>VZRO01005129.1:734075-812955 GCA_013397915.1 Daphoenositta chrysoptera | reverse complement strand
CTTGTTAAGTACTCTAATACTGAACAAAAATTCCATCATTGTTATCCTTGGTGCAAGCTGGGTGCAGGGGGAAGTGCTGGAAAAAGAGGGGAATGTTTATTTCTTATTTTCTGAGTGTTTCTTTCTTTTCTTTTAATTCTAGTAATATAAACTGTCTTTATACTGTTTAAAGTTTCTGTGCCTGCTTTGTATGTTTCTCCTAATTCAGATCTCACAAAAACAAGTAAGTGAACTAAACCACAACACTAATTGGTGTTTCTGCCCAGTTATTGAATCTAACGTGCTACATTCAGAGACCACGAGATAGTATCCATGTTGTTTGGGAAAGTACTGCTATGATGTATGTAACCACTACAGACAAAACCATGTAGAAAATTCTTTGGAGTGTGCTTTTTGTAATGTTCAGAAAGGATAAAACCCAAAATCATTGGAAAAGTGAACTGAGCCATTCAGGGCATTGCACAGAAATTAGAAGGGTGAACTGGCTTAAACAGATGATTTAAAGTCTCTAATGACAGCCTATAGTAATGACAATAGTGATAAAATAAATAAGTATGTTTTAAGTGGGTGGTTTGGTTTTTTTTTTGTCTTATTTTGCATTTCCAGAAGAAAGAACAAAGAACAGGAAGATCCACTGATACACAGTTTTTTCCAATTGAAATAATCTTCACATTCATTTTTGAGACATCGCTTTGCAAACCAGCATACTCTTTATGCAGAACATTAATTCAAGTGGTTTAATCATTAGAAAGCTCCAATCAAATGATTCTCTTTAATTTTTATTACACAGAAAATGTTGCTTGATATATTTCATGTTTGCTTATTATTTTTCTCATGATTTGTGCCCTTTCTGTTTGAATGGAAACGAGCGCTTTAAAAGAAAAGCTACACTTTTACATCATATTTATAGTGAATGCATTTATTATATCTTTATTACTGTAGTTGTGTCAATGTCAGGTTTCCAGTGCGAAGCAACAGATTTACTAAATTTTGGTATTGTTTCTAGTCACTGTTGGACTGGGTTTTCTGGATGTCTAATCAGCTATCAATGCAAAGACTTCAACAGAGTGCCCCAGCAGAGAAAGGATCAGTGTTATGCTTGCAGCAGTCCTTCAGCAGAGACAATGTTCTGTCAGAAAGGTCTCTGCTGCTCCCTGTACTGTTGGGCACCCATGAATATCTGTGCATGTCCTTCATATTTTCAATCTACTAGGCCCCCTTCTTACCATGTAATTTATATTCATGTGTTGGGAGAGGAAAATGAGCTTTTCAGGTTTTTCAATTCAGAGTTGGTGTCTTAACTGTAGATGAACTCGTGCAAGCAAAGAAAATATGCTCTTGACACCTGCTAGTTGTGCTGAAACAAAAAGTAATTAAGGGAGAAGCTTCAAATTAAAAATAGAAAATTGTAAATAACAGCTTTTCTCCTTTCTAAACACCAAGATAACTTAGCATCCTAAAGGATTATAAGATACAGTGATATCTTTGAAACAATATTGAACATACAGATTCTGGATTTCTCATAATTGTTTAAGATTTTAACTGGTGTTATTTGATTTATTAATTTCTACATGATCCAGCAACATATTTTAACTTTTAAAACACATTGGTGCTATTTTAATAGAGGGCTATGAATTTAAACTTGAGTAGTTTGTCAAAATTACCCATTTATTTGTCAACAGCTGTATTTTAAAGAGAGAGGATATTTTTCTGTGAGTGTTTTTAGGTTATACATTTTTGTCTATTCTGACACGAAGGTGATTTGTGGAGTGACTATTATGCTTTGGGCACTTTTATAGCACTTTTCAGTTTATGGGCTGTGAAATGTTTGTTTTGTGACTTTAAGCAGCATTATGATTTCTGTAAGCATTTCATATTCATGGATATACTGTAATCAAAGTCATATTTTGAACCCTATAAAGTGATTACAAAAAGAAAATATGTTATTGCAATGGAAAGGTATCTGTTTCTGATGGATGGCTTACTGAAATACATCTGTTTGATTTTTGGGATGAGTTAATATCTTCATTGAGCACACCTTTCCGTACACACTGAGCATGCAGGTTGTGGGTTTTTATTTATTTACTTAAAAGCATCTTGCAGTTGGCTGTGTTACAGTAGATCTTGAAAAGAAGTTACCTTCATGTGTTCTGCCGCTCTGTTGCTTCTTTGAAGAGGTTTTTTTTTCAACAGCTCTGATTGATGATCTGTGACCTGCTTTGTTAGGTGCTCAGAGTTGCTTTGAATGCATACTTAAGTTTAACAGTTGTGATCCTCAAGGTCTTCAAGCATTTGGTCTTGTGTTAATTTACCTGCAGGGGACTATTAACTTGTCTTATTAGCTTGAGGTCATTATTTCCTGTCTGAATGAAGTGAAACTCAATTAGCATTTTCAAGTGTTCCAAATGTTAATTTGGAGAAAAGGGAAAGGAAAAGGGAAGGGAAAATAAAAAAAGGGAACAAAGGAGTAGAAGGATTTGGCCTTTAAAATACAAAGCTGCAGATCTATTTCCAGTTACAGCAATGCAAAGCCACCATTAAAAGTTTTACCTTCCAAGGCTGATTTAAGAGCACTTTGCTCCTGACTTCATCAGAGATGACAGCTTGTCAATATATAGATGCCTGTTTTCCAAGGGGGCATCTCTGCTTCATACAGGAATGGTAGCCAGTGCTGTATTTTTGTTTGATTTCAGGAGAGTCGGGAAAAATACTTGGAAGTCCTGCACACACATGGATGATGATACGTATTTGCATTGTATCTGTAAAGCCTTTGTTCCTGGGGGTACTGTGTTTCCCTAGATCTGCAGCCATACCTGTGATCTTGATGCCTGACTTCTGTTTTAACAGGTGTTGGAAGAGTTACACACAGGAGATCCACAGTGCAAAACGATGCCTTAAACTAAGGAACTCGTGCTGCAGTTCAGGCTGTATCTTAAATTCTAACCCTTTTCAGGTTTAATTGTCTGCTTTGAACCATTGAAAGATCCTCCTTCATCCTCTCCAGGGGTCTTATACAAACGTTGTTCTTTTTAAACACATAAATGGTGCAATCTTGATTTTATTCTAAGGATGTCCAAACTGATTGGCTTGTTTGGGTTTAGGGGATCTTTGTTCTCCCTCCTTTTTTTTTGTTATGAAATGAAATGTTTCAAAATAATGCCTTATTAAAGGTCGAGTACAAATGAGTGAATGTCGCTGTTGTCCTGGGGTCCACAGAAAAACGACATAGACTTCATCCAGGAAGAAATGGAATTCTTCATTAATTTACAGACCCGTTTATATGTCTTAGTTCACTTGAATGGCGTAGGGCCATTGGTCACCAACCATCCACCTCTCAGACATGATTGGTGAAACCCTACAACACCCATTTCCAAACATTTTGCCGAATAGCCATAACAAACTTGGAAAACAAGCTGCAGGTGTTAAGATAGAGAACTCGTTTACAAAACCTTCTCACTGTTTCTCATGGCTTGTGTGAGAAAGACAAAGTTCTCACAGAATACTGCAGAAAGCTGGGAGATCTCTCTGCTAAGAGCTTTTCAACATCCACAAATGAACAGTCATAATTCTGAAGAAAACTGGCCAGGTTAGTCACCCCAAAAAAATTCTGGGGTACAATGCCGAGTATCAAACAGAGTATTTTGTGTTAACAGCATAAAAGACGAAGATGTGGGTATTCTGAAGACCTGACTCAGGCATAGGTAGCTGACCTACTCACAAGTCCCACTACAGATGCCTAAACCCCTTGATGAGGAGCACAGCGAAGAGCCTGGTGGCAAAGCAGGGGATGGCACTGATGTGTCTTGGGTGACTGGGCATGGACAGGTGTGTGCCTGGAGGGAGAGTGATCAAACCCTGGCATGCCTCACTCCATGTACATGAATCCTTTCCATGTTTTTCAGCATCAGACCATATTGACAGATATAGGTCAACTGCTAGTTATCTAGATTTGTAGCACCTAATTAAATTTTACTTTTAGCCTGGGAAACAAAGCTGAGTTGATGGTACAGTCTGTTGTAGGATTTATTGTATCAATAGTTTCATCTTGGTCTATTTTATTAGCTGCTGTTTTCCTTGGCCTTGTCATCTCGCTATTTCTGTAGCTATTGCACACCTACAGGGATTTACGAACACAGAAACAGTCTCCCACAAATGGATTCCTCTGTTAGTTATGCTGGTGTTTCAGGGTGCTTTCATTAGCAATATTTCAGCTAATTCAAATATCAAATAGAGAACTCTAAATAAAAGTGAAATTAGTTGATCCAGAGTGAAGGGAGCAGCTGATTTTAGACTACGCTCCTGGTGGATTATCTACAGAAGTCTGATTCTCTTCCATAACGCTTGTGGAATTTCTTGTGGAATCATGTTCCTTGGATAAAGAGCTAGGACTGTTGTTTTCCAGGCAATGTGTTGTCATACAAATTTAGTCAGGTTAGAGTTTTAACAATACTCTTAATAAACACATATAAATATTTTGTGTGGGTTTTTTGTGGTTTTGTATTTATTCAATTTTGTAGTAAAGAAAAAACACAAGCTGCAGTTATTTTCTCTGCGATGGGAGGAGTGTTAAAGGTCTTCATTTCTGTGTAGCTGCCTTCAAGAGATTGGTCTCGAAACCTTGGATCTGATTTTCATTACTAACTCAACTGTTTTCACCTCTTCAGGCAATAGAAAGTTTCCCATCCAGTGGCAGTGTTTTAAGGCAATATTCGGCATCCTGATGTTTGAGAATCAGTTGATTGTGTGTAATTGACTTAGGAATGCATTAGCAACACTTCAATGAACACTGTTTCTCTGTCATCAAAGCTGATGCATGAGTTTGAGGCAGAAGCACTTATCTGGAGAACTGAGTAACAAATGGGATATGTAACTTCCCATCTGAAGGTTACTGACTTGAATCCAGCCTTAATAATGAATAATGGTATAAAGTTATCTAAATATCAAATGGGAAATTGTAAATGAGAGTGAAGTGTGTTAGATCCAGAGTGAAAAGGTATATTCCCTACTTACCTGGCAGGCACAGTCATTGCTGGAGGACTTACTTGTACTTTATTTTATTTAAAACTTCAGTGCCAAGGTTGAAAATGATTCTAATATTAATTTCCTTATCTTCTTGTTTCCTAAACTTATGTGAAACTACTCAACAAATGTTTAATTTCTGTATTAGCATGTGTATGATGTTGGGCTGAGACCTTGAAAGGAAAAAAAAAAGGTCTATGTTGTCTCCAGAGATGTAGAAAAAAGTGTGATGTGGAAATAGAACACAGCGTTTCTGTGGGCTGAGGGAACAGAGAAGGCTTTGGTATTTCTTGAAGTAATGCCACAGATAATATTTTGTACCATCTTGCACCCTCTGTGTATTTACAACCATGACCATTGAGATACCAGCTGTACAAAAGTCTCACATTCTGGAAACGACGTTTTCACAGAATGCCTTGGTCTGTGTGAATTCCCTGCCTGTTCTACCAGGTGTACTGGTAGATGAAGAATGCTGAGGAGATGTTAAGCATGAAGATGTAAATGATGAATAAGCAGCGAGCATGTTAGGATAACAAAGTAGGGGGTTGGGAGCAGAGTAAGTATCTAGTTGCAGAACAAGAGAACTCATGTCTGGGAATATGAGTGCTTCAGACTTGCAGAGAATGCTCAGAAGATCTGAGCAAGAGAGAATGAAACTGGAGCAGGTCTTCCCATGGCAGGGTTGTGTAAAAGGCGTAAGGAGGAGAGTGCTGTCCTGGCCAGAAGGTGGATGCAATCCCCACCATGCCATGGACATACAGAAAGAGCTCACATCTGTCAGTAAAATGCTCCCAAGCTGCCAGGAAAGTGGGAAAGAGTGATATATGTTTCAGCTTCCTGCACCAGGTCTGCGTGTGCAATGAACTTTATAGGACACTACAGGTGTTATACTTTCAGTCAAGAGAGACAAAGGTGTTCACATTCAAGAAGGGAAGTGTGTTCGTCAGAATTATTGGGTAGAGGGAAAGGGAGGGCAGAAAAAGTCCTGAAAATAAGGTATGGGTTCATTTTTTACAAAGTAATCATAGGATGGAATCCTGCTCCCAAGAGATAACCAGGAGAGCCAGAGAAAAACCGAGTCCTAGAGCTTAACCAGACCAAGGAAATATTTTGGGCCAATTGGTGCATGTATTCATGAATGCATTCAGATGAACTGCCTCTGTCAATGCTGCATGCATGACTGTGACATCTGATGACTGTTTTTCTGTGTACTGGAAATGACATATCTGTTCTTGTTCTGCCTTTGGTTGGTCTCTCCAATTGGTTGTGAGGTTATTTCATGAAGTGAACATTCAGAGTAAAGGGAAGGTAACTCTTGAACCCCTTTCACGGCAGGAGCTGTTTCATGTGTGTTACAGTAGAGTCATTGAAAAGGGGGAAAAGACATAGTGCAGAGATAAAAATGGAAGTAAACACCTTAAAAAGAGAATTAATGGAAGACTGTACTTAGCACCTGACCATACAGTGCTGTCTCCTTTCTTTATTATTTTCAGGTCAATTCTGTGCATGTTCTTTTTTATTTTGCTCCTTCATTGTGTACTGAACACCTCACTGAATTCAAATGGATCTATGAATGGACATTGAATCTTTTAGCTGGGAGGAGGCAAACTGCTGAACCCCTTGTTAATAACATAATCATGATACAGTAGGCTGGCTTTAAGAAACTATTTAAGATATGAAAGGCATCTAATATAGGTTCCAAAGGTACCTGCTATTTGCATCTTGCCTGACTGGTGCTCCCTAAATCAGTTCTCATTGTACTCTCGTGTGTCACCATGAACCATACTTCAATCTAGTGACTCTAGTTAAAATCCCAGTTACAGAGGAGAAGACTGAAGCATTGGTGAAAGGAGAAAAGGGTCTGGGTGGAATACTATTGAACCCCTACAGAATATCCTTCATCTGCAACAGAAAGCAAAGATTTAGTCCTAAATACACGAACTGACCTGTTCTTCAACTATGCTGTCATCAACTGCTCAATGAATATGATTTCATTTAGTTCATGAATATAGATGCCTAATTCCTCGGGGCAACTGACTCTATTAATACAGAGCATATGCAAAACCACCACTAATAGTAGAACTCTGCTCAGTGTCTGCTGGTTTGACTTTATTCACTGGAGGGAAATGGCAATCTCAAAAGGGAAGGATGCTGACAGTAGGGTTCCTAAGATTTCAGTAGTTTTTCTTTAATAAATACAGACTTTTAAAGAGAGTGGTAATCAATTTATGTACTTGGGCAGTTGATTTGAGACCTTTCACATCTCTTAATTTTGAGGCAGCTGGTGAGAGATTTTTTACTCTGACTTCATTATGGAAATTACGATACAGTGGGATGATTATCATGCTCAAAGTTAGACATTGTGAATAAGTGCATTCTGGGCTGACTGGCAACAGAAGAAGTTGGGAAACTGACCTTGAGAAGATAATCTCAAAATAGACAAAAATATATTTCTTTTGTCTGCATGATAAAGTGTGGAACAGGAAAAAAAGATATGTAATTCACACTATATAGAAAGTAGGACATCAACTATAACAACAAAATGCAGCAATATAAAATGTGAAAACAGTGGATGGTGAAAGGAAAGAGTCATTCAAGCATAAGAATGTGGCCATTGCAAGACACTTATCTCATGTGGCCAAGATCATCTAAATCTTTTGGCTTCACAAAATACTACACTTCTGGCAAATGTAGACAAAGCTTCTGCATATATGCAAAAAAAGTTAAAGGTTTAGGAAACCAACCAGTTGGAAAGCTGAGGGAAGAACTTCTACGGTTTCGGTAGGAGTAGGAGGAATTTCCCTTATGTGGCTCTTGAAAATCTTTTGTGTGACAAGAGGTTCAGCTTCCCAAAGTATTGGTGAATGGACTCCATTTTAAGTCTCAGCTTGTACAGAGAAAGTATAGCTAGCAAGTCTTTTATTTGATAAAAATACACTCTACATTTTAGCTGCCTGAGTATTTTATCATTTGCAATTATTGGGATCTTTTAGTTCAATTTTCTACAGCATAGTTACAAGGGATTTACATATTTCCTGCAGATGTTCTTGGCTGCAGCAGAGGTCCCAGTGAGCTTGAGAAATGTTTTGCCTATTGACTGATGAAAACTGAAAAAAAACTTTTCAAGTCGTCTCTTCAATTCCTCTCTTTATGCAACATTACTTCCAAGCAAATATTCCTAAGTAATTTAAATCATGTAATTGGACATGTTTTCATCAGCTCTGATTACATTCCATATTGCTCATCCTATCTTCAAATACATCTCTTGGGAGGATTACTTCAGATTTGGTGTAGCTTCATCTCCTTGGCTGGACATCTCCACTAGAAATGTGGTACAAAACCTCCTGAGAGGAAACTGTCCTTTCAGCTGGCTGGGAACAGCCACCACACCTAGTGCAGACACCAGGGACGTGATGCAGTGCCCGTGTCAGTGCGTGCACCTCGAGCTTGGTGTGTGTGTGATGAGGACTGCAGCACAGGTTTGTGAGGGGGTGCTTACAGAGGGCAGGCAGACACGGGCAAGGTGCAGCCGTTCCTGGTGGTGGTGGTCCATCAGACACGGGTTTGGCTGCAGCCTTCACGGTGTTTGCTCCCTCTGCAAACCAGCAGCCTTCCTGTGCCTTTACTACAGCTGTGTTGCACAGCAAATTAATCTTAGTTTGCTCTTCTCTGCCTGTCTCTACTTTGATTCCCGGGTTTGTGGTCTGTCTCTTTTGGTATACTAGTCATGCATATTTGTCACAGATGTTTATCTCTTGTGTTCTGCCTAGGTACTGTTTTCTGCCCATTCTTTTCGGTCTTCCTGATCTAGCTGCTTCCTACTCCCCATTTAGTATAAGAATTTAAAGCTTAGTGTATAGTTTATTGTTTTTAAGTGGTTAATGAGGATGTTACATAAATCCAAGACCGGTACCATTCTGAACTTTTCTGTATTTATCCTTGTTTCATAATGTTTTCACCCATTATCTGTCAGCAGTCTTAATTTATATTCTTTAAAGAGAGTTTTCACTGTGTGTGCATTTGTTTTTCGGGTGGAGTATTGTGTGGTATGACGTTATACTCTGTATTCTGAAAATACTGCTTGTTTCATTCCCTTACTGATTCTTTAACTAAAATATAAAATCAAAATCAAGGTTGTTCTTTTTGAGCCAAGTTTTGATATTTTTTTATAATAACCAGTATTTTTTCTCTAACTTTTGCATAAATAAAGAGTTTATTTTTAGCGGTGTGGCCAGGGAAAGCAGGTAGATCCTTTAAATACAAAATCTGTATCCTTTTGCTCATAACTCTGAAGTAGGCTGAAGTCAGCCTATTAAAATCTGAATAAGTGTATTTTAATCTGAGGTAAATGCTGACATCTTGAAAATTATTTGCATCTCTTACGGCATATATTTATTCAGCTTCGTGGTTTTATTCATATTTATTTCTCCAAGTATGGAAAACCCAAAATACTCTTTGACCTCTGAGAACAGGCTGTTTGGCAGCGCTAGGTACCTGCTCACTATTTTAATGTTTAATTGGTAAAAGAGGCTATTTCATATTCGTGTATGATCATTATGGGTTTAATAATATAGAGGGATGGTCATTGCAAATGCAGCCTTTTTTCTCAATGTGAAAGTAGGCCAAAGGAGCAGGGTGTGGGTGGCACCTGGGAGAAATTGTATTTCTATCCTCTTCGGAGGACAAAAAATGAGTTCAGTAGAAATTGAACAAATTATTGTGTTCACTAGTAAAATTTGCAGTGATTTTAGTTCTGTATGTGTGAAACCTAACAGAGGAAACCACTGAAGGAGATGCCTTAGTGAAAGAGTCTGCCTTCTGTGGAAGTCTAAAACTTCCACAACTTAGTGGAAGTTGTTCCTTCTCTGCCAGGAAAGGTTTTTAATGAAGTAGGGATACCTGTGTGGGATTTTTCTTAAATGCTTAAGCTTTAAAAGCTCTTTGTTGCACAGGTCTATCTGTGTCTTTGACAAGTAGATTTGGACATGCCTGAGGTGAGAGGGCGTGTCAGCTGTCACTGTCTGTAGCTGGGAAATTGTTTTCCAGTAAAGGAGGGATTCATGCTGCAAGCAAGAGTCTAAGAACTTCATTTCTTGGGAGTAGAGTTTTATGTGGAAAGAAAATTTGTGCCCTGTGGAAATCTTAGGGGATTAAAGACACTCTGGAAGTAAACAATCCAGACCCACATTTCTGTAACATTCCCCATGTGGGACAGGGAATGGCAGCTGTAGTTGCATTACACTGTTCCCAATGTAATCACTATCTCATCAGTGCATTGAGCATTCAAGTGCCTTAGCAATGTCTTCCTCTACTAATACATATTAGACTGGGAGACAGATGTTTATGTCATGTTATTTTATTCCTCATCAATCAGCAGTTTCCCAACCATCTTATTTTTAACTTGATTATTTACTAATGAGCAATAAAACCCACCGTGCCTACAGCAATGTTTGCACAGTGGGTCGTGAAATAGCAACACACACACTTAGTTTTATTTCTTTTCATGTTTACCACAAATCAAATCCTTTCCTAATGTCTATGTCCTTGTTTAAACCTAAATCACATCAGGGTATTTGAGTTCTTTCAGTTGTTTCCTTTTAGTTACGGTCACAACATTTTGTCCACGGAAGTCTTAGCAGCTTGTAGCAGACTTGGAGACCAAGCCAACTAAGTTCCCTAGAGGCTATATGTCGGGATGCTGGAAATTCATTTCTGATTTTTTCTGGCTTCCTTAGCCTGCATTAATTCTGATTTGTTATGAAGTGGATCAAAGCTAATAGGAAGTGAAGCTTCTTTCAGCTAAAGTAAGTAAAGGGGTTGAGGTGAAGGGGTCTAAAGATGCCACGAGGCAAGATGGCTCTTAAATTTTAGAGTGACATGTTCAAAGCTCTGTAGTCTTGGAAGACACTACCTCATATTATCTGTTTGTATAGCCCTACCCCTACAGAAAGCCAAAATAGGCTTTGGTTTTGTACCCAATAAGCAAGTTTGCAACAATGACGAAGCCACAGTTGAATAAAGGACATGACTGGGGTGTACAAATGACATTAGGAGCAGGGAGTTTCTTTAATGTGAACAATTATTATGAAGGGGACTATAAAGCCACCGTTCATCAAATCTATTGAAGAAGGAACAAAGAAAACTGTTATGTTAGAAAGAAACCAAAGCATATGGAATAATAACGTAATTTTCTTGAAAACTGATGTAGCTAGCAGGAAAACAGAGAGCATATATGTATTGAAAGGGAGTGAAGACTGAGAAGCCAGAAACTATAACCATAAAAACTTGACTCTAGAATAAACCAATCATTGCATGATAGCAAATTAAAAATAAAGTGCTGTACAAACTGAATTGTCTTTTCCTCTGCTGAAGTTCCAGTGTTTCAAAGTTATGGCATCTGAATTACAGCACCCTAGAGCAGGCTAAGACTTAATTACCCAGAGCATGCTAAGCTGCTTGTGTCAATCTTACTCTCCCATGTTCTTTTTCTTGGAGGGAAATTAAGGCTTGCAGTGGCTTAGTTTTCTTGAATAATGGAGTGTGCTGCAGCTGAGGGCAGTGTCAGTGATGCAGGCTTTGCTCCTTGTGATGGGGGTTCTATTCATTTGTGGATCTTCCTGGAGTTTATTTCACAGCCTTTGCCTTGCTTCTGAAGGAAATCCAATGGCTTGCATCAGTTGGCTTTACCTTGGCTGCACTGCTTGACAAAACTGAGATACTTGACTGACTGCTATAATTCTGTAAATGTTGTAGCTAATTAATGTCTTCCATGACAAGATGGGTGATTATGGTTTCTGGGTAAATTAGTTGAAAGTAACTGTAGAAAACAGTAGAGAGAGTACCAGCTAATGGTTATTTTCAGTGCAAGTGACTGCTCCTCCCCTCCTTTCTTGTCTTTATCAAAGTTAGGGGTTGTCTGCACAGAATCTCGCACCATTGCAGCTAAATGATTTTGGGTTGTTGGGTTTTTTTTCCCCAATGTTATTTAAATGGATAAAAATCTGGCATATAGACTGGCATTTATTTTGCGTGTTGCTTATTCTTTTCCTCCAGTCAAGGAGCAAACTGCCTCTGCAGGAGATATTCTGTCTGCTCAAGATGTGATCCCCACTGGGAAAGCCTAAGAGCAGGTTATCAGAGAAGACTTACATCAGTCCTTCAGAGACTCATTATTTCTAATCTTTACCATTGCACATTTTAAAAATGGGAGGAGGGAAAAAACACCCTGCCTACCAGAGCTCCCATTAATGCAGGATTAGCCTGAGTATATGTAAAGAGGTTCCATCTCTTGCTTCCTGAGGAAGGGGCAGATTGAGGCCAGCAGATAGATAGCTGGGACCTAGGGGGATTAGCTCAGAGTAACACACAGCAAGGCCAGGGTGTAAACAATACTTGATCAACCTGATGCTGGGTACCAGGAAACAGTCTGTTGTAGGAGGATGAATCTGAACCGTAAGAATGTGCCTGAACAAGGAGAGTATGAAAATTGGGAGGGCTTCTTCCTTCTCTTTAACAAAAGTTTAAAAGAGATATAAATCCCCAAGAAGAAAATAGCCACTTTTTCATTCTGTTTTTAAAAGGTTTGATTTTTTCCCCCCTGGCTTCAGATACATTTTTCAGCTATGGTGGAAGATTTTCTCACATAGTTCTGTTTTTTATTGCCTGACTATAAAAGACCTTGATACCCACTTTCAACCGTTCCTATAAAAGTTATCAGTATAGCAAAATCCCAGTATCTTCCTTGTAAAGTGCCAGTCTCTCCTTGAAATCTGCCTTGTCCTCTAGTAGGTGGTAGTTTTTTCAGCCTGAGTGCACTGCAGAGAGTTCATTACTCTCTTTGCCTAATCTGCACTAAGCAGGCTGGAAAGATCCACCAATTCCAGCG
Source organism: Daphoenositta chrysoptera (assembly GCA_013397915.1). NCBI lineage: Eukaryota > Metazoa > Chordata > Aves > Passeriformes > Daphoenositta > Daphoenositta chrysoptera. The sequence continues at coordinate 800,051 of VZRO01005129.1, read as the reverse complement.
TGTCTCAGTGCAATGTGTCTGCTTCTGGCACCTTGCTCCTCATTACCAAGCTCTGTTCTAGACTGGGAAGAAAAATGCTTGCACTTCAAAATACTCCCCAGCCCATTTGCAAATGCTACAACATTTATTATTTTCATCGTGTTTAATAGCACAGCTCCTCATTTTCTTGCCCTTTTATTGCTGTTACAGTAATGTGGGCTATGACTTCATATGACTCTTCTAAGTAGGCAGTATCACCTCTAGTTAGCATTTAGATGGGAAAATGTCTGAGGGTATAATGGCTGTTCAGAATGTGACAGGTATCCATCTAAAACGAGACTGAGAATATGCTGCAAAGTGATTGATAAGAAAATGTTTGCTCATCAAAAACGACTATTTTCAAGTGAAGATAGCAGTTCCAATAATACCCGAGTGAAACAAACTGTTTAGATCAAAACAGGAGAAGCAGTCCACGGTATGTGTAATAACATGGTACCTAATGTCCTCACCATGTAAGTGCATGAATTCATTAGTTAGGTCTTCCTACCTCTGGTCTTGCACACAGTGGGAGACTGGCCAGACTCTCACTGCATGTTAAATTCTTTGGTGCAGCAATTTGACCCTTGCAAACTCTAAATGAATAGTCCATTTGCCTAAAGGTCAATCTCCTTTCTTGCATACACAAGCTCTCAACTGGTCTTGTAAATATAAGGCAATTTCAGCAGGAAAGATGTGGTGAGCTGCCCTAGAATGACAGCTATGAACAGGAAGAGGATGGGGAAGATTTAGGTTGTGTCCCTACTCTGAATTAGACAGGGAAGTGACTTGATTTTGCAACGGTGGCCTTAATCACTGTGGTGTGGAATCGCTGCATGACTTTTTCTCAATCTTTTCTGCTAGAACTGTGCTTTGTTGTAAGAACTATGAAGCATCATTTGTATGGAGTGAAAAAATGATCTTCTTATACACTCTAATCTAAGGACAGGTTTCTGTACTGATACAGCTCTTTCAGTTATGGGTAGGTGTGAACCAGTATGTCTTTCCAGTATGACTGCTAATTTCTGTGAAAGTGTCTTACACAATTTTGTTTTCATCTTTCTAAGATAAATTGCCAGATGTATATAGAATAACATCTGTACATGCTGGCTAATTTTATTGCTACAACTTTATGTTTGGTTAAACCAAAGCTGGCTCAGTTCAGCTTTCTGTGCTTCTAAACTGAAGGCCCTGGTATAAGCGTTGTGTTAGTTTGCATGCCTTTGCCAAGTTCTGCTGAAGATTGCAGCCTTCATGGCCCAAGCCATTAATTCTTCGGAAACTGATACTAAAATCCACACAGATTTCACAAGATCAGCTTCATCCACTAAAAAAGGGAAGTAGAAAAATAAAATTTGAGAAATAAAGTGGTATATTTTTCCATTACTTTCAGCGCAGTTTTGTCAGGTTCCAAAGGTTATGTACTTCATTATATTGGAATAGAGAGATTTCAGTCTGATCCTGCAATTTAATTAGCAATTCAGTTGATGATGTGCTGGCTAAAGCTGGAGCTTTCACTGTGCAGGAGACTGGAAGCTAAGGGGCTGCTGTGTATATCTTAAAAGACCTACAGCCGGATAGCCATGGAGCCAACCAAGGATTGTTGGTAATAATGCACTGTAGAAAGAGCAGCATGTGGTGGGGAGACTCATCTATGAAAAGGTACCCGCCCAGAGCCCAGGCGCTTGTCCCCAGGAGGCTGGACAGCCCATCAGCTGGATCAACATGGGCCAGGACTGGTGTCCGTCCTTCCTTCCTTCCCTCCCTTTCTCTCATTTTCTGTCTTTTCTTTCACTCTACCCCATGCTCAAAATCCACATATGTGTGTTTATACTAGAAGGTATGGGACCAACTTATACGAGTTTCCATGCCAAGTGAAAAATTTACTAATAAAACTTTTTAGGTTTTCACAGACCCTCTGATTTTTGTCATTCCTTTTCCATCACAGGCATCTACGTATCTTGGGTTACCCCTTCTGCTTTGGGGTGGGATGCCACACACTGCCATAAGTCTCTTGGCTAGGCAGAACTAAAAGGTGGAAAAAAGGAGATGTTAGACACTGAGGAGAGCAGGTGTTACTAGAATTACATACTGGGAGAACGGCTATTGAGTATTAGATACAGAACTTTTAAAAATCAGTTTGCTTTTCTCCTGGCATTTCACTTTTTGTCATAAACTCTTGTGTAGTGTCATGGCGTTCTGCTAAGCAGATGGTGCTTTTTATCTCAGTGGTGTCTGCTTATTGCTCGTGGATGAAATGATTTTTCTATACAGTTAGTTAAAGTGTGACTTGAGGTTCTTTGGCAGTCCAAATTGTTATTTAGAGAGTCTTAAAATATAAGTCATGGTTACTTATTGCTCATTTTAGTTTACACAAGCTTAGCAGTAGGTGCGCTTCTAAAAATACAAGGAAACACAGATATCGAAGTGCACCTGTGGAGGTTTTCAACAAGCTTAGTCTCTGTTCAGGGGAAGGAATTGGTATTTTGTGCCAGCTGCAGGTTATACTAGGAAAACTTTTCAACAGTAAGGATAATGAAGAAAGAGATGGAGCTTGTAGAGCTCTTTAGGAATTGGTTGGACAAACATCTGCCAGGAATAGTTTAAGTGTGGGAGGTGCAGTGACTGACTGACTGAAGTATCTCCACCAGAACTCGCATCTAATTCTAACCTAAAAGGTTTTCTAATCAGCCCTTCAGGATGGCGGGATCTGTGTGGGATCCACACAGATGGATGGTGCTGGCCTGATTCTTGAGACTTACGGTTGTGGAATTTGCCCCTCTGCGCAGCAGTAGAGGAAATACCTGTGTATTTTCACCCTAGTGTTTAGGCTTCCCAGGGAATTCCTAGGATATGTATCTTACAGAGATACATATCTTTGCTTTAGTTTTGGGGTGCGTTTTTTTGGTTGGATTGGTTCTGTTTTGGTTTTTTTTTCTGCCAGCCTCACATTTTTAATAGTTTTGCTAGTTTTCAGGCTACTTGAAGATCCCTGTTCTGGTTCAGGAAAAGCAGATTGATCATTCCTCTGGGTGGTTTGTCTTGGGAATCAAGTTTGAGAACTTGTATGTGTTGGGTTGGAAATTTGGGATGCTATTGACAGCCACTGAAATGGCAGAGCACTGGCTGGGATGCTGCGTTAGTTCTTTCTGCATCATTGTAAGGATTCTAAGAGACTGCCCTAAAATGGCACCAGTAAGCTGTATTATCTTTCAAAGGTATTTTATTAGCTTGGGCTGTATGTGGAATTTCCTTTAAAACCTTGTAAACGAGAGCTTTCTAAGCAGCCATTGCACTACCTCCTGCTACTTTTTAACACTTAGTGAATGTGATGAGCTATTAATAATTTGTACTCTACTTTTCTTACCATCAATAAGTGAAAGCTCTCCCATCACATGCTAAATACTGTGAAACATTGCGATCAAAGGAATAAGGAGTGCATGTTAGCCTCAAACTTGCCTGACATTCATTTCAATTCTGCTACTCTAATATCACACTTTAAATTATCCCTCCATCTTTCAAGCTACAGGTAGTTTATTTGACACACACATTCCTCTTTCTTTTTTAGTGCGCTTTTTTATTTTTATTACCGTTGTCTAAACTGTTTGAATAGAATGTCATTCATTTGTATCATTATTGGAAATACTAAGTGTGTATCTGTCACACACTTCCCACACTAGCAGTGAAGTTTGAACACTTAAAGGATGGTTAAAGGAATAGTAACAACATATGGGTCTGCTGAAGTGCCTCATACAGGACACAAATATAGCACCCCCACATAAGATCGCTGCAGGGAGGGGTTTTCACCCTGCCTCTCTCCCGTGGTTTCCTTCTTCCCAGTTCTTCAAAGGAGAAAGTGCTGGTGGTGTCCCAGTGTGATTAGTGAATGCAACTCTGTTTTGAGTGTGGGCAATAGTTCATCTTGCTCTCTGTATAAATAGATCGTCTTGATACCTTTTCAACAGCCAGTGTTGTGGTGATTTTATTTGATTTGAGTTTCTTCAGAAAGGATAATTATGACAAATGTTTCCATTACCTATTGCTAGTGCTTTGGGAAAGGAAGTAGCCTGTGATTGCAATTAGCTCCTGTAGACAGCAAAAGAACTTAAACTAAAACTATGTGTGCTTTGGTGTTAACTGTTTCTTTGGCAGAAATCATTACTCACTGTAGTCCAGCTTTTCCGTGGGCACAGCATTTGGGCCAAGTGAGCACAGTATCTCAACACGGAGTGATGGCACTGCAGAAGTCACAGAAGTTTTAACCATGAAGTTTGCCTGCTCCATTAGAAATTCTGACTTTCCGGTTTCTATCAATTCTGTATTTGGTATTTTTGACGTGATCCCTCTCAGAAAAAATCCTGGGCTCTCTTCTTCCAATTCTGTTGCCCCATTCACTTATGAGGCGTCTTCTTCCTTTTTCATCAGAGATTCTTCCAGCAACAAAACACGACAATGTAGATCCCAAATCCTTTTGGAGGGGTTGTAGCAATAAGCCTGTCAACTAGCTCTTCCAGTCATGAGACTTTTGCTGGCTTTAGAGGCTGGAGCTGGTCCCTCGTGACTATTTGTAGCATTTGAGTCAGGAAACCCTATTGATTCACTTGAATTAAGCTTGACTCCATAGTTGGTTGGATTTTTAGGTACTCTTAGTTATATGTAGTAATAGCAATGCCTCAGTGGTAATCTACTCTCTAAATATTTCCAGTAGCCCCAGCTAGACTATTTGTATTGTGCAGTCTGATTTGGGCCTCACAGAGTGTACTAGGATGTGGTATTAAGGCACGTGGCTGGTGAACACCATCATTACTCTTGGGTAGTAAGCTAAAGTACGCTAGTACACAGCTCTTGTAGATGTTTTGGAAGAAAAGCTTTAAATGGACTTTACCTGGGTAAGTCTCTGGAGACTACTGTGACTTCTGTCCCAGCAGTGACTTGCTGTTGCCTTCTTCCTCAAGAATACAGACCAGCAACAAAGCAACCTACAGCAGAATCACCAGAGTGGTTAACCTCCATCATCCAGTTTATACATCTGAAGTCTGGCTTCCTTTTCAAAATTACTTATGTTAGCCTGCTTTCTTGATAGTCAGGGTATAGGATGAGTGACTAGTAATGATCTTTACATAGAAAATATTAATGTAAGGTGATTCCTCTTCACTTTCTGGTTAATACTGGAGGACTCAGCTCATTATCCTATAGAGATGACCTACATCTATCGTAGTTGAAAGTTTTCCATGTGCAGAATTTGTAACTCAGTCTCTCTTCCTAAGGCTGAAGATCTTTTTACCTCCCTTCAGATAGCTGAGACACTTGACTGCCTTTGCCCATTATGGCTGGCTTTTGTTCTTCCTCTGTTGCAAGACTGATTAGCACTGCAAATTAGTCTGGTTTTCCAAAAGGGAAAATTACATGGGTAATTTTTCACTTGCCAGGTTTAAAGCATCACTTAATTCTTTCAAGTTCTATCTTATACCAAAATACATAGATAATTGAGATTACAGTATGCATACATATAAGTTTAACTGTACTTCACTTATCAATTTTACCAGGCACCTGGCCAGTATGTGGCTGTTTTAAGTGTCTGCAATGCCATGTAACTCTTCACTGGATCATCTGCATGTAGAGATGGATGTGTTTGAGTCTTCACTAAATACTCCTCAGTATCAGTGCCATGCATATGCATAGCCTCTTTTTGCCTTGAACTCCTGCAATAATCCTGGCTCCTTGAGATGATTTTTATGTACTTTGACCAGATCTTCTAAGTGCAGATTGCTGTTTTTCACTTTACACCTTTGTACTTCAAGACTATACTTAATCAAGGATTTGCAACTAATTTCTAGATAAAAAGTGTAAGATTTCCAAAGAGCAGGTCTATTTACATCTTCTTGTATCAAGTCATGAAGGAATGTTGTATCAAGGACTCAGTAAGGTTGTCCTACTGTTCTACTGTAAATTTCTTTTACCACAAACTTTGAATGTCCAAAGCTTGCCTCTTCTATGAATCACCCAGATCTACATTTTTACTCATTAAAAAACTGTAAAGAAGCTTGGAACACATTTATCACGATTAGTTCTCTGAAAATGCCAATGCAATTCCACAGTGATTTGCATAGAAACACTCCGTAATAACACTGAACTTGTACTGTACAGGGCTGAACACTGGAGCCTTCCAACAGACTGATGAATTAAAAGAAGCCTCATCCTTTTGTTGGGAAAGATCATTTCAGAACCTCCAAATCAGATGACTTCTCACTTTGTGCACTGTTCAGCTAATGTCTTACTGTCATATAATGTTGTACAGGTCTGTTTGTAAGACCTGTTTGTATACACATGACAGACACAACTTTAAAGACTGACTCAAAATTAAAAGCAAGAAAATTTGTAGAATATATTTTCTCTTTTGTGAGTGAACCTTTTGGAGCAGGGTCATGGCTACTTTAATTGGAGGCTGTGGCTGAGACCCCTCTATTAACAGAGAATAGCAGAAGAGGGATTGGGAAGTAAGGGGAGAATTCTCCTGGCAGCATCCAAGGCCAAAAGCCTTATTTAGTCTTGACAGCTCTTCAGTGCCTGGCTGCTCAAAAAGACAAGGGTTCAGTTCTGTGACAGTGGGGAATGGTCCAAAGAGCTGACTAGAAATAAGAACTCCAACTGACTTCAGTCTATTCTAAGTAATAATGTCTTTCTAAGGCTACTTACTTCAGCTATGTTTGAAGACACACACCTGGTATCATAAAGTATGTGACAAAAATCAAATGGGAATGGCAAGTGGCCATGAGTCTGTGAGCCAATCCCTTCCTGTGAATGTGTTTTTTTGGAAAAAAAAAAAGTAAAGTGATCTTTCTCGAGGATTTTTCCTTCCAAAAATATTGTTAAAACTCCTCACTAAACCAAAAATTAGTCTGAGCACTATAAGAAGTTCCTCGACTCACTGCAGGAGGTGCCCACATCCAAAGGCATGCAGCAACCAGAAAGGGAAGTAACATCTTTCTTTAATAATGCTTCCCTCTCTTTTGAGGTTGGGAGAAAGGGATGGAGAGAGCCAAGACAGCGATAAGGTGCTTTATAGGAAGCAATGAATAATTACTCCAGTCTGTCTTCTCCCTCAGTCATTTTCCCTGGAGCACTGAGGAGTTTTGGTTCAGTTTTGGTCCTTGAGCAGTTCCTGATGCAGCATGACTGCATTCCCTTCTATAATCAGTAAACAGTGTGCTCTCACTCTCTGCTGTTTCATACACTAGCAAGAAAAAAATTCAAGCTGGGTGACCTGCCCAAGGTAACCTTATAAATTTCAGTGACTTTAAAAATTTCATCAACCTTAACCATATGTGCTGAATGCCCCCGACAGCTGTGGGTTAAGAAGGGCATTCAACATGTAATTACCTCAAAATTGACTTTTTTTTCCTGCTTAGTGCCCATGAGTCTATCCTTGCCATGGCTGGCTGGCTCCCATTCAAGTGATGATCCAGCATGCTGCATGCTGGTGATGCTGCAGCAGCCTCCACTGAGCCCACTGAAGCATTGGACAAGCTGCGGGGGTGAGGAGAAGTGAAGTGCTGCCTTTCACCTTTAAATTATTTCTTACTTAAGTTTTTTCCCCAAAAATTCTGCAAAAATATATCCAATTTCTGTTTGAGTTTTTTTTTGCTTTGTTTGGTTTTTTAGTGGCCACTTATTTGTCCCTCTCTGCAAACAAATAATTTTGCATAAGGCTTATTGGACAATTGCAGATTTACTCACAGTGGCAGCTGGGCAGACCTGGGTAACACTTGGGAAAGGGAGGACTGAATTAGACTTCACTTACTTATAGTCTGGTGCTGAGTGTTGCTATCGATATCAGGATATTCATTATCTGTATGGCTGGTCACTTTTGAAAACAGAACTGTTGATTTGTAGAAAGTGTGCTTAGATCAGTAATTCTCTGGAATAGATTGGTTTTTCATACTAGAAATGTTGGCTGAGGTGATAGTGATCCCCCATGGAGTGGGGAATGGTGGCTGAATAAATCCATCAGCAAGTTTAGAACTGTGATAGCACAGAGCTACCCCAGGTTTGATATGTGGTACTGCTTGTAAAGCAGTAAGGAGATTGTACTGTTCAACCTGAGGGTAAAGCAGCTCAGGTTCCTGTTTGCTGTAAGGCATTTGCAGCAAATGCTCTCATCAGAAGAGAAAGACACTCTCTCTGTCACATGGAGGCACCTCCTGGTTGTGAAGTGTATTTTGCTGTGGCAGGTCACTTAACTGTGTTGTATTGGAAGTACTATGATTGGGAAAGAAGTTCTGTGCTTATACCTGAAAATGTTGGTCCTCTTTGTAGGAGAATTGTGCATCCAAGTTGCTGAGCTTGAGTTGCTGCAGTGATACTGAGGGTGGGATTCATCTGACCCTGAGATCAGCTCAGCTGGTCAGAGCATGGTGCTAATAATGCCAGGGTTGTGGGTTTGATCCCTGTGTGGGCCATTCCTGTCAGAGCTGGACTCCCTGATCCTTGTCTTGTGGGTCCCTTCCAACTCAGAATATTCTGTGATTCTGTAACTGGAGACCTCTGCACTAGTTATTTGTCTGGGTTCTTCTGACAGTCTATGGAAAGTAATACACACTTTTAGGGCACAATTCATTGCGTCCAAAATTGTGTCATTGGGCATCCAAAATCAGATGACTTGTAACCCTGAAGGCCAGTTTGTAACCACTTCTTTGGCTATTGGTGCATGTGTCTGCAGATGTCCTAAGTAAGCAAGATTACCCCGTGGGGGTCTGCTGAGGGAAACAAAAACTAATTCCTGAAAATGGCTGATGCCTGGAAAGAAAACAGAAGTCACTTGATTTTTGAACTCTTTGTAATGTCCTGTAGCCTGTGACCTTCATTAATACTTTGTAGGAATGCAGTGGCCCACGAGAGAATTTAGTGCAACGCTGTGTTTCTTTCTGATCTCTGATAAGGCTGGAAGATCAGCATTCATGTGAGGTACTGCTTGTTCCTAGTAAGGAATTGGGTTTTTTATTCCTAGCAGGTCTGCTTCTAATAATGTTCATGAATCTGACTTTGCCATCACAATCACATATTGATTAAATTCAGCATTTGACTCAGTTTTTAAACTTGAGTAATCTGTCACCATCTATAGATAGCCATTTTTCTAAATATTCTTCATATCAAACTTTTGTATATTTTATATAAAGTTTTATCTAAAACAATGAAAGAAGTTAATTCAATGCTTGCATTACCATTCAGGAAAAGGCCTTTTTTCATACTGAATATTTACTTGCATACCAAGTGGATATCACTACATTACTTCTCCATGCTTTAAATACCAGGAGCCATAATCTATTGCAAGTAGTGATGCAGGCACAGTGGTACAGAATCAATTAGTTGTTTTTACATTACACATGCAGACTCCACATTTCCTGAAGTGACACCAAAAGACAAGCTTTAGTAAAAATCCTGTAATTAAAGTAGAAGCTCGGCCTAATGCGAACTGCTAGCTGCTGTTTTATCAGCGTAATGAAGAGGACGAGGAGACATTGCCTCCATAATCAAACTCCTGCACTGGCCAAAGTTCAGCACTATTTCAAACCAGCAGCAAAGCCTGTAAGCAGTCAGTTGGTGGAATCGACAGTGCCAGTGTTGTAAATCAGCGAGGGCCCTATATTTTCAGAGCCAAAGCAGTGCAGCAGAAACACAGGTCTAATTTCCTGTGATTTCTCATTTTGGTGCTCAAAGGCTGATTTTAATAAAAGAACCATGCATCCTAAAAATGGTAGTGCCGAATTATAATTTATTTATCAGTGGTTCCTCTAAATCTTGATGGGTTTTTTTCCTGGGCTTTAGTACTTAAAAAGGAGAGGAGCATTCTCTCCTTTTTAATGCGTCTCATCATAAAGGGTGCACTTTGAAGGTGAGGAGGTATAATGAAAACTGTGATTTTTTTGTGTGTGTGTATTCTGTTGTCAGTTCATTTTAGTGATGGCAGGATTATAAATCTGAGAACCTGTCTTCTGGTCTGGCTTACACTCAGATGGACAAAATGCATATTTTTATATCTTTACTGTATTTTCTGATAATGTATCTAGGAAAAATGCTTAATGAATAAAAACATGTAACACAAGCTCAGTAAGAAGTGGGTCTTAGTGATTATGCCAAAAGCCTCCTCATTAGATCCCTTGACATCTCCTGGGTTTGTTCCCTTGTTGCTGAATTGAGGTGATGATACCAACCCTTCAGGTGAGATACTTTTAAAATAATTTTTGTAAAAGTTTTGAGAGGACAGAATTTAAGGTGCTACCTTACTGTGCTAAATACACACTCCCGTCCCTATCTGTCCTGCTGGGCAGAGCAATTTTTAAAGGAATTCTCTTTGCTCTTTTACAGTTGCAGATTGTACCTAGACAAGACACTTGTCCATGATCAGTAAGAACTGTTCCTGCAGATGCAGAAATGGTGATTCAGGACATCTTTTGAATGTAGGTGAGATACTTAGGTTTTTAGGTAGTTTAAGATAATGCATAGTGAAAGACCATGCATATGCTGGGGTAGTCGTGTAGAACTATGAGCCAGCTGGATACAAGAATTCAGCAGACTGGGGAGTCTCACATTTCTTTCAGGATCCTCTTTAAAACGGGCAGCTTCACAAAAATAATTTGAAATTTTTACGGTGGAATTTTTGAACAGAGTTCTCCTATTAGGGAACATTCAATGAACACTCTATTCAAGCTGTAGCTTTGAAGGAGGTGGTGAGATCCCAGAAAAATATATTTCTGAGTTTGCTTCAGGCTGGGTGTGTGGCTGAGAAAGAGTCTGTTTAGGTGAGCTGTCCCTTACTCACTGATCAGAGTTTGTGGTGGTTTAAGATGGGTGCTCTTGGCACTATTTGGTTACACTAAGAAAGTTTGAAAGAAATTAGTTTTGACAACACAAGCAGTGTTTTGATGTTTTAGCCAAGCTGAAGAAGACTTTGTAAATGAATACACTTAAATATTCAATTTTGGTATTCCTCCCAGCAATATTCCCTTTTATACATGCAGGAAATATCACTGTGGTCATAAATACCTCAAAGAATATGTGAAGAGTTTCTAAATGCAACACCTTAAAAACTTACTGAAACCTGGTAGGAGATACATTATGATTTGCTTTTTTGGAGATACAATGAGTCACCTGTGTCACAAGGGAAGTTAGAGTTTGCATTTCTATTTCTGGGTTATGGGGGTCATGTATAAACTGTAGTGCAGTCATTTGATGCTGGAACGACAGAACATTTTGGCCCAATACACTTATTTTTCTATCAGCTGCACTCTGCTTTGCAAAATTTGGAGCTGTCAGGATCAGGCAGGTTTTTATTATAGCATATTAAATGACTTGCTATTTAAATATTTGGGTGGGAGGTACTACTTAGACAGACTTAGCTGATCTGTCTTTAAGACTGCCTGTGACAGATCAGGTAAGTGATTTTTTTAACCCTAGCAAAATCCCCTGCCACAGTTTATTTGAGAAGCCTGAGCCAAAATAGAGGACAGCATACTGCACTAAGATGAGCATAAAACAAAGAGAAACTTAAAGGTTTTCTGGGGATCATAGAAAACTGTGGAGTTGACATTTTTCAGTGAGTAAAATAAAAATATTTTGTATGATTTGTGCAATGACAATACCCCTCCTTTGAAATATAGAGGATATTACTGCAGTCAGAAATAGTTCATGAGTGGGGTGAGCTTTTTAAATGCAACATAGGCAGCAGTAGAAAATCAAGCAGTGGATGGATGTCTTTGGAATAAATACAGTTGGGCTTGTTCACCACAATTTTGTGAGCCATGTGCAGTGTCATGTAGGAGAGGTGTGGCTGGTGGTGAAATCTCCATTGCCTGTTTTATACCTATGTACTGTAAAATCACCCAAGTAAGCAGCAGATAGCACAAATAAACAGCAGTGGGTCATCTAACAGTTTTCTTTCCCTCACATGAGCTTTTCACAGAGCAAACCTCTCTAGGTGAGAACTGGATGACTTTGGGGTGGAATAGGGTGGTGAGACACTGGAACAGGTTGCCCAGAGAATTTGTGGGTGTCCCACCCCTGGCAGTGTTCAAGGCCAGGCTGGATGGGGCTCTGAGCAGCCTGATCTAGTGGAAGGTGTCTCTGCCCATGGCAGAGGGTTTGGGACTAGAAGATCTTCAAGGTCCCTTCCAACCCCAACCTTTCTACGATTCTATAATAAAAGAGCAGAGGAAGGAAGGGGGAAGAGCTTTTCTGGGCTCTGGAGCATGAGAAAACAAAGTAAAAGGATCAGAATGGGTCAGAGTGAAAGCTGACTATGACTGCAGTGGAGTGATGTATCTGGTTTGTATATGCATTACCTTGCAAAATGTGGAGACTATTCTCAGTGAGGTTACAATGACTGTGTAATAAAATATGCACCTAAAGTAAGATGCCACCTTCTTCTAGTAGAGAAAATCAGTTAATCATCCTGTTAAGAAACACACATAAGTTTATTACAATGTCATTTCCTGTGATGCAGTGGTAATTCAATGGTGAAACCCTCCATACATCATTTAATGAAACACTTTTGAAAACATATGACTTAACTGCTGCTTTGTCCTTCTGGGTCTTGTGGCATATTAGAGGAGTAAAGCTGCACATGGATGCAATATTTGCCATCATCCTGGTGAGCACTGTCATTGTTCCTAAAGCACCCCAGCCTCTTCCAGGGGGAGAGGAGTGCCCATTTGGAGACATCAGTATGAGTTCAGGCAACAGGGCAGTTTGTGTGACTGACACCACTGAGTAGCTTTCCAACTGTTGCAATGAGAGCTTAATTATCCATTAGTAAGTTGTGAGGCTGAATGGGGCTGGAATCAAAGAGCAGTATGTGATCCACCAAGAACATGTGCTCTTTGTATTGGGAGTCCAGTAATGTCCCCTCCAAGTGAAAATGGTAAATGGGAGCTATATCCTGCTTCACTTATATTGTGGAGAGAGAAGGGAAGAGGAACAATTTAGCCTTGGCTCCTTTAGTCTCTATAGAGCAAACTGAAACTTTTTTTACTTTGGAAAGAGCTGGAGTCTTACAAAAGTGAAGGTGTTGATGTGTATGCATATGTGAGTGGATGTGTGTGTATATGTGACAGCTGTAATCCTGTCATTCATGAAGTAAAGTAAATTTCACTCTTAAAGAAAAGCTTTGCATGTGGAGCCGACTGACCTGTTTGACTAAAGGATATTTTCCAGAAAGTCATACAGTCTTCATCTGAAATTTCAATAAATGGAGTAACTGGCACTTTCTCTGGTAGTTTGTTTCAAAGGTTAATCACCTTCTCTGCTAGAAGTAGAGACATTAATTCTCATTTAAATTTATCTAGCTTCAGCTTCTAGTCATTGGTTCTTGTTAAGTCATTCCCCATTAGGTTAAATAGGCCTTTAATGTTGGCGCTTTCCCCCTGAAAAGGTAGAGCTTTGCTGTAATCAAATCTCTTCCTGGTCTTATTTTGAAAACGAAACAGTTTTAACTTCTGAAGTCCTTCACTATAACAACTTTTCCCAGCTCTCAGTGAAGTGTTTCATAGATTCTCCGGTTTTATTTAATTCTTGTAAAAGGAAAATGGCAGAATTCTGTGTGATGTTCTGATATTGTTCCCATCCATGGGATAGTTAGAGGGAAAGTTATCTTTCTCCTAATTGTTGCTTCATTTATCCAACCCAATGCTATATTTCATGTCTTTGCTGCATCGTCTGAGACACTTCTTCACTTAGTCCAAGTTACTTGCCATTTTTCAGAGAACAGAGACACTGTATCACTCATCAACTGTTGGAGAAGTGAACTTTCCTATCTTTCGTGTGGTCTTTAATAAACAAAGGCACTAGATTCCAAAGAAGAAAATAAAAACTTAATGTGGCAGTCCAGAGATTATGGAAGGAATGGACAGTTTTAATGGCAAGAAGGAATCTACTGTGTAACATGCTTTTTCTTTATTGCCAGTAGGAGACCTGATAGAATTTTTTTGTGCTTCAGCCAATCTTAAAGTCCAGTGGGAAGCAGCTACTGAGTTTGAAGTCAAGTTTTCAGAAATAAGGCTCTGATATAGTTCTAAACTCCGAAACCACCCTGTGCAAAAGCATCAAGAAGCCATTTGTGAGATTATTTGGTAACATCTAAGGACACCTTTATAAAGGAGGTTTCTACGCTTGTCTAATTATAGAGCTGACCATGCTGTACATCATATATGTGCAGTCTCTTCAACAAGCTGTCTTTCATGTCAGATTTTCTTGTCTTTTGCTTGTCAAATTGTAGCGTTTGGGTTATTGATTGCTGCTTATGTTCTGTTCAGCTCTCAACAGCACTTGAGCAGTCTTTTCTAGGTTATGTGATTGTACCATGTCTGTCTGCCTGTTTTTCTTCAGTGACTCTGCTGTAAAAAATTTGATAGCGGTGAAAAGGTCTCAGATTATTACCTCTATGCATTTCATAAAGCAAAGTAACTGGATGGGGGAACTCTGCTTGGAAGGTCTCTATTGTGGGCTTCCCTCAGTAAAAGCAGAGGGAAGTGTTTGTGTGTTTTAACCATAAGAAATGATGTGACTGGTGCTCAAGTCCTAGCCCAGGTACACAACTCCTGTTCCTTCCTTCTTGATGCCACAAGCTCATAGGGAGCATCTTCTGCTGCATTTTTACTCCTTTCGTGTAGTCCATCTATAAGGTATCTTTTTCCAGGTTAAATTACATTTTTTCATTTGTTTCTAAGCAGCACTCCAATACTGAACAGACATTTAGAGGATGCAATGAAAGTACAATATACATAGTAATAGTATAAGACGTAGACATGCAAAAAAACAGGTTTTCAGAAGAGTGTTGCTGTGTCAAATTAAGCATGTGGAAGTCAAGGACTGCCAGAAGTAAAGCACTTTCATGTTGTTTTAATTTCCTACTTTCATGTAAGTGATTTATAATCCAGATTCTGGTCTGACAGGTGTCAGTTATGTATATTCACCCTGACATAAGCTTATTTTGTAATTATAGTGAGATAGTGCATCATGATGAAAACTTTGGTATGAGGCAGATGAGCTGTTGCATACAGAATTCTTCATTCACCAGCTGTACTGTGCCATCTTAGCATTTTTAATTTAAATATTAAGAAGTGTGCTGGGCAGTGTGTAGGGAGGTGGGGTGAGGTGCCAGGATACAGCATTTAATGTGAACTATTTCACACAAATCACGTGCAGGAGACTCCTTTACATCCACAGCATGGACCAGACCTCTGCAGTTAGTGAGGCAGCTTGGTGAGAGGGCAGAGCAGCAGCCAGACTGAAGAACTTGGGAGTTTCTCACCCAGCTCTCTCTCCTGCCAGCAGAACATTGCGGAGAGGTCCCTACATTTTGAATTCTGTGTGGGAGTGTGCTCCCAGGCTTTTCTGGACCTTTTTCTGCCCCTGCCCTTCCCTCCCCAAGGCAGTTAGCCCTGCATGGATCAACATGTATGAACTGTTTTATGGAAGTGGTATAATGTGGCCAGATTTGGATAACACCTCCATGTGCATGTGCTCCTGGCACTAGCATAGCAGCTAAGCTGTGTTTTGCTATTCCAAAGCATAATTGTGTTCAGACTCTTCCATAAAGTGATTGTAAATTCTTACATATCAACTGGGTAATACAGAGAAGAGGGTTTTTTTTTTAAATTTTGCTAACACTGACTTTCCAGGAGAAAAAAAACCCCAAAACTGTGCATGTATTAGTCTTTTAAAACCTCAGCCACAAATATTGAAATTTGATTAAATTGAGAGTACTGAAATTACCATATCACTGCTTTAGTGGAATATAGTTCTGCCAGCTATCAATATAGTAACATAAACTGGTACATATAATTTGGTATTTCATTATGTAAAACCTGCTGAAAGAGTTCCTCTGAGTCCTTTGGGTTGCAAATTTGCTTAAGTTGAGTTCCTCCTCACAAATTTCAAGCTAATGAATCCCAGTTACAAACATTATTTTATGACGTAAACCCTGTTTAATTATTGTTTTAAAAATTCAAGTGGTGATTTCCTGTGCTGCTGAAGGTTTCATATATTGCATTTTCAATGATAAGGGCATTTGGCATTTTTTAGTCTTTATTGGGAAACTGCATCAAAACAAGACTAGAGTTCATAATGCAGTGCCCTTTTTGATATTCCAGATAAATAATTCCATTTTAATTTCACAGTAGGAAAACAACTGATTGAGATTTAATGTCATATACGAGGAGCTGCACAATATGTTAGTTATTTGTCAATCTGATGGAAGACCAGAGGAGTTTGCTTCCTTTGATTCCAGCCATGCTATATTTTATGACTGACTTTTACTTGTTTTACTCATTCCAGATAAAATCTGTCATGATTATACATCAGAAAACATTTCATTATTCCATCCATGAGAAATAACTGTAGTCAGTGCAGAAGCAACAGATTGCTGCCTCTTGCAAGCTTTATGGAAGTGTGCTGTAATGAGACTGAGTACCCTGGATCGATAGTTCTCTCTAGTAATACAATCTGCTGTCAGATAACCTCCAACAGCTTTACAGATTTAATGAACTCCCTGGGTTGATGATAAAAATATAATGTAAGGAGGAAACTAAAACAACATCATGTATTAGATATAGCCCTAGGCAACATTTTATGACCATCTTTCCTTCAGTTGTATATTTTTAATTATAAAGTCAGTATGTATCAAGCACTGTCCTGAAATTCTCCATCAGTGAAATTCATCTTGCTCTTCTCAAGTCAAGGATAAGGAGACTTCATGTCGGGAACTAAATGAGAATTTTAAGCTCTGCGTTCACACCATGTTGGTGGTGGTATTTGAACCCATGAGCTGGAGGAAAACCCATTTCTTCTTGTGACCTCTTCCAGGCAATTAAACTCTTTTGGAGGAACATACTCCAGTCCCCCTTTGCCCTTGCCCACAGTAGGATCTCAATTCCTACTGGTTTTTTTGGAATGGAGGAATTCACAGAAAGCAGCATGAATCTGTAGTTGTAGCACCATCAATGAAAACAAGTGTCTGAACTGCTCCTAAAAATATTGTTTAGGAGTCAGAAGTAAGTAAAGTCTTAGGAAATTATAGCTATTGTAAGGAGTGTATGTACTATGAAGAAGCAAACCCCTTAGATAAGACAGAGGATAGGTGTAGGAGTAACCTCAAACGTGCATAGGTTTGAGCACTGTGACACAGGAGTTGAGGATTTTTGCCTATGATAGACAGGTGGGAAACTATCTAAATATTTTGGAGAGGCATTAAAAATTATTTTTCTTCCTAGAAAAACGTCAGTAAAGCATTGCCAGTTCCATATAGTAACAATTTATTTTTTTCAGATTTTCGACCTAGTAAACAAGAGCTCTCATGCAGGTCTCAGACATTACACACTACTTTGTCTAAAAGGTAGGAAAAGCAAATGTAGGAGCAGTGTGACCTCTGGTCAGACTGAAAAAGATACACTGTGGTTGTTCTTATTTCTTCTATTGTCTTTGCTCTCCAAATGAAGGAAAGAAAGTAGCACTGAGATGCTACTTACTAAATTTCTGTTGAAGATACCTAGAGTTCCTTCCAGTAGTTTTGATGCAGTTGCTTAGTGGTGCTAAACTCTCATTCACGTGCTGCTGCCATTCAGCCTTCCTCTGCTCCTTTGGGGTGGTGGGAGTGCAGCATCCACCCAGGTGCTTCTGCCAAGCCTTAACTCAGATGGTGCCAAGTGCACTCTTGAAATAGGCATTTCCTTGCACAGCAGGACTTAGAATCCATAGAATCATTTAGGCTGGAAAAACCCTTTAAGATCATCAAGTCCAAGTGTTAGTCTAGCGCTGGTGAAGTGAATGGTTCTAGTTACAGCACGATCAGCAGCAAAGTGCTTTCTAGAGGGTTCCTGAACCTGGGAGACCTCTGTGGAAGCTGAGAGATCCACCACGAGCCTGCTGCTCGTGTGACAGCGGCTGACAAGACCTGGATAGGGCCAGAGCAGTGGTGGCCAAGCTCCTTCCACATTTATAGAAGAAACCCCTGGTGTTGAGGATTATCAGGGAATGTGAGAGTGAAATGGACTATTGGAATTGCACCTCACCTTTCCTGAGATAGGCCCAATGGGCAGACAGAATGCATGATATGGAGGATTCCTTATCCTCTTTCTGCTGAACTCAAGGGATCGGGGGCAGTGGTGACAAGTTCCTGCCCAGCACAGCAGGAAAATCTCCCCTGTGACTGCCCCACCTCACCAGGTACCCCAAAATCATAGCTACAAGGTTGTGCAAGTGGAACTAAACAATGACGAGGGCCGTGGTTCATCCAGCAGGGCAGTGCCACTGAGGTTAAGTCAGCCTATGCCCTGCATCAAAACTCCTTCCATAAAGCAGAAAAGACAGGTCATGTCATAGGAGGCTGTCTCCAGAGGGGAACAGAAGGCCCAATGTGCAGCCTGGACCCATTTCATAGGGAAATCAGCTGCCTCCCTGGGGCTTGAGTTGAAGATGTGAAGAGAAAGCCTTTCACCCTGGTACAGCCCTCAGATCATTGTCCATTACTGGTTTTTCAGGTGGGCAGCAATGAAATTGCAACAAGAATCCCAAGGGCAATCAGGAGTGACCTCAGGGGGTTTGGACAACTGGGTAAGAGATCAGGAGCAGAGGTTCTCTCTCACAGGTCCTTCCAGTTGAATGGAATGATGAGGGAAGAAACAGAAAAAGCCAGCACCACTGAACTACGTCCCTAAGCACCACAGCTTCACATCTTTTAAATACTTCCAGCAGTGATAACTCAAGCACTGCCATGGGCAGTATGTTCCAGTGCTTGACAATACAATTGCTTGGATCTGTTTGATATGCTCAACTGCAGGGGAAAAAGTAAGACTTATTCCTTTCTCGTTGAGCTATCAGAAGGATCAAAGTTCAAGGTACTGTTGGGGAATTCAGGAGTAGGTTGGCTCTGGTGGCCAGGTCTTTGACCACCTGAGGCAGAGTTACCTCCAGAAGGACAGTGGACAAGATAACCCAGAACCACAGAGACTTCCTGATAAAGATTCACATCTCACAGGACGGCAGGTGGAGATGTGTCCTTTCCTGAGCCAGCTTCACAACAAACAGTAGACCTCAAAAAGGGATTGAGTGGAAGTGCTCCAAAAAGCACAATGTCTCATCTCTGCATCCCAAGCAAGCCCCATCCCACTCCCACTGCAGCTTGGTGGCCAGGGCAACCTGTGGGCCCCCACAGTGGGGGAAGGTGCAGAGGAGGTGGTTGGCCCTCTGCTCTACCTGTCAAGCTGGCAGTGGCCATGAAAAGAGAAGGAGGGTTTATGTCTAATATGCAGAAGTGCCGGATATTTCTTCCCTGAAGAGTCTATTTTTTGGCCTCTTTCAAAAGACAAAAGTACCATCTACACTGAGTTATTAGAGGAACAATGTTCATAACAGCATTGACACTGCTTACTATCCCATAGGTTTGATAGGTAACATTAGTGGAAAGAAGGCAAAATTTATGTTAACAAT
Organism: Daphoenositta chrysoptera; assembly: GCA_013397915.1. Classification (NCBI taxonomy): domain Eukaryota; kingdom Metazoa; phylum Chordata; class Aves; order Passeriformes; genus Daphoenositta; species Daphoenositta chrysoptera. The sequence continues at coordinate 780,557 of VZRO01005129.1, read as the reverse complement.
TTAGTTCTGTTAGAATTTCTGAAAAAGGCAAATATTTCTAAAGCAATAAAAGCAAGAAGTTATATTTATGACAGTACCAGAATTCCTGGGGAAATAGTGCATTAAGTAAACAGGAACCACATTGTGTGTTTTGTTGTCATGTCTTTTATAGATCAGAAGCTTTTAAACCAAATAAGATCACACTGCCCCATAAAAGTGAATTCCTTCCTTTTGGCTTAGATATATTTCCTATCAAGAAATAGAAACAGAAGACTGGAGTGAATGTGTAAACTGAATTTAAAAGGAGGATGTCCACATACATTATTACTCTAAGTCATCTGAGCTCCAGGGGTTGGCAGATGCTTTTGCAGGAATTCTTTGGATGTTGGACAGAGAGCTTTTCATGCATGCTGTTAGACCTACTAGCATTTTTCTTAAGGAGTCTGACTGCTACTTGAGCCATAATTTTCAATGCAATTCATTCTTGTTAAGTTCTAGAATTTACCATGTTGGTGACCTGCTGCCTCTTATGAGAAAGAAACCTCTTATAGTGTTGTTGAAGACCACTGAGATTCCTCCGTGCTGACTGCATTGGATGGGGCTTCACTGATTTTGAGAGTTTACTGGTATTTTATTGAGACTTAGTTTGAAGGGACACTGCGTTTTGTTGCAAAGAGCTTGTTGTTTATGAAACCCCTCAGGGGAAGTAGGTATATTTTGTTGAGAGGGGGAGAAGGAATTTGTGAGCTGAATATAATAAGCTTTTAGCTGAATACAATAAGCTGGACGTAAGTAGTTAATATGTCTTTTGGGGAATTATATTCCAGTATTTCCATAGGAATAGACAGATACTTCTTTCAGAAAGATCATAGTAGCCTTCAGGGACTATGAGCTTTTTGCTATTTACTGGCTCACTAGCTTGGATGAGGGGCAGTGATATACCCTCCCTGAAGTTCCAGGCAATGCCAGTAGAGAATGAGACCACCAAGCCACATCACAGCTGAGCAGTTTAATACTGCAAGTGATTGTAGGCAAATGGGTGTAATGTCTTCTTGGGCACAACCTGAAGCAGTAAGCCTGTTTTTTCACTTTAACTGCTCTTTCATCATCATTTTCCATATTACATTTTATTGGTCCTCTCTTTCTGTGTCACGTAGGAGCAATCCAGCCAGCTGGATAACCTGGCCATCTGCTTGGCTTAAACGAGGAAGCCTACAACAAACCTACCTTGTCCTTGCAGAATGCTTTGATCCACTGAGCATCAAAATCTAAACTGTACTTCTTCACAAGTGTTTAAATGTGTATGCATGTATATGTAAACTGGTAAATGTGCCAAAGGAGAAAAGAAGTTGGAAAACTCTAGTTATAATGGCAAAAGTGAAGAGAAGTATCAGTCAGTAACACACCAAGTGAACTGCTGTGAGTGCCTCGGTCTCGTGAATTGCAGCTGATTGCTCGTAAGAGCTTTGCAGAAGGGCACAATTATTTAGGCCTCTCTGAAAAGGTATGTGGAACAACTCTTTCTAGCTTTAATGAGCAAACAGAAGACCCAAAGTCAAAAGACACGGCTCTTGGGATTACTCTTGGCCCAATCAAATCATCTATTGCTGTGGTCTGGAGAGAAAGTGTTCCCGACCTTTAATCAAATTAAGAGAGAGGTCCTGGAAGTGTATATATTTTTTCCTCAATGTTTAATCTTGTTTTTCACCTTCCTTTTAAAGTCATATTCTTTAGTAGCTTCTTAAAGTACATCAATAGCAGAATTTTTCATTGTTCATTGTGTCAGAAATATGTTTTTAACATATGGTACCACCTCCATTTGCACAAAGCAGATATTTTTGATCATGACTATCCCTACAGAGTTCCTTCTGTGTGATCACATGCAGAATGAAGAATCTTTTTCAGGTCAGAGGTCCCAAGAAGTCAGTTTTCTAGTTCATCTTCATCTCAGGGGGAATGAGCTTGTTTAAGGAGAAATTCAGTTATCTGGTCCTGCAGTCTTATGTGATTTTAGTAGCAAACTTTTTCCTCTTCTAACTTTTCTACAGCAGTCTTTTTTTATAAAGCTTACCTTTTATCTTGGTGTGCTTTCACTCTTACTGTGCATTCTGAAGCAGAACTTGGCAACAGCTGTCACCAACTAATGAACAACATCCCTGAATATCAAATGTAACATGAAGCTCTGTGAGTGTGGTGGCTTGTTCCCAAGAAATGTCAACTCTTTTGCTATGCAGCATGTAGCAAAGACAGTATAGACAGCCATCGCCCAGTATGTAACTGCTAGTCTGCAGCCTAAAAATAAGACATAACTTTATAGGTGACAAAAAGCAATAATACTTGGTTGAGGTATTAATAGATGAAAATATCACCTCTGTGTACAAAAAGCCTGTACTCTGCTGATATCAGCATTTTATAAGAGACAATCTGCCTGTTTCTCTTTGATGATTTTCTTCTCATACACAGCCTTAAGGATGTCTACGGAGAAGATTAAGACAAAAGATGTTTTTAGAGGCAAAGCAAAAGCACAATCTGCCCCAGCTTTACAGAGTGTTTTACAGAGAAACATTTATACCCCAATGCCAATGTCCTAATAGTATACCTAAACTGAGCAACTAAAAAGAGAATAATTTGGAATCTACAAAAATACAAGACAAAAATTGGCATTAACAAAATGCAAAAAGATTTTAGGCAGCAGGTCTGGCAGTATTTCACTACAGTGAACTGATTTTCTAATTGTATTTTATTAGCTGAATCCTGTTTTCTTAGCATGAAAGATTAGCAACAGCTCTTTTTTCCTTTCCCTGTTTAGAAGCAGGAGCTCTCCTAGGAGCCTCTCCAGACAAAGTCATATTAAATAACAGTTTATGAGAGTGGATTGGATAAAATTTGGAGATGATTGATGACAAGATTGCTACTGGTCGTCTATAGGATATCTCAAGATTTCAACTGTTCTGTTGGGAGTATCATGCATAACATTCCCGCCACACAGATCTCAACAAGGCTGCTCTAGAGAGCTACAATATTTAAATGTCCTTTTTAACAAGAACATTCATAGTGCACTGGAGATAGCTTTGCTGGAGCTGAGCCTTTATGGAAACATCTGTTAATCAAGTTTTAGTTTTGTTTTGTCTTACTTGATTTTTAAGTCAGAGTATGCATGTGTGTACGCCATGGCAAGAGTCAAATCCTCTTGATTTTTGATAGATCTGTCCCACAATATGATATTCCTATGTAAGCATCAACTCTGAGCATAGAGTGGGGAGGAAAATGCAATATTCAACAGAAGTGCTAAATTTAAAAATACTAGAGGTTGTGCCTGTCCTCAGACCACTGCATAACTTTTCTGTTTAGGGTGTTAAGTGTGTCTGTGGCTGACTTTGAAGCTGAATGACTTTGTCCCAAGAAATAAAATAGCCTATTTGGATGTAGACTAGTGCCTATCTAGGTTTTGCTGATCACATTATACTCTAATTCAGGGGAGAAATGTTTGTGGAGATTAGCTGTTGCCTGCTGTAGTGCAGCAGAAGGGGGTAGATGCAGAAACCCTGGCATGGATCAGACCAAACTCAAAAACAACAGTATAAGGATATTACAGGAATTGATGAGGGCATCAAGCACTGGGCTCCTCCCTGGAAATACATTTTCAGGAAACAGTATAGTACTGCTCATCCAGAATATAGATTCAAAAGAAAATGTTCACTGCTGTTGGATGTGGCTTCTCTCTGAAAAATCAGTGTACTTAATGTAGAAATGAAAGTATGAGAATCAGAAATTTTGTAAGCTTCCTCCTTTGTTGAATTTGTAACATTTAGGAAATGACACTTTCATTAAATAATTATTTTTGCCAACCATATTTTACAGTTCAAAATGTAAGGACTATCTTCTTTGTATATTTTAATGCCTTTCAGGACAATTATAATTACTGTAGAAAACCTCATTGTAGTGATTAGCCTTTTAGCAATGGGTCTCGAAGCACTGCCTAAAGGAGCTGACAATTATTACCCCTGTTTTATGTGTGAGGAAAGAGTCAAAAGATTATGAAAAGGCTGGCAAAGGACAACTGGAAGAGTGTAACAATGGCCAAAATAGGAACAGAGATGAGGACAAGCCTCTTGCATTATCCAGGAGGCTGTTCTTCCTCATTCCTTGCTTTCTAGTGATGTTTTCTCTCAAAGATTAATATTCTGGTTATATAATTTAGTTTTGTGTTTTTCACTGACACAGAGAACTGCATAACATGGGGTCTATGTTTAATACAGCACTTATGCATGTATTGAAACACTGAGCAACTGCCTCCCCTTGAAGGCCAGTGCTCCTTACCCAGAGGTTTATGAGCTGAATCAGACATTTGCTACATTATGCTCCCTAATGCAAAATGAAGTGATCTAGTGGGTCCTTCCCTTTCCATGAGCACGACCGTGCCAAAACCAGTAGAATAGTTAGGTTATTTCTAATAAAATTATTTACAATTATTTATAATACAAGTTATTTACAATTTTTGAGTCAGATTTATCTGAAAAAAGGAATTTTCCTTTCACCTCACATGTGCTATTCTGTTTAAAACATGGTAGATAATTTTAATCCAAATGCATCTCACCACCAGCTAGGTACAGACTATCCCCAGAGTCACTGAGAGCATTAAATCTGAATTGCCTTTCAGAGGAGTCTTTCCCTCTGTCTTGAATGCAGAGACAACTTGCAGTGACCAGTATCCAACCCTGGGTGTCTCAGGAACTCCAGACTGGGTAGGAAAGGCCTTTTGGACTGTTTAGGGAGGGAGAGCATCCCTCCTTTTTTTTGTATGCATAGTTAAACTTGTCAATGAAAGAGTATGTCAGCAAGTCTTCAGCAGAGGTTACTGCAGCAGGTAGCGTTGCTGAAACCTGTGTTTCCAGTGGAATGAATCATTCAAGACAACACTGGTTTTATACAGTGCTCCACGGTGTGTCCTCAGAATGGGGAGAGCTGACATGTTGTTTGAAAAGGTCACTTAAAACCTATAGGCGGTTGGCAATTATTAATATTCATTACTTGTCTAAGGAACTTTACGTGAAGATATTCCTTAAAGCTTGTGAGCTGACAGATAAAACTGATAAAGTTCCTGTTCTTATCTGTTGGAAACTTTTTTTTTCCTTTCCTCTTCCTTCTTAGAATTTATTCTGTGCATCATGTTTTTGCTGAACAATTTGAAAGTGAGAGGAAATTATATTACTATTATTATTATTTGGAGCTATACAATTATACTATTAAGGTTAATGATGCTAGCAATTAAAAGGCATCTAGTTATTTGGAAACTGTCAGTTGGGACAAATTGTTCTTTAATGTCTCTACACATGGATTACTTTGATGGGATTGTAGGAAATCGGTAGGTCAGTGCAATATTTCTTGTTGCTTTTTGCTGTCAGGAGCCTTTCCCTGCTGTCCTTGAAAAGTATTGTAGGAAAGTATAAACCACATTATACCATCCCTTATCTTTCTTATGGGTATTAGTTACAAATATTCTCATTAACTCTTTGTCGATGAATTATGGACCAGCTATTTATGGTACAGAATTATAAATTGTCTGTGAGTGTTTGTGCTCATGGGTTTCTGGCTCTGATATTGCCTCTTTTTTTACAAAACCGTTAGTTGTAAACCATGTCTGGTTTTCTAGGGGATAAGTAGCTTTGTCATGTAAGCCTCACAATAAGATTTTCTCTTTCTGGAAGACATTGCAGTGCTTGAAGTTTTCTCTTCCTCATGAAAAATAATTGCAAGTATCAGGAAAGTTGCTCAGTTGTGCTTACATAGAGCCACAACCTCATATGCAGCCAAGAGAGAGGAATATCTATAAGCTCAAAATTTTGCAATCACTAATTTTGATAAAGTCCATGGTGGGACACCGGTGTTTTCTGGCATTCCATGCTCTGTTTTGACTCTTCATTAGACATCCCTCAGTGAGCATATGTAGTGATACCTGCAGTGGTTTTCCCTGGAATATTGTCAGGTTTATTTTGGGCAATTAGATGTGACAACATCCACATTTAGAGTACTGCTTGTATTCCCTGTACTCAGTAAAGGGAACAGCTGGTTAATACTGATAATACATTGAAATGAACACATGTGGATGCACAAATACATATAATTATCTAGGGGATAGTTGGCATGATTTTATGAAGCTACTCTCATGCCAGCTAACTGTTAAAGGTTAAAAACAAAGGTTTCATTTGTTTCCAGTCTCAAAGTGATAAACCACAATGCAAGATCAATGTCCTGATCTAGGAAACACTTCAGGTTAAAATGCTATTTGGATGCTTGAAGTTAAGAACAGCACAGGAAGAAGTACTTAGAACTGAACTGCAAAATGGAAGCCATAGCAGCAATTGAAGGTAGATGCTCCCCTACATTCTCTGTGGAACTTCTAGTAGAAAAGAAAGAAAATCATAGAAAAACCCAAAGCACATATTAAACTTTATTTTCAGTAGAGGTGAAATACAGTGTTTAAATGGGAATGCAGACAGTGGTCTTGGAATTAGAGCTGCACTGATGAGTTGCTGGTGAGCTTCAGTGGGAGCCTATGCAAAGCACCTAATCACAAAGACCCATCTTAATTTACCTCCGTATAGTAAATGGGGTACTTGCTAAAACTGCTCTAATTCTCTGTTCCCTTAAAAGTGGAAATATCTTTTATTGATTCATCCTGCAAAACAGAGAAGCTGGAACGGGATGGAACCAAATACAGAAAGATTTGGAGAACTTAATTTTTTTTCATTATGCCCTGTTTCAACTTCCCACCAAATTTCCTTTCCCTTTAAAGGAAAATAAAATCTCACCATGAGTCTTATGCTCAAAAGCAGTTTGTTTTAAACAGTGAATAAACACTCTTCAGAGTTTACATGTTCACTGCAAACACGGATCCAGTTTGCAAGCAGCTCTCTAAACTAGCTCCAGTCTGAATTTTACAAGACAGGAAAAATCTTCCCACTTTTAATAAGAAACTCCAAAGTGGTTCCTTTCCCAAATGCTAGAAATGCAAACTATTTATTCAGTTTTTGTTTTTCCAAATAATTGCATAATTTAACATAACTGTCCGATGAGTATTGTTTATTTAGTCTTAATATTTAATTGCTCATGCGAAACAATTACCCAGGTTTTTGCAACAACTTTGAAATCTGTTTAGGAAAATAAATACAGTAATTAGAAATTAAAAGTCCTGTTGCTCAGTATAATAACAACATTCATTTTTAGCAATAAAGTGGAGCTAAGCTTTGTTCCTTAATTACTATTATTATTATTATTTTTGTTAATAAGTTAATATGTATGTGCCTCATGCCTATTTCCTGCCTGGGGCATCACATTTGCAGAAGCTGAGACTGTCTCCAGCCAGTTTTGCATGTACACCATGGCACATAGCTCATAAAGAACCAGGTGACTGATTACACTGCTAGAATGAAAGGGTAAATGAGAAAACATTTAACTAACCACAGGAAACCTAATTATAATCAAAATCGAGTTATACTTTCTCCTAATTTCTGAAATATTTCTGGTGTGGGAATTATTTTTGCATCACTAGCTGTAATTGTTTCTTAAGTATATATAAACCTTTTCATAGTTGCAAGTTTCAGCATCAGATGGGAGAATCATCTTGGGCAAAGCCTCACTTGCAGTGCTACAAATTCTGGATGCTCTAGGGGTGTAGCCTCTCAGCTCAGTCCATACTAGTCCTTTCCTCAAGTGCAATTCTGAATTCAAATATATGCATGTGTTTTGGATTTCCCAGCACAGTGGGTTCAAATCTGAACTTTATAGCTGGACAGAACTATGTTTTAGGTCCAAGAAAAACAGTCGTATAGTGTCATGACTGTGACCTCTACCAAATGAGTATCTGTCGAGAACCTAATGAAATCTCATTCATATAGCTACAGTGATGTTTTTAATGAGGCAGAACTAAACTCCAGCTAGGTAGTAAAGCAAGGGACTTCCTCTGCATGCTCTACACCGTGCAAAGGAGCAGTAAATCGGATGTGGTGAACTTAGGGACAAGTGTGTGTCATAGGTGCAGGAAGTTTCTCAGAGTTACTGCTGGACATTGACTGCAGAGGCCTTTCCTAAATGGTTTCTGAGGTACTGCCCTCAAGATTGTGAAGGTAAACCCTGCTCAACCACGCTGACCAGGCTCATTATACGGCAGATGAGCAATGTCACTTTGACATTAATGCTCAAGATATCTTGACTTAGTATCTTGATCAACAAAAATAAAAGGGATTTCTCTAGGATGTGTCAACTCATGTGTTGGCCCCCTTGCTCCTGGCAACAGCAGCATCCGTTTTCTCTCAGCCAAAGCAAAACCACAGTATTTTTTTTTTCAGGGAGTGAATACTGAATTGCCTAGAAAGACCATTTCCTGATAGGGTTGAGGACCCACAGGCATCCTCAGATTCAGTGATGCCTCTGTGTGGAAAAGGAAACTGGCTATCTACTTTTCCAAAACGCGAGGAAAGTATTGCCCTTCTCTGTGCTCTCCAGACCACAGAGGGACCTGTCCTGTTGTGGTCCAGGAGGTTGCAGGGTACCCACTAGGAGGTACCCTGAGGGCAGCTGAACTGCAAGGACACAGGCCACTAGCAGTTCCCATTTGTGCAAGAGTTAGGACACTAGCCAGCCTGATCAAGAAACTTGTGGGACTCTGGCACCCTCAGGATGCTGCTTCAGTACATCCTTGCATCAAGGGCTGACCCTTGGTTTTCCATGCAGAGGATAAAGCCCATCCCAGGAGGCAAGAATTACTGTTGATGGAGAGAACACAAAATCACACAATGCTTTGCCTGGGCATAAAGATAAATTATGCTTTACATTTTTAGTCAGCTGTGTCTTTCTTTTTAATTGCTTTTTATTCAGATCTGAGATGCTTTTCATTAATTCTGAATCCCCTTGGCAATGGCTTGCTAAAATCTATGAAGGGTGTGTAAGGGTAGAGTTTTTGGTCTGATAAAAGACACAAAAAAATCGCTTGCCATATGCACCATTTGTATCAGAGGCTATTGAGGAGACAGAATGCATTTCAGTATCTTCATTGAACTTGATGTCACTTTTATATTTCCTCACTCTGTCTGTGAAGTTTCAGGGGAAGCCAAATTCCTCCACTAAGGGGAGGGTATGGAGTAGTTGGCAGTAATAAGACTTGAGCCAGAGGATGACAAGTGAGCTGAAGAAGCCCAGCAGCAATGCTTGTAAGAATAGTGTGTCACGGAGATCATTTTAAGGCTGTTATTGATCAGGGGAAGATGAATGTGTCTTTTAATGGTATTCTTTGGTGTATCATTGATCTTCATAGAGCCCTACCAAGCTGCCTTCGGGTGCTTCACTGAGAGCACCATATGTTGTAGCCTGTGGCTGTGCGGTGATAAATTACACAGCACCAAGCTGCTACTGAGTGCTTCCCTCTCCCTTCAGGCTTTTCCCCAAAAACCTGCTTGCAGCACTGGCCCAGCAGCCAGTGCTGAACTTGTACACAGCGTCTCTTTTGTTTTCTTACGTCTCTGGTAGGGCTCATGAATGTACTGTCGTGACTGAGTAAAGCTTCTGAAATTTAGTTAGAGAGTAGTAAGAGAGTGGCTTGCCCCTTCTACACAATGATTTGCTTGGAAGTTATGTGTTCTGTTTGTATTTGTTCTCCAATAGCAGGGCGTGCTTCAAAACAAACATTAGGATTAGTGCTGTATCAATCTCCGGGGTTGATCGGGCTGACCCTCTCTCTCACGGTAAGAAGGTAGCAGGTGTGTTCCTGAAGGCAATCCCTAGCAGGAATGGCATTCAGTCCCAGGCACAAAATTTTTCAAACAGATTATAAGCACCTGTTCTAAATGTTAGTATGTTTATATAAAATCTGATTAAAGAACATTTTAAACTTTGTGAACCATAGTTATTTCTGAATGGTGCTTTCCTTCTGTTTGGGAAGTTTTGTGTTTCATATGCCATGAATAAATAAACATTGTGCAGAATGGCTTAATGAAGAATCCATACTGCAGAATTAAAAAAATGTGATCATTTGCACTTTTTCTTGTTAAGGCAGCTGGGTAACTCACATGATGAAATTTAATGCTTCTTTATATGCAGTAAAAATTCATGCCAGCCGTTCGATAACCAGTATGTTTTGTATTGTTTCTTGCCATGACATAGAATGAGGCTGTTTCTGAAAATCTTCTAGTTGAGTGCTATGCATATGGGGAATACTAAATATGCATGTATTCTGGAAGCACCTCTTTTTAAGAAAAATGTCAGATTATTTTCATGGTTTTTGTTGTCTTCATTCTAATGCATCAAAAAGCTACCACAAATCACACAGATGCATTTATTTCTCCATATTTTGCATTAATGTAGCTTTGAGACATACTCTTTCACAAGAGAATGCATTTAGTATGAATGCTTAAATAAAACTTTTCTTACCCATGAAAGGTAATTAGGTGTGGAGCTCCCAGAAGCGTACCGTTGTGTTATAGCTAATGACTATGAAAATATCAGGAGGGTTTATAAAAGGTTAAACTGGTTTTGACAGTCTATATTGATACTCCCAAGTAACTTACTGCGTTGACATTAATTATTTTGGGGTCTAAGTGAAATTATGGAAGCACTCAAAAAATTGTACTCCTTTCCCTTTTTTAATTTAAAAAATTACTCATAGACCTTAAAAAACCCCCCCCATAATCTTAAAAAAATTTTTAAAAAATGATTAATTAAAGGTTTTTCTCATTATTGAGAAAAGCCACAATTATGCCATGGTTCAGGTGTGATTTAAGTTCTTTGTCTCATCTTCAGGCCAGGTGAAATCTCCATAATGACTTTTGGCGGCTCATGGCAAACCATGCCTTCCATGCAATAAGGAGTAATAATTCTTCATGGGATCAAAGACTGTATAGTTATGCTTAATATATATTAACAAACACTCCCCACGGTCTGTGCCAGTGTGGTTCAGGCTGGAGTGGCACCTCCTCACTGCTGGCTCCTCACTGGTTGCAGTCACCCTGCAGGATTTCCCAAATGGTGAGTGGCTGAGGCTCAGATTTGGTTCTGCCTTCTTGCTGTGCAGCTTTTTCAGAGGGAAGTAGTTTGCTGCTGCCTGAGGGCTTTCTCTAGTCACCATTTCAGCCAAAACACATGCAAAACCATAGATATTTTAGCTCTTCCTTCAGATTTCTGCATTCCAGCATCATTGGTGAAGGTAAACTCAATTGTCTGGAAACAACCCAGAGATCCATGTGGTATCTCCACACAATGCTGGGAAGCAGAGGGTTTTGCCCCCTAAATACTTCCTGGGTTGAAATAAGGACTGCTTCAATTGGGACTCTCTCTTCTGAACTTATCTCATTTTTTTCTTCCATGGGGAGTTTTTTCCCAAGAATTCCTTGACAATTCAAATTGCAAATCTGCAGACTCTGGTACAAAGGCTTTTCTTGGGGACATGTTTATTAATCTTAGTTGTACGACATCTCTAAAGGTGGGCAAGTTTGGCATATTTGCATTATCAGTCTAATCTAAAGCCTTCTGACGTAACCAGAGTGAATGTCTCCCAAGTATTCAAAAGAAGAAATATTCCATTTCTTATAATTCTGTAGATGTGATGAGTTCTTCTAATTATGACTTTTTTCTGTGCTTCTATCTGTAAATGACATATTGAGGGAAGGCTGTGCTAAATTTTTGCAGTTTAGCACGTTTAATGACTATTCTTATCTCTTTTAAAATAACTAAAAAGATAAATAAATTGTTCAATGCTCCAGGCTTGGCTCTTACATCAGGTTTGTCCCCTGCACTCATGATCTTCCCCCTGTTAGGTGACAATTTAATTATCCTGATGGGTAGTGGTGAATACATAGTGCAAGGTGACTTGTCAGGTAATCCCATATGTATTAGAGGTAAATATAAATATTAAGTGTCAGTTCAGAAAGCTGAATTATGCTACACACCCAGTGGGTTGCCAGGGCAGGCTATATGCCTAAGTGGTTGGTTCCATCATATCCTTGACCTTTTCCACCTTGTGTCTTCTCCAGGTTTCACATGAGGGGCAGGCAGAGCTCCTTCCCTCGAGGCCCCAGAGGCAGCGCACACAGGGAGCACCGAGACGCTGGGTGGGCAGTAGGGAGTTGTCTGCCATTCTCCAGTGATACTCAGTGCCCTTGGCTTCTGCAGACCTTGAGGGTTCCAGGATCTGCCAGTAAACCTACTGAATTAAAGGGTGGTATCCCACATGCAGCTTCCAAATTCCACAAGAATTTTGAATTCTTGAAAGCACTGCCTATTGTCATTCAGCCCATACCTCAATCTTGCTTGAATTTGACTTTTGCTGGCTGTTCTTCATGCAGCACCAGTGGAACTTCAGGTGATGGAAGAAGCTGTTCTTTCAGGGTCCAGCAGGATGTTTTTTCCTTTGCTGTAGAAAGGAGATCTTTCATCTCAGTGAAAGTATTCAAACCGAGATCTTACAAAGGGTAATCCCAAGTCCCAGCAGGACTCCCTGTGCCTGCTTTCTGAACAAGCCAGCTCAGAAACAAACAGAAGGCACAGGTTCTATGTTCAGCAGTGCTTTGTGAATTTTATAGAAACGTGGTAGTTTCTGAAATTATAATAATACTGTAAAGTGTTTTAGAGAAGAAAGTAGATGTTGGTTGTTCACAGAGGCTGTCAGGACTAGTGTCATTGACATCTTTTTGGTTGAGCAGCAAGACAATGGGGAACCGGAGAAAATCTGTCCTCAACTTCTAAATATTGCAGTATTCCAGCCAGGACTTAAGACATCATCTCACAGCTCCGCAGAGTTCTCAGAGCTCTTGCTAAGTCTCCATCATACTGTTTCTCTCAGTCACTGAACCACAAAGTGAATGTTTTCCCAATTCTCTTCCTGAAAGGGTTCTCTTCAGTCTGCTTGGCCAGTCTGGACATGGGTGAACCCTGCGCCTGGGAGGATAATTCTGTGCCGTGAGAGGTGGTGTTTTCTGGTGACAATTGAGTCTGCATGTCTGTTTATTTGTGCTCACTTTCAATCCATAAAATGACAGGTAAAAAAGTCTGTATTGCTAAGCTTCAAAACTAGTAACTGCAGATTTATATGAGAGAAAATTATTGCCTGACAATGAATTCTTGATCTGAAGAGGTGCTGTGCTCAGTTCCTGAAGCAGTGGGAGATGGGATCACGTTGCTTTGCTTTGCATTGGCTCAGTTGCATAAAAACCTTTCCCATTCAAGTACTTCCAAATCAACCTGTACCTTTCACCAGCAAGAGTCATATTTTCTTTCTTCTTTCTGTTTTTATTTTTCTTTGTCGGCATCTGCCCAAGACTGACTTTCACCTCTGTGACAGATGGAGTGGTGGTGGAAGCTACATCCATTTCAGCTTGTCCACAGCAGGTAATAGGACAAGAAGACTCTGCCTCACTCATTTGTTGGTATATTTTTAGATACATTCGCTGCTCATATTGGGACTAGATTGTCCAGAGGGTGCTGGGTCCTTCTGGAAAAGAACGGGGTGCCTGCTCTCAGCCTGGCAATGCCCCCTCCATGTGCTGGGGCTGGACCCCTGCAGCACCCTGCAGTGCCCAGGAGTGTGTCTGGAAAAGGCAAAGGGTTTATCTCCACCTAGAAAGGGAGTTGATGGTACCACACCAGAGCACTGTTAGATTTTACAGGCAGCAATGTCATCTGCCCTTGTCTGTGTGACTGCACAGCCTCTGAGCTTGTGTGAGTGACAGCAAAAGATAAAGATTCAGGGTAGCCACCAACATCCTCCCTGGTCAGAAGCATTATCCACAAAGAGACCAAAATCTATTGAGGAGGTGACCCTGCAGATTTCTCTACATTGTCAGGCGGTAATTTTCTCTCATATAAGCCTGCAGTTATTGGAATTTGTAGCTGAGCAATACAGCCAGGTTTTACCTGTTAGTTATCAGATTGAATGTGCACACAAAGTGGGCTTGAACTGGAAGAAAGTTTTCAGTGTTGGAAGCATGGAGGGAATGGGATGACTGGTCTGTTCTCCTGCAGTCTGCAGTGAACAAAAAGCTTGGGGCAAGGAGAAGAAATAGCTAATGCCAGCTCTGCTGTCTCAGCCAGCAAGGCAGCCTGTTAGCTAAGCTCCTAAGCTTTTCTTCTGGCATTATATAAAAACATACTGCTGTGGCTGAAAATTATTAACATCCAGTTGTGTGGCCTCTGCATACCTGCAATGAAAGGGAATGAAATAAAAGTAGATAAATCACTTGTCTTTGTGATTTTTTTCTTTTAAAAGTGCGAGCAGGTGTTCGTGCCAACATATTCTAGTCTATGACCTTTAGTTTAAAGGATTTATTTTGCATTATTCCTTGCTTTACAGCTTTAAAGACATAGTAATGAGGTACTCTCTGTGCATCCTCCTACTCAGAGAAGCTATATTGAGAAGTACAGCTGCAGCCAGCGGGGTGTTAATCACCACTTACCGACAGGCAGGACTAACACAGGCAATTGGAGAGTGTGCTAATTTTCAACAGGACATCCACTCTTGCCATCCTATCTCCCATTAATAGGGTAACGTTTGAAATGCTCAAGCGTGAGCTGTTTTACCATGGAGAATAGATTTATGTAAACAAACATTATTTTGGGGTGAAATTAGCCAAGGCATTAAATTGATAAGCACAACAGCAAACAGTTCTGATGACAAGAATTCGAGAGGAATATGGTGGTTTTCTGTGAGACACAGAGTACCACCCACAGCCTGGGATGGTGGGCTTGGTGAGCTGTGGGCTGGCTAACGGCAGTGTGAGATTTCCCTGCACTCCATCAAGCTGAGGGATTTACTGTCTTCCTGCCTCTTGCTGCTGCCCTTGACAGTAGGGAGTTTCAGTGTCTAGTGTTGGTTCAGACAACTATCATTAGGACAGAAGTTATTCAAGATAATAATTAAATCCTTGTACCAGAGTCCCATCACAGTGTTATCTCCTGCAAATGATGTCGTGTTCTGGATCTTCATAATTTGCTCCTTGATAAATTTTAATTTTTTAAAAAACCCCGCTTCCATTAGGGATAACATTACAAGCACAAAGGAAGGCATTAATTTTGGATCTGTATAACCTTTTCCAGTATTACTCAAAATTTAGATTGTCTTAAGTACCAGGGGACCAGTATGATGGATCCCAGTGACTAATCGCAGTAGGATAAGAGGTTATTACATCCTAAAGAATTATGAGTCTCATAAAATATTATTAAAAGTTAATGTGTTTGATTTTTCTCTTAAAATTATTCAAACAATTTTACTATCACTGGGTAGCTGACAATTTGCAAGAGGATAATCAGAAAATATTCCAAGGAAAATGTGAATGCATAGCTTTTAGATTGTTTCATTATGTGTTATTTTACATTTGTTATGACTTTTAAACTTAATTATCTCACAGGGTAGATAGTGATGCACTTGGTGATTTGCCAGACGCCGAAATATTAAAATATAATGACTCATGGTGGAATATATGCATCCAGATATTTTCAGTGTTATTGCTTGCCTTTTAAAATATTTAGATCCAGAGTATGAATTGACACTAGCTCTCTCTTTGTTTTAATAGCTCTTTAAATAGGAAGAAAAACCCCGATTTTAAAGAGAAACAAGAAAATGGCTAGAGCTTTGAACTTTCTCATGATGGTTCTTTGGCTTCTCTTGGCTTGCCCTCATCTTCAGCAACTAGATGATTACATATATCAAACCACTTCCCAGATCCAATTCAATGAATATTTGTTTCTTGAAAAAACACCCAGAAGTCTGAGGGAGATTTGACGAGTGATTTTCCTTTTCTGATGTTTTTATTATTTGCGTGTGCACTGGGTGTTCTGTGTTTCAGAGACTGCTCCTAATCTTTTTATGATGGAGTCTTTTGATTTGCAAGTGAGAAGAGGAAGAAAAATAACCCTTCAACATGAAGCATTTAGCAAGCTTCTTTTCTACACCTTTTGGCTTTAAAAGGCAGGGAGAAATAGGTGAGGGAAGTTGCATTATTTCCTGTGTTTCAAATTTAATTTATAAATGTATTGGATGTGATAAGCAGAGAGGTGGGGTGGTGCTGGCCTTTTTGACTTCATGACAGACCATGAATGGTGCGAGGAAAATACATTGGGCGTGAATATCCAGTACTCACTCATCTACCATCTCTTCTTTAATCAGAATACTATGAAGTAAAACCAGCTTTTTTGTCTGTAAGTAGTTGATGATTTTGGAAAGACCTGTTGATGGATCAGGAGTGGCCAGAGACAAAGGGAAGCTGGATGCAGTTTTTCTCTCTCCCATGGGCTCCTTGCGTGATTCTGAGATTATTTCATCTCTTTCTAAAACCTAGAATGATAATATATTCCTACTTGCATGGCATGACACGTCCATTCTTCGGACTTAAACACAGTGATGGTTGGATGCATACAAGTGTCTGGATAGGTCGTAGCATGGGCATCAGTTTTAGCAGCATACAGTGCACCAGCAGAAGTTGCTATTGAGTCTGGAGGTGTTGCATCCTCCCACAGAAAAATTCCTCCATTTGCTCCTGCTTTAATCCTTTTCCCTTTCTACAGAGCTAGTGTACATGCTGTGATTGAAGTAATTAGTGTCAATCATTCAGTGGACACTGAGGATGGCATGCATAGGAAGAACTAAGGGGAATTAGAGTTGCACAGATCTTCAGCAGCAACAGATTTCTCTTTGCTGGCTGAATGTTGGTACTTGGGAATAGGCAGGTAAAAATAGATCCAGAGGACAGATAAAAGACTACATTTACAGCAGCTGAAGGATATGACAGTTTAAAGCAGTAGGTTTTTGCTTTGTGTAACAGCCCTGCCATATTTTGAGATACTTATGGAGAAGGTATTGCTTTGGCTTGCCTCTCAGCCTGCAGGTTCTTGGCTCCCTTATACTTACAGTTTATAGTTTGATGTGGAACTGAAAAAGAAAAAAAAAAAGAGGTGTTTTAGAGAGAGGGAAGGATACAGTGAATGAAGGTGGGATTTCCTCTGACACAGTAGTATCTGAACCAGAAGAAAGCTGACTCACCTTCTCTAACCAAACCCCAATATACAGATTTGTCTGGGGCCCATTCCTGATGCAGCAGTCTTGCTCTCATGGTGGCCAGCATAACAAAACTGTTGTGCTGGCCTTGTGAAGAGGAGATGCTGCTCGAGACTGCATTTAAAGGCTGCGTGATCACTCTGGCATCAGCTTTGCTGTGCTTCAAAACCTGCTTTGTACCAAGCCCGGTACTGTTGGCTGTGGGTCAGCCTCACTGTTAGCAAGAGGATTCATAACTTGTGGTAGCACGGCAGCTTATCACAGGGGAGGGCTGCGCTCTGCTGAGATAAATTACAGTGCCAGCAGGCAGGAACTGATGCCAGTGATTAAACCCATCGCCTGCTCTCACCAGTATTCAGAAAAAGAGAAAAGATTTTTGCATGTGGAAACTTGACAAGGAATTATAGAAGGGAATAAATAAAAAAGACACTTTCTTCTTTCTTCTTTTTGGTTTTGTTTAATTCCATATCCTCCTTTGAGGTATTTCTGAGGCGGTGTATGCTCCGCTGAGCAGCAGAGTGTTGTTTGGCAGGTGTCACCAGGTGGCACTGCTTTCAAAATGTCATTGTGTGCTAGGAAAGGCAGAGAGATTGGCATCTCTTTCCTGCTGACATTTTAATACACCTTTCTGATGAGGCCATCGCTGTGTGAGAGGCCGCAGAGTTTGCTTTCGGCCGATATCTTTGATTGAAGTTGCTCCCTGGGAACAGGGCATGGGCGTTTGGCTGAGTGTCTTGAAAGAAGGGATCGCCTGCATGTTATTTATGACAATCTCCGCTCCAGGATGAGTGTCTAAATGTAAATTACTCAATTTGCGTTTAGAGTATATCCACTCTGATTTCTCCTCCGCTGAGAAACCAGTCTGCAGGGTGCTGACATCTGCTAGCATTCAGAAAGGAAGCAACACATGTCCCTAGAAGTTAAAAATGGAAGAGACATATTGCATTTTCTAACATTGTTTTTCCCTCTGCTACTGCCAGCATTTATTCCCAGTGCTTAGATCTGGTTATGCTTAATACAATTCCAAGTGGCTTAAGTTAGCGCAGTTGCCATAATTTCTCAGAGCAAATACTGCTGCCACCATCCAGGTATCTTTTTTTTCTGTTTAATTTACAAGGGTTATAAATTATTGTCATGTCTTTCCTCTGTTTAGCCATTTGCTTTTCCCTAATTGATTTCTTTCCCTGCTTTGTTTGTGTGCCTGAAATTGTAAAGTTTTAAACCGCATCATTTTTAAGGGACCCCATTCCACAACCACTGACATTAAGGAAGGTCATTCTTCCCCTCTGGTCAGCACTGGTGGGACCACATCTGTGGTGGGATGGTGTATCCAGCTCTGAGCTCCCCAATATAAGACATGGGCATACTGTAGCAAGACTAGTGAAGGATCACTAAGATGATTAAGTTCTGGAGCACTGGATGTATAAGGAGAAGCTGAGAGAGATGAGACTCTTTGGCCTCGGAGCAGTAAAGACTCAGCAGAGAAGACTCAGGAGTTTCCAGCACGTACAATACCCAAAGGGAGGATGCAAAGAGGACAGAGCCAGGCTCTGCTCTGTGGTGCCCAGGAACAGGACACAGAAACAGGCCATGGGGACAAACTGAAACACAGGAGGTGTTTCCCGAACGTCAGGAAACACTTTTGGATTGTGGGAGTGACAGAGCACAGGTGCAGGCTGCCCAGGGAGGCTGTAGAGCCTCCATCTGCAGAGATACTCTAGACCCGACTGGACATGGTCCTGAGGTCCAGCTGTAACTGGATTTCGCTGTCATCAAAATTCAAGAAGCAAGATTTCCTGTAGCCCAGCTACATAGATTTACTCCTGTCCTGACAACACTTTGCTGCCATACCCTCCAATTTGTTAGTTTTTTTTCGTATCCCAAAATGTTGCCATTAATTGAGACATTAATACTCTTAAGTCAGCAAAGTC
The DNA here is from genome assembly GCA_013397915.1 of Daphoenositta chrysoptera. Taxonomy (NCBI): domain Eukaryota; kingdom Metazoa; phylum Chordata; class Aves; order Passeriformes; genus Daphoenositta; species Daphoenositta chrysoptera. The sequence continues at coordinate 761,609 of VZRO01005129.1, read as the reverse complement.
ATACCATACAATGGGATATTTCTGGGTGTGAAGTGGCAAATTTCTCCTTTTTTGCTAAATATATGTGTAAAAAGCACTTCTTGTAGTATTCCATATTCATAGAATCATCATGGAATGGTTTGAGTTGCAAGGATCCTCTAAAGATCATATGGTTTCAACCCTGCTGCCATGGGCACAGATACCATCCACTAGGTCAGGTTACTAAGGGTCCTATCCTACCTGGATATTTCTAAGGCCTAAGATGTTTCCACCCCATAAAATACTTGTTTCAGAATAAATTTTTCTTCATGCATTTCTATCCTTTTTTTTCTAAATTCTTTCAAGTATCTTTATATTGTTTCCATGAAGTTAACTAGTATCTTCCAAATTACTGTCATTGTCACAATTAGTCCATTTGCTATCTTTTCTTTTAAAGCATTTAATCACCATATATTATACTGGATAACATTACATCCAATAACATTGATCAAAGTAGCACCCATTATGAATTCCTCCTTGTAGTATTTCAAGACTTGATGTTAATTTCTATTTTTTTCCCTATCACTTAATTACCAGTCTGTATAACCATGTCAACAGCTGAGAAATGTTAGCATTTTTTCATGATTTTATGGGACAATATTAGATTTTGCAGCAGTTTGTATAATTGATTGCAGTCCTTTAATACCTGAACTGTGGTGACTGAAATCCCTGCAATTATCTACTGTGCAAGAAGCCAGTCGCCTTCTACTGGGATCTTAGACACCCATTTAAAAGCCTGATTTCCACCCTGCATATAATACTCACAGTGTCTGAGCTTACAATTTATGGGCAAAATTGCTATCACTCTTCAAGCCCTAAGCCCAGGCAGCCCACTACTGCATTTCCCAAGGGAACCCCTCAATGTTACTGGTTCTTACTGGAAGCAGAAGGAACTGAGTAGCTCCACACCTACCAAGAACATGCCAATGGCATTGTAATGTCCTCTGCCAAGTGACATCAATGAGCAGGTCTTGGCAAAAGCACTGACACAGAAGTTTGAAAAATTAATTGGGCCGTCATTTATTTTGAATGATAAGGCAATAAACCAATGGCTCAGTGGATTGCTGTGCAGCCATACTCATGAAGCTGGGGAACTCAGTCCAACAATAAACCAGGACAAGTAGCACTCAGGGAGACATCTTTTAAAAGTCAGCATTTTGTAAAAGAAATTATGCAACTGAGTAATTTTTCCAGTAATGTAAGGTATGTTACCTGGGGAAAATGTCTTTCCAGCTGGCCATCAAAGACTGTGACTGGTTGCCATGTTGTTCACCAATTGCTGAAAGGAAAGAAGCATCTACCAAGTGCAGGCATCATTCCACGTGCTGACTGTCAGTCACTGAGCTGCATTTCATCTGAGCTCACTGACTTCAAGAATTGCGGTGATGGTGGTGGCAGGGGGTTGCCAGCAAAAGTGAATGTAACTGTGTAGAGCCCAACTGGAACAGCCTTTCAGAGACAAACTCATTCCATGTCTTGAAGACAGCTTAGGAGGGGATAAATAATCTCTGAAAGTACCTGCCTTTCTCTGCTTACTGCAGATGAACTGCCTGAGACTATGAATTTCACACTGACTGACATCAGGCTGAACAGGTCTTACCCTAGAAGTCCTGTGAGAAGGAGTAGGTGTCAACAGAAGTCAAAAGGCTGTATGTTAAATTGAAGATGCTTTGAATATGTTTGCACTGACCATTTTCATCCTGTAATACAGATTAGAAAGAGGGGAGGCTGACATTTTAGAGAGAAGAGATAAAGAATATCTGTGTTTGAATGTATGGTACCTGTTTTCTATTCCCAGTGCCAAACTCCCCAGAGGAAGGTTTTTATCCACATAATTAAATTAAATTAAAATGTCAAAAGAGTAAGGAAGACCGGACACAGCTGTTCTCAAACCATGGAGATCTGTGCTACTCTGTAGTGCACTGGCAGAGAGCACTCACAGAACTCCAAAACAAGGACATTTAAAGGAAAAACCATTTACAGAGATCAGTTATTTCAGTGGTTCACAGCAAAACACAGGCATGGTAATTCTGAGCTCACAACTGGGAAAAGTGAGAAGAACTTTGACCAACAGGGTCTGTAAATGTCAGAAGAGATCTCACAAAAATCGGTATTTGAATTTACTGGAGTTCAAGAAAGAAAGAGAATTTCAAGAGTTCAGTAGTATCCTACAGCCTTCAAAGACCAGAAGAAATTTTTTTAAAAAGCAAAGATTTTATGGAATTAGTGTGTGCAAAGAATCTCCAAAGTTTTGTTTGCCTGAAAAAAAGCTATTTCCAGTCATTGAAAAAAAAGAATTCAAATATCAGATATAATCTTGTTCATCATAATCATTGGTACTATATCCCACAGAGTCACATGATTTTATTTTGGACATGTTTCAGTATTTTCAAGATAAAAAAATATTAAATGTATCTGAAAACTGAAACTGAAGAAGTCTATCTTCTTGTAAGGACATTGGCTTGCCCTCTCCTGGTTTACCTTTGCACAGATGCTGCTTGATGAGTCAGGGACACAGTGCCTCACTGGGGTTCCCCAGCCTTTCACCTCTGCATTTCAGCCTGGGCTCTTGCAGGTGTTTGGACAGAAGTGGATCTCCTGTAGCCTTTGTTTCTCTGCTCCTGTGAGGGACAATGTCTCCTTCTTACAGAATTTTAAGCCCTGAAGCAGTCAGGTTTCAAACTCAAACAAATGCAAAACATCTCCAGAATTGAAACACTGTTGCAACAATTATTTATTTACTCATATTTGCATCATTTAGTTGCACTTTGACTGAATAAACCCCTGTCAGAGAAAACAACACCACGGTCGCTTAAATTCTGAGCGTGTATAGTCCACCTATCATCCAGCTAATTTACTGTGCTAACAACTGTCTCACTGCATAATGAATTAGATAATACCTTTTTTAATGTCCACAAATAATTGAAGTGCTGGTTCAGTAAGGCAGTTAAAGGCTGTCCTTCTTCAGCAAAGTGCACAGACACACCTTTAACTTTGTACAAGGTGGTAATGGTGACAAAATGGCCAACTGGTCCCCATCTAATTGAGCTGTTATTTTCGTCTTCAAGTAACTTTGCCTGTGAAGTTGTGCCCATTAGTGAGTATAGAGTGCTAGGGTGAATTTAAAATAAGGTTTTCTGTGTAGTGTAGAAGTATGTTTTTAAAGGATATTAATGTTACTTGTTGGCTGACTGACAATACTTATTTCATCCATATGTCCTCTGGATTAAAAAAAGGAAAAGTTTGTATTATTTATGGTGTATCAAATATTCCTTTTGTATTAGGCATTTTTTTCCTTATCAACTCTGGAGACAGTTTTTGTACTCAATAATATATTTCTTCATGAGAAATAGGTGGGCAAAAAGAAATCATCTTTCTGTTAATTTTCCATTACCTGTGTCTTAGTTATTCTGAGCATCTGCCACTAAGTGGTGGCTGTGAAAACACATTACTGCCTTATTAATGTCAGTCATTTCCTCATTAAGATTTGTACTGCCTGAAAGACACAATGAAAAATATGAGACAGCCATTTCCAAATAAAAAGTGGGAGAGTGTCATGGTTTAACCCCAGCTATCAACCAAGCCCCATGCAGCTGCTCGCTCCTTCCCCCACCAGTGGGATCAGTGAGAAAATCAGAAAGGTAAAAGCAAGAGAGCCCATGGGTTGAGATGAAGATGAACAGGGGAAGCAGAAGCCACACACACGAGCAGAGCAAAACAAGGAATTAATTCTCTGCTCCCCATGGGCAGGCAGGTGTTCAGGCACCTCCAGGAGAGCAGAGCCTCATCACGTGTAATGGGGACTTGAAATGCCATCACTCCAAATGTCTCCCTCCTCCTTCTTCTTCCCCCCACTTCACATACTGAGCATGATGTGATCTGGTCTGGAATGTCCCTTTGGTCAGCTTGGGTCACCTGTCCTGGCTGTGTCTCCTCCCAACCTCCCAAGCACCCCCAGCTTCCTCACCAGCGTGGGAGTAGGAAAAGCAGAAAAGGCCTTGGCTCTGTGTAAGCCCTGCTCAGTCATAACAGAAACATCTCTGTATTATCAACCCTGTGTTCAGCAAAAATCCAAAACACAGCCCCATAGCAGGCACCATGCAGGAAGTTAGCTCTACCCAGCTGAAACCAGCATATTCCACCCCTTACTTCAGACCATTTGCATCATGCCCAGGTACCACACCAGTGTGCAAAAGTGAAGGATATGACTGTAATAGGAGTTGTAGGAAATACTACTCAAAAAGAAATTTAGTACAAGGATGGTTGTGATAGTAAAAGCAATGAGGAGATGTAATATTCTGTGCCTGAGCTGAGTCTGTGCAACCTGCTGTAAATAAAACACTGAACTATGGGCTTTCAGATGATGATGAAGAGAAATATTGAATATTGAACAGGCATCTCACTGAGCACTGCCTGTTCTGTGCGCTGAACAAAGCAGGGGTTCTATGGAAAAATAATAATTTTTATTGCAAATAAGTAGGGTGTTATAGTGGCAAAATAAAAGCTGCACAAATAATATTCTTTCTGGCATTTTCCAACTCAGAGGACAGTATTTCAGCTTGTAACAGAGGCTTTTATACATTACCTTTCTCATGGAATTGATACACTTTTGTAATTAAATATGTTGTACTCCTTTACATTTTATGTGTGATATTCAACATTTAAGGAATTTAGTATTTCAGTTGTGTTATTTGCTTTCATTCATATAGTTCTAGCAGACTGAAGCAAGCAAGTATGCATTATATGGAAAGGCTTGCAGAGGTTCGGTAAGTTGGGACAGACAGGGAAGAAGTGCTCAGGGCAGCAAAATAAAGCAGATTGTCCTGGTGTGTTTGCACATTCATAAATCCAGAGTAACTCCTGCACGGTTGTAACAGGTTAGGTATGAAGACCCCTTTTTTTTTAGCTTTGACCATACAGTTGAACTGTCTTTAGATATCCTAGTACGTTCCCAAAAGCGGGGTTGAACAATGATGCAAATTGCTCCTCTGATATAAGCTCACTGTGCCAATTCAAGCTGTCCAGAAGGAGTCAGTAAATTGTTTCTGTGCCATACCAGGCTGCTTTGTTTTGCATCTGCCTGTGTCCATCGGATATCACACATGAACATGTAAAACCAGTGGAGGCTGGTACGTACTTTAGCTAATTCACGTTGCCCAGATTTGCCATGGGTCATATCTGCAGTGCCAGGCCATGTGGCCACACACAGACCTGGAATGGAGCAGTGATGGAGTAGTCAGGAGGGGCTGAGCCGTTTTTCAGCCTACCTGAAGATCTCAGCTGCCCTCCTGCGCCGTGGCCTCGATGGGATGCTCCTGTCCTCTGTGCCGAACCTCAGCGGTCGGTTCCTGCATTCAGTCTGTTTCCATGGTTCATTTCTCTTTCCGAGCTGACATGCTGTTTGATGCTGCCTCCTACCAACCCTTGGTAATAATATATTTTCTGATAGTCTCTTCTTAAATGAATGGAAAGCGTTCATTTTTAAAAGCGGTAAAGAACTGCCATTTGTAACACCCACATCCATTTTTAAGAAAACAGAAAACAGATTTCTTATTGAAGGTGAGAGAACATTTTCTATGGCAAGCATGACATCCAGATTCTTCCTTACGCATATGACTAAAACAGTACAGATTTTAAAAATTTTTTATTTTGCTCTAACTCATCAACATGTGAGATACTTCTCTCATCAATGTCAGGGGAAAAAAAGTATGACTATGTGGGTGGCTTGAAGTAGCACAAGGATGGCTAAGCTGAATCAGACCAAAGGTCCATCTAACTTAACACCTTGCCTCCAAAAATGGAAAGTCCAAGGAGGACAAGAACAAGGCAAGCATGTAATGATGATACCCCTGAATATATTCCCCTGGTTGAAAAATTCAAGGCTTGAGAATTTCTTGGTTATTGGAGATTTCTCTGTATTTAATAGCTATGGGTGGGTTTATCTGCCATGAACTAGTCAAGTAGCTTCTTCAACACCTTTTTAATATTATATTTTTCATTCAGCTGTTTTTATAGAACATGATTCTCCTAAAGCCTTTTTTAGGAAGCCAAAGCAAAGTCCAGGCTAGGTTTAACATAGCTAAGTCCAATTGCAATACTATATTATAACTGCCTTAGGATATCTGGCATTGAAAGTTACACCAGTGCCACATGCCATATGCTGAATGATGGGGTTATGCCAGTATAAAACTCTCAATAACAGGGGTAAACCTACAGAAGGGAGAAGACTGCATACCAAGGTTTTCAAAATAATTTTTGGCTCTCAGATTTGTTAAGAAAGCCTGAACTGACAGTAATATACCTAATGCACAGGGATCTAACCTGAGCCCTCACAGAGTCTGTGTATCTGGGATGCAAAAATGAGGCGGTTCAAATTTCAATGAGCTAAAATTTAAAAATCTCAATTAAAAAAGATTAGCTTGTAGAGGAAGGGCACAGATGAGGGCAGTGCCGTGAAAATGGCCGTGGGGAAGCAGCCACACACCTAAACAAACACACCTCTAGGTGAGAGCTGTCCCCCATGCTCCAGCCTTCAGCCTGCACTCCTGAGCCAGCTGCACAGCCCCTGTGCCCACCCTGACAAGTGGCAGCACAGCTCTGTGGCTGACAAGGGCTTTGAGTGACACCATCCCACTCCCACTCATGTTTTCCCTGCAGCCAGCTCACTGGATAGAGAAACTTGGTGCAGGAGCAAATGGGCTTAAACTTAAACTTAGCTAGGAGAAAGTTAATTCTCTTCTGTATCAGCCCAACAGACTGTGGTACATGGAAACGCTCCATTTCCTCTGCTGCTCCACCAGGCATAAAGTTATGCTACTGCTGTGTGAGGACACAAATAATGGGGGAAAATGAAGAGCAGGAATAGAGGAAAAAAGAAACAAAGTGGTGCCAAAGAATGAGAGAGAAGCTAGGAGGAAAAGAAAAAGTACTGGACAGAGAAGGGTCTCTGAGCAAATGTCACCAGGGATTTTGGGGATATGGTGTAGCTCGGCGGGCACGGGCCCTCACCCTCACCCATGGGCCCCGCTGTCGGACACCCACGTGATAGATGAGGGTTGCCCACGCTGCCCTCACTGCATGGCCCAGCTACAGAGCCAAGCTTTTTCCATTAGTGCTCAGGGAATACTAATGTGACCCCTCAGCTAATCCCCTGCCGCCCCTCTGAGGGTCCCTGCTGCTTTTCCAAGGGTGATTTTTCGACGATAAAACCCCGCCTGTACTAATTGTTGTTCCTAGAAGTAAAAGTGGTGTAACTGAAACAACATGGAAAAATGTCTGAAGTGAGTTATTTTTAGAGTCGTGGTTTGCATGAGAATAGTTAATGCTGGTGTATTTATTAAGGCCATGGAGCAAATTAAAGTGTCATGAATAAAGGTCTATGTGCATGCAAACTTCCTTTTCATCCAGGCAGGGCTGTTCTTTAGCCTGAACATACAGTGGCTTCTATCCCCAGGGGGAGAGCAGGGACACAAGTGCTAAACAGCATTTCGTGAGACTACTGGGATTTATAGTTTTGTCATATATTAAAAGTGATACAATTATAAACAAAATTTTGCTTTAGAAAAAGCCGATTGAAAAGGAACAATTTCAAAGTAAAAAAAAACCCAAAACCAGATTAGCTTGCAAGATTTTCTCTTTTTTGGGTAATTTTTCTAGGAAGGTAGCACATCTTCAGATGCTCATCTCTGATGAGACTTCTCTTTTAAATTCACAGGTGTTAATTGGTGTTAAATTATGTAATATTCAGTATGTGTATCACAAAGAAGATTGACTCAGACTATGTAATCTCTGTTAGATAAAAGATGGGAATATTGAAGTCATTAAAACTGTAGAAAAATATTCATGATATTGTAATATTTATCCTAAATTTTGCGTTCCTGTTTGCATCACTTCTATACTTGTATTGACAGTAATATTCCATATGAAACAGAAAGCAATTTACTGAATCTTTAAAGAAATCCTAATGAATGTTTCATGTTCAAATCTTTGTGTTACTTAGGATACACATCAGCAACTTTGCTCCTTGTTAATGCAGAAATATCTTTCATAACCCTGTCATCATCCCACTCCTTTTAGAGCAAGATATGTTTGTGACCTGAAGAGCACTCTGGCTCTTCAAAGGGAAGGGAAGAAATCCAAAGATAAACATGCTTACCATTAGGTATTCCTAGACCTTAAGCTCAGTTTCAGATAGGCTTTTTCTGCTGCCTGAATTCATGTTCAGCATCTGCACAGATGTTCATTAATTTCCGTGAGAAATACTTTTGGAAATAAAGTCCCCCACACTATTCCCCTGGCCTTTAGTTCAGAAAGATGCTAGATCATGTTGAGTCTCAATGTCAAATATCTCTGTGGGGAAAGACTAGAAAGTCTGACCTATTTGCATATGTGAGCAGGTATGGCAACAGTCTGCTGCACTAACGTATGAGGAGAAAGTTATTTGACAATAATAAAATTGCAAAGATGATAACCCACAGTTCAAAAAAAAAAAAAAAAAGGAAAAAAAAAAGAAAATAAAGAAATTCCTCCTTGTTTTTACAGACAAAAAGCAAAAAGGAAAAAGGAAGAGAAGGGAACATCAGTTCAGAGAATGTGGCTGGATTTTAATAAAGGCTGGATGGCTTCATGGCCCCTGAAAACATTTATGTATAAATGAGTTGAGATAATAAGGCTAATCAAATGTCATGCTTCAAGTAGTCAGTTCATGCCCTGAAGGGACTGGGAAGTGCTTTTTTGCCACTGTACAGATGTGCTTCATTGATTAGGATTTGTCCATTTCAGAGGAAAGTTGCAGAGCCACAGGCATCTGTGATGACTTGCTTGAGCCAGTATTCTTATGGAGCCCCATCAGCTTTTCTTGGGTGTTTCATTTTATGTGAATACACAAGTTTTGCAGCAGCCTGAACTCTGTCATGGACATGGGTTAAACATGACTGTATCACACAGCACTATCACTGAGAAATCGTGGGAACTTTGATTGAAGTTTGTGCTGCAGATCAAGGTGCAGAGGTTCATTTGAGTGAGTTAGCAGATTGGTGGGTTTGTGCTGTATCTGCAGGACTGAATTCATACAATCTCTATCTAGTTTTCCTGAAAGGTAAAGAATCCCTCACAGAAGTTGTTTAGGAGCCTAGGCTTCTTTATTTCCTCTTATTAGCTTCTTTCTCAGAGCATAACATCCACAACTGATGGTACAGTGCAGTCCATAGCCTTGCACATGTGACTAAGCCCGATTAATTAAGATTTGAGGTCCGAAGAAGGAGATGGTCCCATTTCTTCTAGGTATTCCAAGGTCAAGGGTATGGTAAATAATAAAAACATCACAGAGTTACAGTTGAGTTAAGAAGATGTGGACTTATAAAGTTGTGTCTGTAAGACATGCAGAATATTAAAGCAGATAACAAGGTATCACAAACAAGATTTGTTTTTCATATCTGCAGGGAGTTGAAAGGACAGTGCAAATAACTTTAATACCATTTGTACCTTAACTGTGGTGCCTACGGGATGCATTGTTACAGAGCTGAAATCACTCATGGTCGCTCAGTTTGGGCTTTGCCTACAAATTACAATATAACACAGAACCAGGCTGCATCCTGGAGGCTGCCTCGTCATGGCAGTGTGAGCTGGCTCTGTGTCTGTCTCTGTGTGTGTGTGAAAGGTCTCATTTGGGCTGGGTACTGCAAGTACTGAACTTGGAAAAGCTTTATCTAAGTTCTTTGCATGCCAAATATATAGTGGAAATTGTGCATAAAAACTGTTTCCCTTTCAAACTACAGTTTTTATTGTATGAAATTCTATCATTAAGTCAATTCCAGTTGGTAAAAGCTTTTTTCCTAAGATACCATAGTATCTGTAGACAAAAGCTTTATGACATCAATTTTTGGAAAGCAAGTTAAGGTTTTGCTAAGATTTGGGGAAGATTAGAGGGCCCCCTTGTGGAGGTTTTATGTATGTACGTGTGTGTATAGCTATATTCATCTATGTAAAAAGATACCTGTTAGATCAGTCGACAAGGAAGATGGCAATTTCGCTTACAGCTTTGAGTTATATTATTCATACCAAATATTTCTGGGTTTGCTCAGATGCTACAGAGTATTTTAGTAAAACACAAAGTTCAGCGTAAAATGGAAAGTCAGCAGTCTGTCATGTAAGTATTCAATTGAAATACCCTGTCATCTTCTTGTTTGTTGTCTTACAGGAAAAATCACACAGTTGAATTACAAGAACAGGAATTTTAGGAGAAAAAAAATTAGCATTTTTGTTTTACAGCAGGTTAATTTCCTTAGGTTTTGTGAACTATTTCAATGTGTGAATAGGGAACACTATTCTTATAATGTATTCATTACTAGAACCACCTGAAATTCTTTTATATCTGTATTGTCATGTTGTTTACCTTATGGAAGGCAAATCTCAGAAGTTATGACGAAACCTAGTTGCTTTAAAAACTCAGTGGGTAGGACAAGAAAATTATTGTGATGCCTGGATTTTGTGATGATCATTTATAATTTATGGTCATTATGCTTGACGTCAGAATTAATAAAGATTTGAGGCAAAGCTTAGAGAGAATAAATTAATGTACTTTCAAAGGGATTTCAATTACTGAGCCCTTTTTATTGTTAATTACTTTATTAATTGAGCAGAATTGCTGCACTGATTCAAAATGCATTGCAGTGAAAAATCCCACAGAAGTTTTATCTGAGTATCCCAGACTTGGAAAGGAGTGCCTGGAACTGAGCTGTGAGTTGGAAATCGGAGGAAGCTCAGCTAGGGAGGGAGCCTGGTTACACTTGTGGCACAAACTGGTTTCCAACAAAGCAAGTTACAGAGGAACACAGGTGATGCTTGTGCTGTATGTCTTATCTAGCCAGAGAGTAAAATGGGATAGCAACAGCTCCTTCAAAAAACAGGAAAAGGATGAAAATAAACATGGTAGTTGAATTTAAAATAGCTAATTTTGCTTTGTTTTAGACCTAACAAAATCTGACTGAAGAAGTGTAAATATCAGAAGATTTAAGGATCTGGCTACATTTTACTTGTATTTTCAGCAGCTCTTTGAAACTGCATTTTACCAATCAAGTCTATTCCTGCAGGCAGCCAGGACCCTTGTGATAACAGATCTCTCATAATTCTGCATGAAAAGTATGTAGAGATCTTTTCCTTTATAACCATTATGAAAGGCCTTACGTTGATTAAGTTACTGAATAGGCAGGAGTTCTGCATCCCCACGTTTTTGTCCTGGAGCTGGAGGAGTGCTCGGTGGCCCGGGCAGTGACCTGCCCCATGGAAACAGGGACTTGTCTAACCTTTTTGGCAGCTGCTGAGAGACTGCGACCTGATTGTGAAGAGGGTTTTGTGGTTTGTCCTGTGTGCTTAAGGGATATTTATGCAACCTGTTATGCCTAGCTGTTACCCATGACTGCAGGCATCAGACTTGTTCAGGAGGGTCTCTTCTCAAATGGGTTTTTGTAACCCTTTAAGGCTATATTGGCAAAACAAGCTCAAACTGCAGGTCCTTTGTGCAGCACTGTCTTCAGGTTTGCTCTTGTCTTGTCCCGTGCCTGTCATCACTTTTGTTTTCTCTGGCCAGCTCCCGTTTTCTGCTGCCAATTCCTGCTGTGGGCCATCCCCTTAGCTCGTTTCCCCTGTGCTTGTAACATTTTCCTGAGAAAGGCAAGTTCAGAATTTCCTCCCCAGGCTGGGGCCAGAGGCAGCTCAGGGGGGAGGTGGGTAGGACAGTAGTGCAAATGCACCCATACTTCATGTTCCCTTCTGTGCAGGGGCATAGCAAAGGCAGAGAAAAAAGAAGCAACAATTTTGAGTAAACAGGTCACATGTACCCCAGATTTACACAGTTCTTCTCAGACACAGCAATCACCTGGGCACAATAGTGACAAGATAGAATGGGGGAGATGAGAGCAATGGATTCCTCCTTTGCCAGTCCTGGCCACAAAAGATTTCTTCTTCTCCCCAGCACAAATGCCTTGCATATCTTTAAAGAATCTTGCAAGACACTGCACATCTATTGCTTTTGAATAGTATTTCCTCCTGTGTATGTTCACACCCTGTTTCTTAAGGGGTACAAGGGTTTTTTATGTGTGTGCTTCATAGAACAATGCAATTCTCATTGTTTGAATTATTATTGCATTTTGTATTTGTATTTCTTTCAGCAAGGTCCTTGCTACTTCACTCCTTTCAGCAATTTAAGGAATACTTAGAACAACTGAGCTTGATATAATTTAGGCAAAGAACAAAAATCACTGGAGGGAACTTTGTTGGATTTGTGTCTCATCAAGAAACGATTTACAATTTGTATCAAGCTTGTTTATTTTTCCATCAAATCGCCTTATCTACACATTTCTATTCCAGACCACTTCACTCTGAAACAAATTGTCATTTCCGCATCTTAACCGACCTCTGTGTTCTCACATGCACCAAAGATGGGGCCACCAGCCTCTGGGCTGTGACATGTAAATATCCAGCATCCATCTCTGCCAGCAGAATGGAAATTTACCTTCAATAAAATATTTGATAGACCAGCATCTGCAAAGTTATTATACAAGGCAGAAAACATGAGGCTGAGCCTAAGAATTTTCTGGTGAACAAGAAGCTGGTAACAAAACGGGATGTGCTGAAAGAGGAACTTAAAGGAAAGTTATCCATGAATTTCCACAAGGCTAGTCTTAACTCTGACCCTATTTCATGTTTCCATGAGTGATGTTGGCATTAAAAGCTTAAGTATATTGATGGAATTTGCTAAATGACCTTGAAGATTTAATAAAAATAGGGGAAATGAAGTTTGGTAGTGCAAAGTGCATGGTCATGCATCTGAAGCCAGCAGAAACAGATATCCTCTATCAACTGAGTGCTTACCAGCCAAAAGGGGGGTCTTCATATTCATAGGACCACAGAATGGTTTGGGTTGGAAGGGACCTTAAAGACCACCTAGTTCCAACACCACTTCCATGGGCAGGGCCACCTTCCATTAAACCATCTTAGCCAGTAACACAGTGAGTCTGAGTTTCCAGAGTATGTGGCCCCATAGGAAACCAAATGCAATGTGAGGGTGTATCAGAGGGTGTATACATTGCCAGTGGAAGTAAGAAATGTTTATTGTACGAGGCACCTCTAAAGCCTCGTGTGAAATTTGCTCAGTTCTAGCCGTGTAATAGTGAAATTTGAAGTGGTGCACGTTCAAACGCCAGGAAAGGACTGCTGTGATGATCAAAATCCGAAACAAATCTCAGGAGCTCCTTACTTTTGTAAGCCCCCTATCAAAAGCTGGCATGAAAAGCTGAGATGTTGGAAAACTCGGTGAAGGGATCTAAGCATGACCCAAGGGTTTTGGGGACTGCAGTGGGGTCACTTACAACTTTTCTTATCAGAGGAGACAATGAAAACCAGTTCAGCTTTGTAAATTGAAAGTTGAGAGGTGTGATTGCTCTCTGATCTTCAGCTTAAATGCTATTTCTCCTCCTCTGATGTTACATTTATAAATCTCCTTGATATATTTGCAGTGTTAACTCAAGAACAACTGGATCTAAGTAGACCAAGACCAGGTTTTGTCTGGGAATAAGACTTGTGTTCCTAACTGTAAGAAGCAACTTTCACAAGATGTTTTCAATGGGAGCAGTGGCATGAAAACGGTATTTCAAAAGGGGCTAGGATGCTTTAGGAAGGGGATAATTGAGTGCTGTTATCTGGGCTGGCAGTGTAGGGCACTGTGGTGTCTCTGAGAGCTTTCTTTTGCTAAGTAAATCAACAGACTTCTGCATATCTGCTCATATTACTCTTTATTTTCTTCACTGCCAGTAAGGCTGAGCTTGCCTACATGTTTCAATACAGAGTAAAATGCCCAACTTTATGCTCTGTGTTTGAAAATTTATTCCTTAGTCCTGAAGGCAACACACAGGAAAAATCTATATTAGCTCAGAGAGCTCACACATATTCACATGCTATTCGTGCACATTTTTTAAAATATTGGGATTAAAACCATGGGTAACTACATAATTTCATTAGCCTAGGAGCTGCTCAAGAACCAGACTTGATACCTGTGAACAGAATTTGTTTCTTCAGGGACATGTAGAGGCTGCACTGTCCTCTCCAATTTCTGGAGACTCTATCAATATGTCATTGAAATAAATATTCATGAAGTTGCTCAATAATTCAGGGTGTGCTGATTTGGAGTGTTATAGCCCTAGTTAAAATAATTTTCTAAAGCCCCACAATCTCTTAAAAGAGAGTAAAAATCCTCTGTACTATTTCCTAGGGTGGCCAGGAAAGAACAAGGGAGAAGGGGGATGATCTAGTTGGCGATCTGGTTCTTGTTTGATTTGTTGTCTGACAGGACTGTACATTTGGTGACAGCCAACTTTCTGCTGTTATTCAGAATCCCAGAGCCCCTGGGGTTGGGAAGTGACTTCAAGAGGTCTCAAGTCCAAACCTCTGCTCAGAGCAGGGTCACCACTGAGCAGAGATGGGGTTGCTCAGAGCACTGTCCAGCTGGATGTTCAAAATCTCCAAGGGTGGAGGATGCAGAGCTGCTACTGACAAAACTTTCCAATGCTTAATTATTCTCATAATGAAAATTGTTTTCCTTGTATTCTCACCCTTTTCAGTTTATGACTATTGTCCCTCATTAGCTATCCCACCATGCACAAGACTGAAAAGCCTTGCTTTATCTTCTCACTGGCCTCTTCTTAGGTGCTGAAAGGCTGCATTTGATCTCCACCTAATGACTTAGACACATCTTTGAAACACTTCATTAAAATCTGTATACTCACAAATTTATATTCTCCTATGTCAAGAAAAAAAGTCTCAGCACTCCCACTTTTCTTTTGCAGCAGTAGGTCCCAAGATACATTTTCACTGATGATTTTGTAGGGCATGTGGCAATGTGATATGTCAAGAATGTGATTATTATTGTCATGATTATTCATTACGTTAAAAAAGTACAAAATCACATGTCCTAACTCTAAAAGCAGACAACATTTTAAAAGGAAATTGTCAGTTTGCGTAGTTCGAGGCCAGTTGTCTTCATTCCTGAAGTATTTAAGAAAAAAAAAAAAAAAGAAAAATTAGAGTCTCCACAAATGTAGTTTTTACCATTGTTTTCAGTACAGATGTAGTGCTGGATTTTGAAATTCATCTTTTTTTCTTTATTATATGAATCTATGAACCAGTGCTGTGTTACCTAATATCTCATTCTTCTCATATCTTTGCACAGCTCTATGCCATTATTGGATTTGTTCTAGCTTCACATCAAGGAAAATTGGACTCTTTAGGTGGAAAAATTCCTAATGTTGTACATGCAGCATTTGTGTTGCCAAAGGTTCAGTCCCTTTCTTCTAGCCTTCTGGATTACCCCAAATCACTACTGTTAAAAGTTGTTTGATATCAGAGAGTGAGTGATCTCTAAAGACATTCCTTGTCATCTGTCATTCTTTAATCAGGTGTAGGACACTAATCTTCTGATCAACAACCATGCAAAAAAAATAAATAAACCAGTGCTATAAAGCTTTCCTGAGGTTTTTCTGATGGCATGGATACAGAATTTAATTTGATATTTCAGAGGATATTTTTAAAGAAAAAAGGGCTTGCAATATCTAAACAGAAAACTTGGGAGCTTTATAATGAAAGCAGTGAATTACTGTAAAAGAAACTGAAGCTGGTGACAGGGAGTATTCCTCCTAACATGCAAGGAAATACAAGGCTTCACATTTCTTAAGTGCTTCATAGTGCCAAATCACCCCATTTCTCTTGCCTGTAACAGACTGTGTCATCACAAATAACTTCCCGAGCAACCGCCTTTGCTTACCAGAACCAGAAATACAATCCCAGCTGTCTGACTCCCAGCCCTCCCTCTGTCACGCTGATATACTGATGCATCAGCAAGGGCAACAAAATTATAATGGACCGTTTTTCTAACTGCTGGATTGGAGATTTGTATGAAACAATACAGAACTTGCTAAAAAACTTGGTTTTGCATTGGGGAATGCTCCAACTCTATAAGCATATTTAGGAAGAGGTATTATAGCATGACTGGTAGATGTATTATAGGTACAAAGAGCTGTGAAATGGAGGTTCTCTGTAGTTACTTCTCACTCATTACAAAATGTTATGTTAGTGGTTAGTTTTTGATGTTGGTCTGAACTTTGCATTCTGGACCCTTTGGCTCCATGCACAGGGTTCACCTTGCAGATAGAGACACCTGTACAACATAGACACCTCCAGGTCAGCAGATAAGCTCCCTCTGTGGCCAAGGGACACGGTGTGATGCAAAGGGAGCTCCTAAAGGGGCACAGCTCGTGCCAGAGGTGGCTCCTGCCATGGCCAGACACACAACACTGCCTGTGCTGAGCAGCTCCCTGCTGGTTTCAGAGCTTGCCTCGATGCGTAGCTCATGTGCAGACCACTGCAATTAGATGTCCTACCCTGAAAGTAGCATCCAGTCCCTTCTCTGAGCAGGCATATCCTATGGATTTAGCTGCTCTTTATGTCACTGGGGTAATGAAAAAAGTGGTTTAACCAACAGGGGCTTGAGGCCAACTTGGAAACAGGAAACAATAGACAGTTTTTATTCCAGTTGGATTCAGAGCCATGGGACAAAATTCAAAGGACTAATGAGACCCATCTAAAATTTTATAGTTTTGTACCTCAAAATTAAAGTTGGGGATTTTTTTTTCTTTTAATTAACTCTGCTAAGTTCTCCTTTAATGTGGAGTAAGTGCTTATAGAATATTACAGCCAATGTTTAAAGTAATTACAGCGCTCATCATCCCAGATAAAAAACAGCAGAAATGGTGAGTGCTCAGATCCTCTGAGAAAACAGCCAAATAAGTGCTTTTCCTACACGCTGAGCAGGTGATGCATGTGGTAAGAGTAGATAAACCTCCACTTTCTAATGGCGGTGGCTGTTCTTTCAGTATAAGTCTTGTAAAGAAACCCATGAAAACCTGAAAGGACAGCTAATAGTATTAAGGTCAAAAATGTATGTAAAGGATTTCTTAGAAAACCATTCCATCACGGCGTCTAGCACCCTGTGACAAGACACTAAGCTTAACCAGCCTGTGTGCTCCTGCTACATCATCTTTGCAAAAGTTTGTGGGACAGCTAGGGTTTATCTGTCTGGCTTGGTGGATTAGCTGGAGGACGCTTCCTGCAGCCAGATGGACATGCATATACTTCGTGCACTGTTTCATAGATTTTCGTTACAGTGCCATTGTTCTGGATAAGTATACAGTCTGTTCTTGTTATTTTGGGCAGGTTATCTGTAAATTAAGCACACCATGGATAGAGACACACTGCACAGAAATGCTGCCAGCCTCGAGCTGATACATTTGCATTTCACAAGGGTGACTTTGACCAGTCCAGATCAGCCTGACAATGTTTCTTTGCTTTCTGCCTTCCCCTGTCATTCCTGTTGCATGCTCTTATTCCCTAATTGTACATGTGCTGTGTTATACTTATTTTTGTTTCATTTGTTTACCCTCTTCCTTTCACCACTGCCCATACTGATGATACTTTGCCCAAAGAGAGGTTGCTGATTGCGGGCTAACTCTGTTACTGCCTCTGAGAACCTGGGCTTCAGGCTAAAACTGGGAAGTATATGGCTTTTGTTCACATAATGTCATTAAGAAAAAAGCCTTCATCTTGTCATCTGTGGTAGCAGATATTCTGTTGGTAGCAGAAGTGTGCTGACAGGATGGCTTTTGGTGGGTATTTCAGACCTTTCCTTGGGAGCACACTCACTTCCACAATTAAAGCTACTAATTTCTTATCTCCACTTGGGACGTAAACTTGACCAGGGCTTTTATTTTCCTTTCTACCAGGAAGAACCAGGATGTGGATGGTTTTATGGTGCACCTGGATTTTTCAGTCACTTTGGTTTTTCTTTCTTCTCTCTGCTTGTGTTTTCCAAAATACTCTCTGGTGACTCTTTTTCTCCACCTCAAATACTCTTCTGTCTCTGCATCCACTGCCATGAGCACGCTGTTCTCCTTTTATGAAGATGCCATTCATCCTTCTTCCCCAGGAGGCCCTATAGGATGTTTTTGTTCTCAGTGTGCGGTGATCCTTCAAGTATTTAGTAAATCTCCCTCAGCTGGGACATCTGTTCCATGGTGATAGAAGAGGCAAAATGCCCTGGTTTGGGATCACCTCTGCTTATAGCACACTCTGCTCCTCCAAAATTAATTTCTAAACCAGAGAAATACTATTGAAGGATTAATGTAAGATTAGAGTATTTATATTAAAATACCTTATAATGTGGAAGAAATACATGTTCTTAGGTTATAACTAGAAGCTCATTTTAGCTGTGCTATTAATTAGAGGTTTTCTTTGCCTAATGCTAATGAAGAGATTGGATTTCATGCAAGTAGGACTAGAGCCTTAGGAATTACCAAGTACTTTATAATTCTAGTGTAAACAGTAGTGTGCAGCCCACGCTTCACACTGATGCTTGTTTGAGCCCTTGCATGGATCATCAGGCCCTTGCCCTTACCATCACCTTTCCAAAAAATCAACTATCCCATAGTGACAACTTCAATAATCCATTAGTTTCAGTATATCATGCTCAAAAGGAGATTGCTTAATCTGGGGAAGCTGCATAAAGGGTCCTTTCAGGAGGAGCTAACACTGTGACTAGTGGGCTGGTGTTTGAAATGAAATCTAGACTGTTCTTACATGTCTATGTGTTTATAGAGACAGTCACAAGATACATTGGCAAACACACACTTATTATCATTTTTCTGCTATTGACAAATGCAGGTTATGGCCAGATTTCAGTGTAAATTTTTACACACACACATGCTGATATAGATAATAATTACATAAATGTATTAGATAGATAGATAACTTGTAAGGGTTTTAATTAATTTGGAATATTTTTTGTAAAATACCTTCTCCCTGACATACCAGCATATTCTTTTTGGCTAGCCTTTAAGCACTGAGGGTGTCTGTGACAGTAGTTTGAGTAATCAATGATGGAAGTCTATTAAAATGAAGCCAAGAAGTCTGTGATGAGTTTGCTTTGACAAACAGGGTAACAGAAGCCATTACTTAATTCTTTGCTCAGTATTTCCCGCAGTGGGTAGCCCTGGAGTTCAACATAGCCATGTAAGTTTGAACATGGGTGATGCAAGAGGGTCATTTACACCAACGAAAAAAGTGCACATCTGTATTCAGAGTGTCTCAAGCATATCGAGTATTTAGCTGACTTAATGCTATTTTAATGGAGAGAGAAGAAAGGCCATATCCTGCTTCATATTTTTATGACCTGCTTCTTGTCTTTATTATGAGCTGACTCCTTGGCCATTCCCAGTGTGATTGAACACTTGTGTATGAGGCACTGAGGGCTCCAAAGTACTTCTATAATTATTCCATAAATGTAAACATTTGAAAACAAATTGGAAACAATTTCCTAAGATAATTTTTATAATTTTACAACTGAAACAGATGTTCATGGCCTTCATGTGTTTACTTATATCATTATTCTAGAGACATGACACCCTCTTCCCTAAAAGAAAACTTGGTGCCCAACTTGAGTGCAGTGTGCCCCCAGTCCAGGGATAGCATGTAACAGTGTCATCTGGACAGCGTCTAGGATTAGGTGGAAGAAATCTTAAAGTCTTCCAATCTCAGACTGGTTAAAAGGGTGACAGAGGTTCACAAACAGAGCGTTAATCAGAAGGTTGTAAACTGGGAATGCAGCGTAAGTTATCAGCCCCTCAGAAACTAAATGTGTGTCAAGCTGCTGTTAAAGGTTGTCTGCCAGATGAAAAAGCCATTCAGTGGATAACACAAGGAGGCAACTCTCTGAAAGCTGCAGAAACCAGCAGCAGATTAATCTGGGCATTGAAAATAGCTGCAGAAGTCAGGTAGTCACAAGGAGGAGCAGCAGCAGACTGGCAAAGGTTTCTGGCCCGGTGTGCAGAAGGGAAGCTGCGGGTGTTATACAAAGATGTGCTGTTCTCATTTCCATGCATTTGCTTTGTACTCCTGTTTATTGCACATCAAACACATTTACATATCCAGGGATGAAATGGAAATGATTAATGCAAAGGAGGTATTTTTGTTAATTGTTGTTGCTCTGAGTCATGCCTGACTGGGACGGCTGGAGATGGGTGAGGAAAGACAGAACTATAAGAAGAAGTATAAATAACTGTCAAGAGCAACTTCTAAATCTGTCTGTTACCACATATTAACATCCAAAATTACCTGCAGAGAGGAGGGGCAGCAATACAAGGACAAAGCCAGTGCCCCATCTTTGTTGATGCAGATGTTTGCATCTGCCTCTGAGTCTTTGTCCATTTTTTTCGTCTCTGCTCCCTTGGAGTTTCAACCATTTCTGGTCACAACCCTGTAAGTGCCTGCTGGATGTTGCAACAACAGCTTCTTATGCTCAGAGTTGATGGGTGTTTGAGAGTTAGGCTGTTTTATTTTCACAGCACTTTTGTGAAATGTGTCCCCTTTTTTCCCTGTAAAATGGAAAGTAGTTCTTAGTGTGCTCTCATACATGCAGTGTAGAGCCAAGATGAGATGAACATCCAGTCTGAGAAGAGAAAGCTGTGCCTGAAGTGCCCAAGGACTGCTTTTCATAGAGGAACTATCCTGCAGAGCACACAAGAGGATTTCTGGTACTTCCTGCTCTGCAGGAGAAGAGGGATTTTAGAAATACCTGTCTATGGAGGGTTGGTGATTCTTGGGTCCCCTGTTGATGTGGGCTGTGTAAGTAACTCAAGGGGACCAAGACAGCTGGCATGAGGTTTGGCCATGTGTGAGCAGCAGTCAGAAGACGCAAGCTCCAAACAATTCTGGAAATACCATCCTTCAAAGTATCATCTGATGCTGACAGAAATCATGGCTTTCAGTGCAAGTGATAGTGAAAATACATCCATGGCACTTCCTAGTTTAAATCCACCTGTAAACCTTCTGCTGTGAAATAAGTCTTGAAACAGCTGTTTCCGTTAGATAGTAGTTCAGGAAAATACCCTGCAGCAGAACATAGTCCATAGTTTGGTCTCATAACCTTATTCTGGAAAATATAGGTCCTGTAGGTGGAAAATTCAGAATGAATAAGAATGAAGCATTCAGACCTGTTTCCCTTTCCTTTGTCTGCACTGTGGAAAATATTTGCATATTTAGCAGTATGTGGGGAAATAAATATTTTTATGGTAAACCTAAGGTTTATGGAGATAGTGAATCTTTAGTGGCAGGAAGTGGGTGATATCTGAAAAAGCAAAGTAATGTCTTGGAGGTTGTTAAAAATGTTGAGATTTTTCATTTAACTGGAGTTAGCTCTTGTATAAGATGACTCTTCCAAAATGTTGGTTTGTCTTCAGCAAGCCTGTTTCCTGCTTGCTTCCTTCACCCTTCTCTAGGCTAAAGACAAAGTCCTGAGACCAGACTTTTCTTAAGACATCTTAGGGCTCATGATTTATTAATGAGTAGTTCACAGTAAGATGAGTCATGCAAACTCACGAACCTATTTTTGTACCAGACCACGTGTTAATTTTAGTCATGAATCTTCTCCTGGTTATTCTAGCTGAGAGAAATCGTAAGTATTTCAGTTTTGCTTTGTGTTTATGATATCACCTTATAAATCAGGTGAGTTATTATTGAGTAAAATATCTCTCCATGAAAAAAACTTCAATCTGTGAAAGCCTCCTTGATGCATATTTAATTTCAGTCCCTTTCAGATTGCCATAAATAAGACATACAAACTGAATTTAATAGCAAAAAGACGAAATGACAATGCGAGTTCTGTAGTTATTTTCTTTATTTCAAATCAATATATGTTGGTGTTTCTTTTGTATTCTTGACAGGTGAGGTTGAATAATGATAATCTTTACACCAACAAATGCTTTTGTATTGCAGGATTATAATTAATTTCAATCAAGCACTTGTCTAAAATTAGGTCATAAGAATGGATTTTTGCTCTCTTATTATCTTCACTCCAACCCCCTTAATAATAGGGTTTTTCTTAAGTAGGTGGCTCATGCCAGTCTTCCACATGGTATTATTTTTAGCACTTGCACCATCCACATGAAATTGCTCATGCTTTCCTTAGGCTGTGACCCAGCACTGTAGGGATTATCATCCTGCACATCTTGTGAGATGTGCATGTCTCAGTCCAGAAGAGAAGTGGCAGGATTATTTCAATCACTTTTCACACTGTTTCTGATATTGCCGGCGCTTAATACTTCAATGGGGAGGGGAGCACACTTCAGTTAATTGGTTTCTATATAAAGTTGCTACCACTGAACAGTTGATAGGTCAAAGTAATTGTTTCTCTGATAACTGCTTATTTCCTTTCATATCTCTCTCTCTCCCAATTTACCTGGTATTTTATAATGGTATTTATGAAGTTTTTGCTGTCTCAGAAAGAGTCAACTGAAGCACCTATATTGCACTGGAAAAAGTGAAGGGTGTGGTGCCAGTGGCGGGTAATGTTTTTATTGGAGATTGAATAGTGAAATTTACTGAAATCTTAAAACTGTGTTTAATTCTATGTTTCAGGAATTTCTATTACATCACCATGCTGAGGGATCCAGTGTCACGGTACTTGAGTGAATGGAAGCATGTCCAGAGGGGTGCGACGTGGAAAACTTCCCTTCATATGTGCGACGGAAGAAGCCCGACACCAGACGAGCTGCCCACCTGTTACGAAGGAGACGACTGGTCCGGGGTCAGTTTGCAGGAATTCATGGATTGCAGCTACAACTTGGCCAGCAACCGCCAGGTGCGCATGCTGGCAGACCTCAGCCTGGTGGGGTGCTACAACCTGACTTTTATGAATGAGAGTGAGAGAAACATGATTCTTCTCCAAAGCGCCAAGAACAATCTGAAAAACATGGCCTTCTTCGGGCTGACGGAATTTCAGAGGAAAACACAGTATCTCTTTGAGAGGACATTCAACCTGAAATTCATTTCCCCGTTCACCCAGTTCAACATCACGCGGGCCTCCAACGTGGACATCGGCGAGGATGTGCGGCAGCGGATAGAGGAGCTGAATTTCTTGGACATGCAGCTGTATGAATACGCAAAGGACCTGTTCCTGCAGCGCTTCCAGTACTCCAAGCAAGAGGAGCATCAGAAGAACCGGCTAAAGAGGCGAGAGGAGCGGCGACTGCTGCGGGAGCAGAGAGCTCACCAGTGGCCAAGGGCAGAGGCAGCAGAAGTAGCTGTTACTGAAGATTATAACAGTCAGGTTGCAAGGTGGTGATGCTCCTCCATCCTGCCTAACCAATGAGAGCACCAGATTGTTAGTGCAACGTGGCTACCTGGGAATTAGCCAAGGGAGACCTACTGCTTTGGTAAATGAGACCTCGTCTGACAACTCCCCCTCCTTGTCTGTTTTTCTTGGTTTCTGCCAGTGAGAATGTATTTTTTTCTCAATAGGTATTGATTAGTGTTATTAAATGGCAGTAGAATAAGATTCCTGTCGGAAAAGACTTCCTTCAAAGGCCTAATCTATGAGGATGGGTTGAAGAGAGAGAGAGATTCTTTGCATTAACATATGTACCCTGTACAATCTGAGCTACTAAGACTTGTGCAGACATGAATGATAAATTGGGGAAAAATACCTGACTTGCTTCATTTGTGACATGAGAGCTGGTTTATTTCATATTGTTCATTGAAACTGTAGTGCATAACTTTCTAGTGAATGAAATGGAGAAGGTGCACACATTGCCCTTCAAACTTCTACATGCTGTGTTTTGATTAAGGGAAGAATTTGATGAGGTGGTTAAAAAAGACCTAGGAAGTGTTGGATTGGGGCACTTTTCCAAAGGCCAGCAGTCAGAGATCGACTAGGTGAGGTGGTGGAGGGGTTGGCTTATTTCCCTGCAGATGCTGAGAGTACCGAGCCCAGACAGGTAGGAACCATCTTTCTGAGTGTGCGTGGCAAAGGCGAGCTTTGAGAAATGAGGTCCACAGGGCAGCTGAGCACACATCACAGAGATTACCTGGCTGGGGGCAATGAAATCTGCTTTCACATTCACAAAACGGGTCAAGCAAACTCCAGGGAAGAGGAAAGAGAGAGGAGGAAAAGCTTAAATATTAGTGTGACATTTTCCAGATTTGCTGTAAAAGCCTGGAGATACATTGTCTGTGAAGGTAGGCAGGTTTATGATATTGTCTGTTAAAATACATTGATGCTGAGTGCATATAATTTAAACTGGTTTTCTCTCTAACTACAGTAGTGGCTAGAAAAAAAATCAGCTTTCATTTTTATAGGATACATAATGGATATGTGGAAAGTCTTGATATTTATTAATCTATATGAAGATTCTTTGTAAATTTATTGTTTTCATGATGAGAGATCTGTATCTGTTTTTCTTCCTTGTCTAGAAAAAGATTCAATGGGTTCTTCCTCCACATGTTACATTCTTGTGGCTAAACTGCATCTGTTTATTCTGAGATTTTATGTTGTTCTATTAGTAATAGTGAAATTTTAAAAAGAGGGTCCTGTGCACCATAGATCTTCTGAGAGAGTTTTTTTCCTTCTTCTTCTGGCATAACTGTAAAGCATTAGGAGGAAATTTCTCTAAGTGCCTCAACGTGGCTGCTAAATCAAGATGCTGAAAGTATATTATTGCATGCATGAATGGCTTTTACCTTACAGATTTACTAATTAGAAGTACTGGAGTACCTGATATGGATGCACACTTCTCGCTTGTTTTCAAAATTCAAGGTTTCTATCCAGTTGGTTGAAAAAATAATGTGTTACAGAAAAAAGAGAATCAATTTGAAAATTTGTCCCTTCATTTCCAAGTTGCTTTTTCTTTTGTGCATGCTGTATCTTCTGTTCTTCTGACAATGCTATTGCTACTTATCTATGCAGAATATCAAAAA
Organism: Daphoenositta chrysoptera; assembly: GCA_013397915.1. Taxonomy (NCBI): domain Eukaryota; kingdom Metazoa; phylum Chordata; class Aves; order Passeriformes; genus Daphoenositta; species Daphoenositta chrysoptera. The sequence goes on along the minus strand of VZRO01005129.1, from coordinate 736,739 downwards.
TACAATCTAATGATCCTGTTAAGAGTTAATGCATACAATAATACACTGAACATGAAATATCATAATAGCATTAAGAAGTGAAGAGGGCTACCAGGATGATGCCTCATTATCAATGTAGTTCATTAACAATATGCTGCTTTACGTCTGATTGTCAATGTGTTACTTTGGGGTGAGTAGTGGTGGGTTTTGGTCCCTAATACCTTTTCCACTCGTGGATCATGTACATCTTCTCCCACCTCCGCATTCAGAAGGGAAAAGGATGGGCTGCAGGTTGTTGTTCTGTCTGAGCATGGGATGCCTGCCTTAGAGAAGAGTGAGGAGCTCTCTAGGCTGCTGGACAGTGCTGCTTGGATCCCCATGGCCTGGAAGAGCTGCTCAGACACCTCGCGCACGTATGGACACCAACCTTCTGAGACACAAACTGAAATCTTTACAGTCGAGGGCTGAAGCTCACTCTGGGTGTCCTGGCTGCAGGACTGAGGCCATGAAGAGCTAAGGCTCACTGGCACTACTGCACCTTTAGCACAGTGCAGGTAATTCCCAGTGATCTGACATCTTAGCTGCTGGCACCAGGGCTTTAGGCTGGGCTGGCCCTGGCCCTGTGGAGGGAAGGAGCTTTCTGGTCAGTGACACAGGGATGATGGGAACAGTTGCATATCTCTATTCCTGTGCCCATTTCCACATCTTGCTGGAGACCACAGAGCACGAGAGGGGAAGGATGCTTTTAGCACCTGATGCTCTGTCTCCAGGATTTGCAGGTGCACTTCTTGTTCCCATAAGCACAGGGAGCTTGGGGTGCTGGGGAGACCCTGAAGGGCAGGGGAGAAGCCAGCCATGTGGGAGGAAAGATGCAAGGCCAAATTCACATTGAGGAACAAGGTAAGCAAGGAAGTAAAATAAATTCCAACCCATCTTTTGTTTTGTAGGGCATCCTTTCCTCTTCCTCCTAAGTGCAAAAAATACCAGACTCTTTCCCCAGCAGGCCACCCCTTTTCCCAGCAGGCCACCTCTCTATGCTGCTTACAGCAATTGGGGCCTCATTTTTCATTTAGAAAATGCAGTGTTTTATTTTCAAGGGAAAGGAGACAGTGCTCAGAAATACTTCCCTGGAGCCTCACCAGTGACTGTAAGTATCAGTTTCAGCTGTCTAAGCAGACCAACTGTTCTCCAGACTGTTCCTTCTTCCTGATACAAAACAAAGCCTAATGAGGAAAATTGAAGCAGTTTTTAGGTGGTTTACATTAGCTTTAACAGTTTGGCAACATCTTAATGTGATGCCTAACCTTTTTCATCAGTCATTTCCCAGGAGTCAAGATTAGGGTCCTGAAGAGCTGTTAATGTGCTGTGGCATCTATGTTAACAGGATTTGCCTTAACGCTTGGGATTTAGTTAAAATTGAAGTTGTTTGTCGGATTTTCTTTTCCTCTGGAGCCTGTGTAACAACTAGCCGTGGTTGTGCAGGAGTAGGTTTGTTGCTTTTGTTGTTTTGGGGATTTTTGGGAGGGGTGGGCAGCCAGCAGCTAAGACCTTGCATGGAGCCCTGGGACTGAAGGACTTGGCACCTCCTTCCCTAGCTCCAGCAGCAGATCCAGCAAACTCACTGCACCAACAATCCAGTTTTTCTTAGCAGAGTTTCCTTGCACATGACAAATAAAACAGTTTGGAAACACCTTCAGGCTCACTTCTAAGACAGAGGCCTGCAGCTTTTTTCCTCTTGGGCACTGTGCCTGAAATAATGTAATGCAAAAGCAAAATAAAGGTCCTGCTTAATATCTCTGTTATTCCAGGTTTTCATTGCTCTGACAGCATAAACTTCACCATAATTACACTAACCCATACAAGATCAGGGAGCAGCATGTTTCTTTCTAAATCTTCATGAGCAACAATGCTATAGGATTTCTGTCCATCTTCCTGGCATTATTTGTTTGCTTAAACAAGGCAATTTGGCTTCTGCTACTGTGGTGTTGAAACAAATCTCATTCTTTTGTAATGGAGATGTACTTGCTAATCTTTCCCATCACATTCCCAGCACTGCCTTTTCCAGTTATAATTCACTGTAGGCTTGGAGTGGACAGAGAAACATGCTGTGTCATTAGAACTTGTTCCTGATAATTTGATGTCTAGTCTGAGCACTCACCTTATGGCCTTATTAAGGAATGAAAATTTGTCCTCTCTTCCCCACTCATCAGTGCTGACAGAGGAAACCTTTATCACCATCAAGAAAATAAAAACCCACTGTTTCTGATGCTGGGTATTTTCCACTGCTGTTGTGTTAACAGTGAGGCTGTCATAGCCTTGCTAGGGATTCTACCCAACATGCAGCAGTTACTTGCTGTTCACTAAAAAGAGAAATACAGAACAAAAGAGTGATGGAAGTCAGATCCAGAGTCACACTTCACAACCATATCATACCCATTCAACCAAATGGCAGGTCACATCACCTTTGTGTCTGGAGATATTTCAGATTTGACATCCATGACTGAATCAGGAGGTTTCTTAAGTTGGTCTTCTCATTAGCACATGCTTCCTTCTGCTCTAGTGGGATCTTGTTTCCCACCTGCACTCTTGTATCAGCTATGAGTGCTGCTGTTTTAAAACGTATCTCACTTTTTCTTCCCTCTGTTGCTGTTCCCCTGATACATACAGAATTACTCTTTTTTTTTT
>VZRO01005129.1:684921-732964 GCA_013397915.1 Daphoenositta chrysoptera | reverse complement strand
CACTGGACCTGTTGTTTGTGAACAGAGAAGGAGTGGTGGCTGATGTTTTGGTTGGAGGCTGTCTTGGGCACAAAAATCACGAAATGATAGAGTTTTCAATTCTTGAAGAAGTAAGGTGTGAGTCAACAGAACTGTTACCTTGGGTCAGGAGGGCAGACTTCGGCCTGTTTAGGACCCTGGTTGACAAAGTCCCTTGGGAAACAGTCCTGCAAGGCAAAGGAGTCCAGGAAGGCTGGACATTCTTCAAGAAGGAAGTCCTAAAGGCACAGGAGCAGACTGTCCCCATGTACTGAAAGATGACCCAGCAGTGAAGAACCCCAACCTGTCTGAACAGAAAGCTTTGACTGGAATTCAGGATAAAGTATAGACCTTGGAAAAAAAAGGCAAGTTACTCAGGAGGACTACAAGGATATTGTGAGATTACACAGGGAGAAAATTAGAAGGGTGAGAGCTCAGCTGGAGCCTAATCTGGCTACTGCCATAAAATACAATAGAAATGTTCCTCTAGATAAATCATCACCAAAATGAGAGCTAAGGAGAATCTCCGTCCTTTATTGTATGTAGGGGGAAACAGTGACAAAGGATAAGGAAAAGGCTGGGGTACTTAATGCCTTCTTCACCTCACTCTTTAGTAGAAAGACGAGTTGTTCTCAGGGTACCCAGCCCCCTGCGCAGGGAGACAGGGATAAGGAGCAGAACGAAGCCCCCATAGCACCAGGGAAAATGGTCAGCAACCTGCTACACCTCTCAGACACACAAAAGTCTGGGGCTGGTTGGGATTCATCCGAGTGTACTGAGGGAGCTGGCAGAAGGACTCACTGACCCACCTCTCATCATTTACTGGCGATCCTGACTAACCAGGGAGGTCCCAGATGACAGGAGGTTGACAACTGTGACATCCATCTATAAGGATGGCTGGAAGAAGGATCTACAGGCTTGTCTGCCTAGCCTTGGTGCCAAGGAAGGTCAAGGAGCAGATCACCTCCAGTGCTTTTACACAGCATGTACAGGACAACCAAGGCATGAGGCCCAGCCAGCATGGGTTTGTGAAAGGCAGGTCCTGTCTGACCAGCCTGATCTCCTTTTATGACAAGGTGACCCACACTGTGGATGAGGGAAAGGCTGTGAATTAATAGTTAGGAAAAAATAACGTACAATTATACATATGCCTTGCAACAGGATTGTGTTAGATAATGTTTTGCAGCCCCCTTCAGTGCCACCAATGAAATCCCCACTGTATCCATTTTCGTGCCACTCATTTAATTTTGAGGAAACAAAAGGATTGGATGACTTTGTAATCTCCAGATTTCTCTAAATTGTGATGGTAGTGTCTCACTGCTTGCTTGGTTCCTGATGTGAAACTAGCTTAGTTCCTGGGAGACAGATGTCAGCCTCCATAAACTCACACTATTGTTTGAAACCAAACTCCCAGAAGCTGCTGGCTGAGGTGGCCCCAAGGCTGGATCCTGACAGGGAAGACAAGATGGCATGGGGAGTTCATACTACTGGGGAGCAATACAGGCTGCTATACAGAATAATCCAGTGCTGCTTATGGTGCCCTGAAGTTGCCCATCTGACCTTCAGCTGCTGCTCCAGAAGGATACAGATCTCAGAATAGATGCTTTGTCATATACGTAAACCCTGTGCAGATGTCTCAGATCCTTGCAGGTCTCCAAACAACAGTGTCTCTCCTTGAGAGTTATGGTTAGAACCCAAACTGCTCTCACCGTGTAGCATTTGGGGGCACCACTTGAGACAAGTGATCTGCAAACTGAAAGTACATCATCTTCACCAGTTCTGAGCACAAAATTACGTGTGCTGCAGGGCAGTGTGAGAGATGGAGGAGGAAAATGAATGTTGCTGCATTGCTGGGTCCTGCACTTGCGTGAAAGCCGTTATAAAGTAAGGGCAGCAAGATGATAAGTGAAATAAATGTCTGTATTGCTGATAAATACTACTATGCAGCCAAAGAAGAAATTGATTTTGCCACCAGGAGACAGATAATTTTTTACCACATACATGGTTACATTTCAAGAAGTACATCAGAATATTGTATTGTTATGTGCAGTTTATGTCACAGTTGAAAGCAAAAGTGAGACTCAGCACCACTGGACTGTATTACATATGACTGGAGAAAGGCTGAGATTTTTAAGATTTCATTCACATTTATTTCTCTAGACACTATCCAAAGTGTGACACCTTTCAACATTTCCTAAGGAATCTGTGAGTATGCCCCTCACATTCTGAATAAAATTCAGAACATGAGCAAGTGAGATTAGATAATAGGGAGGTAAGCCAATGACCTATAAATCTCAGCATCCTGTAAAAGGCCAGAGTGATGTAAATGTGTAGCAGCGAGAAGACATAAGGGCTGCCCTTCTCAGACAAGGAAGCCACTGCAGGGTTTTGTGCACTGGGTAAGCAGCTCACCCTTTCACTGTGACACACATTGAATGAGACTCCTTTCACATAAGTAGAGGTCAGCTGGCAGCCAATGTCCTCAGACAACCCCCGGGGACCTCCTTATGGGTGATGGAAGCAAATGCACTTTCATGGCACAAGCATCTGGCCTGCTTTGGACATTTATGGTGGTGTAAGAAGAGTCTCATCCCAGAAATGTGTCTTTCCCCTCTCTGTTCATAAACAGGGGGAAACAATCCCCAAATATACTTCTGAGAAGACAGAACCTCAACTGTGCCAGAGAATGAGGCAACAGCATTTCACTTTTGAAAAGACTGTCCTTGAAATGGAATTAAGGCTTCCAAGTGGATAGGTCTAGAAACATTTGAAGATGCAACAAAGATCAGAGGGGGATATTTGAGGACTGAGAGGAGATCTGGGGACCCTCTGTAGAAAGGTGATAATCAAAGTCACTTTAATGAGTGAGGTAGCAAAGAAATAGGAAATAAGTGGGGGAGGCTTGTGAGCATCAGAGACCCAAAGAGACACCCACTGCAAAGGGGGTTTACATGGATGTAAACGTCTTCTGAAAAATCTGCTTAGCTATGCCTTCCTCTGGACCCACTCCAGCAGGTTCACATCCTCCTTATGCTGGGGACCCCAGAGCTGGATGCAGCACTCCAGGTGGGGTCTCATTAGAGTGCAGTAGAGAGGCAGAATCACGTCCTTTGACCTGCTGGCCATGCTGCTTTGATGCAGCCCAGGATATGGCTGGCTTTGTGGACACATTGCTGGCTCATGTTGAGCTTCTCATCCATCAGCACCCCCAAGTCCTTCTCCTCAGGGCTTGCTCTCATCCATTCTCTGCCTAGCCTGTATTTGTGCTTGGGATTGCCCCAATCCAGGTGCAGAACCTTACACCTGGTCTTCTTGAACTTCAGCAAAATAAACACTGCCAAGACAGCATGGATGTTTTGGAAGTCTTTAATGCTGCACAGCCCAGGTATGGTCCCAGGGAGCAGTGGGATTCATGTGTGTGTGTGTGTGCTTGTGTCTGCATGCCCATGTGTGCAAACACCTGATCTCTGTCAAAATCTGCCCCTTTTGCTGGCCACTTCTGTACAGTTTGGATTGGTCCCTACATGCTAGGCCCACACGCTTTGGATTTGCAGACAGAGAGAGCCCAGCTTTAAATCTGCCCTTGTTTTGAGGGCTTTTTTAATGTAAGGACTTCTTTGACTTCTGATGCGCTTACACAAGCTTTTAGTTTCTGTGGCTATCCATGAACTGGAAGATGCCCTAGCCTGCTCCAAGCATCCTGCTCTCCATGCAAAGACATGAACTGAGGGGTTATACGGGAGCTACGGCCACCCTACTACCCCAGCAGTGAGTCATATGGTGACCAAGACTTTGGGTTGTGGATTCATCATTGACCATCTAAATTGCACAACCCTAAGTTTAATCAACTTTGTGTTTATGGGAATTAAGTGGCAAATAAATGAATTGCAGTTTATGTTAGGTTTCGATAAACAATTCGTAGGATGTTTCATCTTCTATTTGGATCAACTGGGCAGCTAGCTCAGCAGAACATGAGCTGAATTTAAACTTCTCCTAGGTATGAGACAGGCTTGTCTTTGCCAGATTTTGTTTTAAATATGCATCTTTATTTATAAACTTCAAGCAGGATTTATCCGTCAACATTGTTTATATTACATCTAAATCTATTTAAATAAATCAAAAAATAGAGTAACTATCTGAAGGAATTAATATGTAGGAAATATGTATCTCTGGTACTCCTGGGCAAAATATGCTCTCTTGTTGACTCATAATTGTCCCAGACTTGGGAAATGTAGGCACTAGTAGAGGCTGATTCATTTCCTGAAACACCTACTTAAACCCAGACATACTAATGTGTCTTTTTATTTCTGTGTACTACAAAGGAAGGTAAACTAAAGAAATCTAAAGCAGATTAATTGTATCTGTAGGCTCTAATTTATCTGCTGTGTTAACATGATCACTGGATGAACAGAAGCTTACAGTGACTTCTGTAACTGAGAAATCTCCGTGGCTCATCTCCCTCTGCCAACATCATCCCATGACGAAAACAGTAAAGATTTACATTAAAAACAGTTTTTGGAAGAGTTCAGCTAGGGCCAAGTAGACCCACATCCTCTCTCTGATAGAGGCCCGAGTGTCTTCTTTTAAATATATGTATATATTGGTATATGTGCAGTAAAGTATGTCTGTCTAAATATATATATATATATATATATATATAAAAACCCCCTTTATTATTCTGAGAGTGGTCACTTCCAAGGAAGAAATTTATACAGATCTCCCTTATGTTGTGGCGTATTCATGATGAGCATCTAAATAGTTCCAAAATATATCTCCAGTCCTTCTTGTTGGCAGTCACTGCAGCCTTTCNTATATATGTATTTTTATGTATGACGATTTGTCTCCTAGCTACCAATCATTTTTAGGTCAAGAAATTCTTGACCAAATTTAGCATCTTGGAATTTAAAGGGCTTTTCATAGACTTTTTTCCTTCTTTGAATTCACTCAGTTGCTCCTTGAATTTAAATACTAACTTCTAGTACCTTTTAGCTTAACTATGAAATTAAAGTGAACACAACCACTGCAGTAGGAAACTACCACTTTTTGATTGCTTCAAGTTGGACACCTTCTAGGTTCATTGAGGCACACCTAGTTGTTAAATTTGGAGGGATACTGGACAAGTCCCTGCCCATCTTCATGCAACTCCTGATGTTGTGATTCTCTATATTTTCTATGTCTCTCCCCTCTGTCCATAGCGGGTGCAAGAGCATAAGTCTGTTCAGTAAGTGTCCATGTCTTTGATGATCCTGGTTGAGCTTGCCTGCAGCATTTCTCATTCTGCTACATCTTTCTTTGGAGATGGGGTGACCACAGCTGCCCACAGTACTCAATACACAATCTCACCAAGGATTCAGATGAGGTAAATATGAGTGGTGTTTTACATGTTGTTACTTTTGTTTTCATAATATTTCCTAGAATTCAGTCTTGGATTTTTCTGAGTAGTTCTGAGCACAAATCTGACACGTCCATAGAATTATACATTCCAATGGCAAGATCTCATTTCCAAGTAGCAGTAGTCAACTCAGAACTCAGCACAGTGTATGGAAAGTCAAAATTGGGTTTTTTCCCCTCAGGTGCCTCACTTTAAATTTATCTACGCTGAATTTCATTTGTCATTTTATTGCCGTCACTCTGTGTCATCAGGGTCTTCTGCAATTCACACTCAGCCCTTGTCTTTAGTACCCTGAATAATTTAGCAGCTATTCTCCAGCACAAATTAGCATCCCTAGAGCTCGTTCAGCAACCTGCCTAGGCAGCAGGGGAGCAGAACTTGAGGCAAGCTGATATAACATTCCAGTAGTAGATATAAAGGCTTCATTTGCCTTCCCAACCATTCTGATGAAAGTGCTGAGATGTGTGCTGCCATTCTGCTGCTCTCGCCATGGAGCTGAAAAATCAGGTTTTATTAGTGTTGAAATTGCTTTTCACACAGGTTGCCATTAACAGAAAGGTATTGCTTTTTGGTTTGTTCTTTTAGCAGAAAGTCCTGTTTGAAAGGGTGTCTAATCCCCTTTCTCACCTGTATTCTCAGATTCTTTAAAAACTTTTCAAATTATGTCTCTGCTTCCCTCTTTCACATGCAAAATTTTAGCAAATGGAAATTTCTGTCTTTCCAGTGCATAAGCAATTCCCATCTTCTCTTGGTCTCCCTGCTGTAAGGCTATAAACAAAGGCATAGAGTGAGCTGGCAGTGAAATTACAGAAAGCTGAAAAGGTCAGAATCTTAAATCATAGATCAGATAAGACAAAGAATTTCAGATATCTCACAGCAAATAAGGTATGGAGAATGTGATGAACACTGTGTATAACCCAGCATGAAACCCTATGTAGAAAAATGTGGAGTGCTGTAAACTTCCTTTTCTGATTTCATTTGCTCCAACTGCATTTAGAAATTACAGCAAAAATGCAGTGATAGCCACATTATTATTTATACGCAGTGGGAAGCAAGGCTGAGCTACTTGCAGAGATTTGTCAATAAAGGGGGAGGCATTTTTACTACTGTAAAAATCTCATTAATTGTGTTTTGGTTTGGAAGCTCAAAAATCCAACTTACCATCCTAAAAGGTGCTAGAAAGGTATAATTATAATGATTTTATGCTTATATTTAAATGGTATGCAAGAATTCAGGCTTGGTTAGCTCTCTAGTGTCTGCAGTAGGATATGTAAGTGAGAAGGTACCTGCTCTAGAAGCCATAAAAAATGGGATCAACCGTGATACCTTGCTACAGCCTGTTCTGTGTCTGTGGTGTGTTTTCTTCAGGAAAAACCTGACCCAGGTGCAGCTGACCCAGGGTTGGTGCTCAGGGATACCGAAGCCATTATGAAGTAAATAACTCCAGTTCTTCATTCGTTGGAAGCAAGCCAGCCTTCATCCTGAGCAAAAGCTGGTTTCATAAACTGACAGATTAGGAGGAGGAAAATAGCAGAAGAAAGAGAGGTGGATGCCTTTATCCTTGCAGTCAGTTACTGGAGAGTGGCAGGAAATGGAGGTGAGCAGGGGAAGGCTGGAGGAAGGAGCTGTCTCAGAGGGAGTTAGACTTCTTGGGTAGAATCATCCCTCTTGCACTACCCTTTCCACTGCAGAAGCAGCAGCCACCTGGTTCCCCTCTGCTGGCAGGACAGTCACAGGATCAAGTTGGTTTACAACAGAGGTGAGCTGGGGAAGATTCAGGTGAACAGATTTTGGCAGCATTGTGGAGTGTATATTCTTCAGCTTTTTCCTGTAAAGCTCAAGGACAGGAACTTTAATGTTTCTTCTTAAAATGTAAGACTTAACTTCTTATTTATGGGCTGCTTCTGAAACTGAAAGTGTCTTGTAGCCTTACTTCAGTATCCCGGTGTTTGGCCTAACCCATAAATAATACAGCAGTATAAGGAGATGTATTCCCATGCCAAGGCTGTAAGAATGTGGTGAATATTGATACACTCTCTCCTAAAGCAGGCATTTCTCTCTTAAAAGCTCCCTGCCCATCAGTAACTCGAGTTGGGTTGGAGGGTCGAGGGGGACCCTTCTTCCCAGTGGGAATTCTGAGTTCTGGTTGCTTCATGCATCTGGTGCAGAACTTTGGCTCTTACCAAACCTCCAGGTAGGGAACCTCTACCTAACAGATGATTTAAGGTCTGCAACAATATATCTGACTTTCCTTCTCACTGGAGCTTTAATTAAAGACTGTCAATCAGCTGCAAGGCAGACAACCTGCCTGAAACCCAGGGTACCTTCTTGCCCCTCCATAGGGAGGTCTCCATGAGGAGATGGGTGAGGAATACAGCATTCAAGAAAAAATCATACGTGCCTGGGCACCATCCATCAAGGGAGTACCTTGGAGGTTTTTTGAAGGATACCCCAAAGTATCACTGAAAACTCAGAATGCAAATAAGACCTAGCTCAAGCAAAGCCTCCCAAACCTAGACCACATCTGACAACATCTGGCCCCATGCAACTTCGTTATTGGAAAGGAAATTGTACTCAGGGACATGTTATCATGTTCTTGCCTGCACTCTGGAAACTTCTTTGGGCCATGTATCATTTACATGCTTTTAATTAGCATAGACCCTCCCTGCAAGCCACCCACTCTCTGCTTTGACTTTACAGTTCATCAAAGGGAAACAAGCCCAGCAGAGGGAACAAAAGCGGTCTGGAGCTGCTTTTGGGTAGGAAGTTCCTGGACACAAGGCAGGGAGGAGGGAAGCCAAGAAGGGCTTGCATTACACCAGGTCAAATGCACAGGCAGCAGGCAAAATCAGTGTTCATGAAGAAAGCACTTGCAGTAAACAAAAGCTAACTGTACTCAGGATGTTGAACCACGTGGAGGGAAAAAAGCCAGGTAGGCAGCAGGAATGGCTGGAGGCCTGGTGACATAAATTATTGCCTTTCTAACTCCACTGGAAAAATGTTTTCTGAGAGGTCTGTAGAGCCAGTGACACAGTCTTGAAGCACAGTAATCAAAGCAGAGTAATCTCAGGGACCAGGAGTGGTATTTTCTAGGCTGTAATTAACCAGTAAGCTGTCTGCTCATTGTCTCTTCTCAGTGCCCACCCTTTTCTGGCAAACATTGTTAAAATTTCCAAAATCTGTGCTCAAATACTTAAAACTGTGAAGACCCCCACTGCTGTAAGAAATAATATAATTGGAGTCCACGGTCATGTAGCTCTCAACTTTGCCTCTTAGATATTAGTGAAATGACTGAATCTCTGATTAAAAAAAAATAGAATCCAAGGGACCAAAGCTGCTCTCTCTTGATGCAGAGAGCATCCCATGGAGCAATTACTGTTTAAACTCTATGGTAACTGTCATGCCAGGAGGCCAGAAGAAAATCTTTAGTCCCTGAGAAATTTTTCAAGGACTTTGAAAAGGCAGGAGAGACACCATCTCTTTCTCCCTGCTCATCACAGATGTGAGATAAATCCCAAAGAACCATGTGCATTAACCCCATCATTGCTACAGCTATATGGGAATAGGGAACCTTTGCATTAATTCCTCCCTGAGATTTGATCTCTGTGCCCTGCCAGCTTGTGAGAGCTGTAACAGTTCCTCTGGACAAGGACTTGTCAGCTGTTGCTTTAAATCTGCATCATGAGTGGGAGGACCATTAGTAAATTATACACCACGATGTGTTGCTAAGTTTACATCAGAAGTCATGTGTTTCTGGGAGTCACAGGAATCCCATATGGCACTTTCAAGGACTGCAAATAAACAGAGAAACAAAATCTCAGGCCTTTTCAGCAAATCCACACTAGAGCTAATGACAGCAAAGAGCCCAAGGTGTACACCCTAACACACTGCTTTAGCTAGTCCCCATTCTTCCACACATTAATTTACCATGTCTGTGTCTGGCTAAAACCCAGCACTACTTCTGTTCCCTTGGCACTGGAAGCACTGCATAGAGTTGCTTGTGTGTGTCAGAGGAAACAGGATCAGGTCATTGGGGTGTATTTTTATGTTATGCTTGAAGCCCTCTAACAGGGAAGAGGCCAGGTTTGCCCTGCCCTGCCTGCCTACTCTGACCCACAGCCTCCCACACACCAGAGACAGCAGCCATGTGCTCATTGTGTGGATGGCAAACGTTGGAAGACCTGGAGAAGGGGCTCAAGCTGACCCCCACTCCCTCTGTGGATGCTCAAGTGCCTGACCAGGGAACAAGGGGAGAGGGAAGACTGTGGCTGTCTTTTCAAGCAGCATCTTGCAGCGAGATCACAGCAAGCACAAGCCCTGCCAGTCTCCAAGGGTACATTTGTATGGACTGTGTCACAATGGCTCTCAGCGCTGATGAAGTCTAAGTTTGGTAAAGATAACTGGTGAATAAAGACATTTACCAAAAATAAAAAGCAGGCAATAAAGGGTTAATAGCTTCTGTTCAAGCAAGCTTGGATTTTTGGTTATTCCCCTTGTTTGAATTCAGAGTATGGAGATATATTACCTTTCAGTGTTTGAGTTTGATTAGATAGATACCCGAGCTCTGTCTTTTCCCTAGGATATATCACTAAGATGCTATATCGTTTTTAATTCATTCTACACATGACACCTTTTCTTCTTGCTTACCCAGCAAGATACTTTCCCAAACTCTCCCAGTGACTATTTACCTGCTGGAACATTTACATTGATGTTCCAATGTGGGCAGCTGCTCTTGGTAGCCGTCCTCTTGGACCTGTTGAGCCACACTTTTAACTTTGTCAGATTGAAAAGGTCAGACCATTTCAGAAACTGACAATTTTTAATTTGATAACTTCTGTGGGTACTGAAAGGTACTCACAGAACAAATAAATTAGTGTGAGACTGACTGCTTTAACCAAACTGCAGTTGTCATTTGGGGGAAGAAGTAAATTAATTCCAATAAACAAAGAAATCCTTGATGCCCTTCTGACAACACTGAGATCTCAGTGAGGAGGGGAAGAAGTTTAGCTTATTAATTAAGTCTTTGGCAAACTCCCAGAGTTTATCTTTTCTGTTTGGGTAATGCTAATGTTTTGCCGTTGTGTAGACACAGGGGCCATTAACAGGGGGGAGGTGGGACATTGCATGTGGTGGGGGATTTCAGGTGGGTTGTCAACTCTTCAGACACAATTACACAGTTTGGGTGACTCATGGCCACAATATCTCCTGCCAGAGGCAAACTAACCTGGCACAGAAAAAGATACGGGGGTGTCATCATGGGCACCACCACAAGGTTGCGGGAGAATAAAACCATGTTCTCTTGCAGACAGACTCTTAAGGTTTGGGTTGGTGGGAGTTTTTTTGTCCTGAGGATGTGGCAGAACCTGTATAACGAGCAGCACGTGCTCTATCCACTAAGCTGTGAACGCTGTACCTCTGCTGCTGCACTGCACAGACCAGGGCTGTGGTTCAGCCCATGGCACGTCCTTGCTGGCATCATGCCTGCCTTGCCTGTGCCACCCAGCACCCTCCTACATGGTGCCCAGGCACAGGCCAAGGTGTAGCTCAAGCCAGAGACTACCCTCAAAAGTATTTGGGACAAGACCACTGCCTTCCAGTTCCTCTTGTTGTGTTTCAGCCCTGTTGCCAGCAGGAGAAGAGGCTGGCCGTGGTCACTGAGCTGTTCTGTGAATGGCTGAGGAAGCACATCTTGTTTTTGAAGAGGGAGGAGCAGGGGGAGGGCCAGGAGCTCTGCTGCAAACCTGGGCAGATCCCTCCCATTGCAGCTGCTGCCAGCTGTGAGCAGCCACACCCCGGGGAGATGCTCACTGCTCGGCTTCCCTGAGACCTCCAGGCTTCTTACTGATTCCCGGCTTAAGAGAAACAATCCTGGTTTTCCCTTCCCCCGCCTCTGAGGTGGATACAACCCTCCCAGGGGCAACAAGTCCTGTCCCTGGTGGGTTGTCAGAGACAAGTGGAACAAGGTAAAGTCTTCAGTTGAAATAAACTTTACGAGCTTTCTTTAGAAAGATGCCACAGCAGTGTCTTTTATCTTTTTTTTCCCCCCTTAATAATTCTCATTTTTAAAGGAGATGAAAATCATTATTTCAGTTGTAGGATTTTTAATGGATGTGATTGTGACTGAGAAATGAGTCACTGGTGCCCTTGTAGACTTCTGTACCCTAAATATAGAGGAGTAGACCTTGTGGAAAGGCCAATGGCCAAGGCAGTATTGGTGAAATACAGAATATTTCTGTAACTACCAGCCAGTGACGCAACAGGTTTGGTGATATTCACATGGAAATGCCTAAAAGTTGACATGAAACTCCTGAAGTGTTGAGAGTTAGGGGCTGGTGGGGAGCACAGAGGGCTTCAGAGGGACGCATAGTAGTGAGCCCTAAAACAGCTGATCTGAAATGCTGTTTCATGAGTGGACAATGCTCAGAGCCTCTGCCTTCCCTCTGCCTTGGCATCCAGCACCAATGAGGCCTCTCTGCCAGACCAAGGTGCTTCACTCCCTGTGCTCTTGTGCCAATCTTGTGCAAGTGGGCGTGGATGCCCTGCACCACTCTATGCATACATGATGGAGGTGGAAGTGAGATTAAAATATATAAATGCGGCCTGCAAATACTTCTGGTCCAAGGAGATTTGAGCCTACTGATCTTTCTTCCTAAGAGCCTGGCAGCTGTTCAGCTGAGGGCAGAGTTGAGATGAAGGTGGGGGAGAAGGATGAATAGCAGGTAAGCAGCCTCCTCTGCTCCAATTTCAGCTGAGCTGAGAGACTGTAAAGGAGATTAAAGCCTCTTATATGCACATCTCAACAAAGAAGAAGTTGGGTACCTGTGTTTCCAAGGGACAGCAGTTGGTGGAAGTCTCTAGGTTTGTTTGGATTGCCCTTCTTCAATTCATCTCCATGTGGAGAGTTTTTTTGGGTTTGACCTCATGTTCTTTTTGCCACAGAGATCTCACATCTAATCTTGTTTTGCTTTAAAGTTAAACCAGTTATCTAGCACCTAGAGACATGTTTTCTTTCACTCAAGCTGCTGTTTCAAGGTCAGTGTTTGGTATGCAGCTCTCCCACTTTGCTATTGTTTCGGTGTCTTAAGCACTAGGCCTGCAGGTGCACCAGTCTAACATGAGACAGACCTCAAAAACAGAGATGAAATCATCACCTTTTTTTCCATGAGGATCATCTTGAATATGAAGAGGCTTGATTCCCCCTCCCCTACCACATATTAAGGTCTAAATAATTTTGTCTTGTGTTTGCACACTTTACCTTGGGTGAAAATTTACTGTGTGGAGTCATCTGTTGCAATACCCATCTCTGGGTCCCTGTTGAGGCACAAAAAACACACTTGAGACCACAGCTCTGTAATCCACTGCTGGCTGAGCCTAAGCCACCCACTGTATAAAGGAAGACACAAGTTTGTCATTGGCACTGAGAAAGGTCTTGGCCAGGCAGGTCCAGTGCAATGGCACAGTATCTCCTGCTTGGAGAGGTCCATCATCTAAAGCTTCTGCTGACTGGCTGCTTGGGAGGAAGACTATGTGGGGAGGAGGCTACGGGATTTGGAGGAGCTTGTGGTAAATAGAAAAGGTTGTGGGGATGAGGACAGGATGGTAAGGTAAAATGTGGTTTAGGTTTTACATTGCTCACTCCAGTTTCTGTTTTGTTAGAAGTGGAAGCCACATAAAGTTTAGTACCTCCAAAACCTATGCTTGAATTAATACAGAAGATGCTATTTAATATAACAGAGCCCTTATCAAAACTGCCATAATAAATCAGAGTATTTAATTCTTTCTTTCAGTAAAACTAGAAATGAGACCATGTGTCCTGTTCTCCAACTGTCTTGGTAAAACACACTGGTTTTAAGCTCTTTCAGCAATCAAATTCATGCCATCTGCCAAGTAAGCAATGAATATCAAGAGTTTCAAACTCAGGGCTGAGAGCTCGATGTGCAGTTCCTCTGATGAAAGCATTCTGTGCAAGTGGTATTTTATAATGTTCGAGATACAGAAATAGGCTGTTACTGTTTTTATTTGCACAATATCAAGTCTTTGTAGCTCCTAGATCTTCCTCCGTGGCCAGATGTTGAAAGTGCCTCACATACATAGCGTTACAGACTCTCCAGCATGCTACAGTGAAATGTCATCGTGGTGATGATTTAGTTCCTGGGTCCACAGCAGCTTTTTTGTGGGAGAACATTGAAATGATCCTGCAAAGTCCTGGCAGACATCTGAATTTAGAGTGTAAGCAGAAATTGCCAAAACCATTGGACAGAGGTAATGGTTTGTGTAGTTTTGTGAAGGAAGGTCGCTGCTCAGCTCCCAGGAAGCTTCATTACAGCAGGACATGAGATGGTTGCAGAAGAGAAGGATGAGTGGGCACAAATAATGCCTGTAGTGCCTGTGCCATGGCTTGCACTTCAGTCCTGTGGGAGGCAGGGTTACCCAACCCATGGCTGTGTGAGCAGAGTCTGTTCGCTTCTCCCAAACCAGGCTAAGTTTGCCTGCACAACTTGTTAGGAGCCTTCCCTGTAATGTACCAGCCTCTGAACTATCCCCAGGCAGTGTCTGAGGGAAAGCCAGGTCAAACCTGTGCTGGGGAGCACATTAACAAATTAAGAACACCTCCATTTGGACCACCTGTGTAGATGTAGCCAGCTGCATTCTCCATTACAAAATATCTCATAGGTTCCCTGTCTGGCAGCAGCAGGCTGGAAGACACCAGAGGTGTTTGCCCAAGACGTTGAACAGCTTTGTGGGAGCACTCAAAAATTTGTGATAAAAACCTCAAATGTGTGTTCATTACACCAAGCAGGTGCCTGTTCTGAAGAGGACAGCAATTGAGGGCAAAGATTTCCACTCTTCCCTGGAGTTTCTGCAGCTATAGCTTAGCAACAGATACAAAGAGCAGCAGTGATCGAGGAGTCGGGGTCACAACCCCATGAAAGTGTTTGATAAGAAGAGAGCGCTAAGCTTCCTTCAGCTGCCAAGCATCTGACCAGCAGAAAAATTAGTTTGACTAGATCATAGTAGGGCTGCTGCCTTTGAGGAGTTCAGATTTCCTTAGAGCAGGTGATAAAGTAGGAGAGTTTAAGTGTCTGTGGTCGCAGTCCCTCGGCATAGCTGAGGGCATCAGGCATGCTCTCCATTTGCTCCTCTGCTCCCCAGGGACTCACTCTGCGGACTGCGCCCTGTCTGGGACCCAGGACCTCCCTGCTGAGACCCATCACCCCTCCCCACGTCTGGAGGGGCTGGAGGTGTGGCCGCACCATTGGCAGGCTGTCGACGTTTGGTGTCACAGACTGTCTAAACATTGTGATCCACGCCCCTGGCAGTGAACTCAAGAATGTAACTTGCTTTGTCTCCCCTGCCTTCACAAGCATTGTCATCCACTGACTGAAATGGATCTTTAAATAATGAATGTGCTGTGACGCCTCCTGCTTTTTTAGCTATGAAGTGTGAGACTGCGGCAATGTGAAACTCATCCTCTCCAAGAAACATGACTAATAGGTTTTTACTTTCATTTGCTATCACTTGCATTGGCCATGATTCATTTCCCAATCTGAACAGGGGCAAATGTGCTGAATACCACATGGTATAGAATTCAGGGGGAGTTGGGATGTCCTTCCCTGTCGTCCCCTTGCAGGGAAAACCATCAGGAGAGGCTCTGTGTTATGGAAGTCTATAGCAAGCAGTGAATGAAGGCAAAATGTTGATGTGAGATCTGCATAACCTGTGTATGTCAATTTAATTGAGAGATGTAATGGCCATTTTACTCATGGGCAATTTTATATTAAATATGCACAAGTAGCCTAAGTGCTACTAATGGAGAAGCCTTTTTGGTGATGGGTTACTGCTTTTTGAAGAAGTGGTACCGCACTCAGCTGAGACTAATGTACTTAGGCTGAACTACACCTTTAAAACGTGCCTAATTGTCAGTTTTTATGCTGGGTACAAACCATAACAAATTTACAAAGAAAAATGCCTACAAACCTTTGGTACAACTTCATACCAGAGAAGGCAGGGACATGACCCATGGGCTGAGCAGTGGAGGGATGCAGGACCATCTCAAAAACAGCAGCCAGTACAAGGTTTGGTCAAAGGCGGGAGAGGTAGGTGAGTACTTGGGTAACACATAGGTAAGCTACTGATTCAGAAAGGTACCTTTGGAAATGTAGCTCTGGTAAAGTACTGTTGAAAGATACTTTCTGTGCTACTGTATCTGGGCGCGCGGCCGCTTGAGGGTTCAGCCCTCGCCCGGAGAAATCAGAGGAAAAACCCTCAGTCGTCTCACCCAGCAGTCGGGGAGTCCCCGAGAGCGGGATGGGCAGCAGAGCCTCCAGCCAGGCTGCGCAGGCTGGGAGGAAATCCCTCAGCAGAGGGGGGCAGAGCACGCCGGAGGAGAAGGGCAAAATGGAGGAGGCGGGGATCTGATGTGGCTCTCAGAGATTTACTGTAGGGAGTNGAGAAATCTCTGAAAATAGGGGATTGCTCACAGAGATTAACAATTAGATTGATGAGGGGGAAGGGGTTCGCCGTGAGACCACTGGGGGAAGGGGAAAACCGGGAACAAACCATTTAACAATATCCAAAATAACCAAACCGCAACAACCGTACGTTAAAATAAAAGGAAACTGCAGTATGGTCCCACCTGGTCCAGCTGCGCAGTAGCTGTCAGGGACAGAACACACCAGTCTGTTGTGCCCTCTCACCATCGGGGTGAGGAGAAGAGGTTGAGCTGAAGTGATCCCGGGTGAGATTTTGGCACAAGAGGATGGCTGAGTGTGCAGAGCCACCACGGAGCAGTGCAGAAACCCCTCCGTGCCCTGAGGCTGGCACTGCCTGCAGTGACAGGTTTCCAGCTATGCCACTGCCTTGCACAGGTTTCCAGCTATGCCACTGCCTTGCACACCAAGAGGACCATGAGGGAGGTAATGGCCCCTTCTGAGAGACATGCAGTGGTGATGGAGTGCTTTTCCTCTGATCAGGCCCTGAGCCTCTGCAGCTGACCCTGAACCCTCCCAACAGGGTGATTGGAGGTCCACAGAGACTTGGGAGCATCCTGGAAGCGCCCTGGGCTCCAGTCTGACCACTGTTGGTGGGACTTGTGCCACCATGAGTCTGAGCAGGAAAAGGATGAGGGAAAAGGGAGTAAAAAATATCTGAATAGGAGCTGAAGGGGCTAAGAGCTGACTGGGGGTTTGTAAAGCAATCAAGCACCAACTCAGCTTGCCCTGCTACCAGCTTCATGTCCTAAACCTGACCTGACCTGGCCTGGCACTGTCTGCAGGGCTCAGTGCCTACACCTGTGTGTCAGCACAAGGCAGTTCCCGTGTCTGTACGTGCCTGTCTGCTTGTCAGGCAGCTCTGCACTCCCTGACATCCCACCCCGTACCCCCGGCGAGACACTTGGAAGCTGTGGCCTCCCCCACAAGCAGTCAAGGGCAACCAGACCATGTCTTTCAAGCCTGGATTAAAATTTCCTTCTTGACAAAGAAGGAAAGGCACTTTTTCTGTGTTTTCATCTTATGCTTGCCATTTCAGGGGGACACCCAGTTGCTCAGTTCCTCCCTAAGGTGAATCTGTAGGATGTGGAGAATTGCATTCTCAATTTTCAGTAGGACTCTTGGGGCAACTTGCCTGTTTTTTCTTTTTTTTCCATTTACATATGATAATCACATTGGGACCTCACAGTTACTGCAGACTTAATGACACTGAGATATGAAATGTTGTCTCTGATGGTTGTCAGGCAGGAAATCCTTAAAAACAGGCCTACTCATTTAAAACTATATCTATGGCTATAAGCTGTGGTAGGCAAACTGTGGAAAATATACGCTGTAGAAATGTTTATGAGCAGAGCTGTGGTTTGATCATGCTGCTGCCACTTTTTTAAATTTATATTTCGCTACTGCAAATTCTTACTATAAATTCTGGCTACAGTAATCTGTATTCTTATTAACAGCTTGGTTTAAGAAAAGAGGGATGTGTGGGAGGTAAAGGATTAAAGAACAGTATATGCATGCCTCAGATACCTCTTCTTAGCAAAAGCTTACTTAAATGCAGAAACGACAACAAGCCCTTATATCCTGGGCAGGAGGGGGCTGAGTAGAAGCTGGAAAGGGAAAAATCACATGCAGCCAGTGGGTGAAGGGCTGAGACATCAGGTGAAGCTGTTTGCAGTGAGCTAGAAAGGATTTAAAAAACAGTCTATGCTTTTGATAAACAGGCACGTCATCACAGAGGAAGATAATATGCCAGAAGAAAACTAGCTTACAAGGTATCTTCAAAGGACACACGTGGGCTGCCGGGGGAGGGGGTGCTGTTGCCTGTGGTGAGGTGACTGCAGGTCCCTGCTCCCTGATCCCCTGCTTACCCCAGCAACATGCTGCTGCTGCATCCTGCTGTGCTCTTGGAGTCTCACACACAGATTTTTGCCCAACAAAATGGCATTGTGGGCCTTCCAAATTCCCACTCTCCCTCCTGGAAGTCAGGCTTGTGCCTGCACCCTGTTGATGTGCATCCAGCTTGATGGAACGGAACCCCAAAACATTCCCTCATTTAATGGGACTGAGGTGAACTTTTAAGTATCATGGTGTACTTTTTATACCACGACTTTTTCTCCCAAGTTCTTCTATCACTTCACCTGACAGGCATTTTTTAAAAAATTATTATTTCCAGAGTGAGCCAACCAAAAGCGACCTATCACCAACTTTTAATTTGAGCTCAAATGTAGGTCCCCTCCAATTTGGAGGAATACCAGGAACTGTCATCTGGGCAAATGTTACCAAGAGAGCCTTGATGGAAATAAGGTGCATAAAATTTAACCTGGTGTTTCCAATGGCAATTATTTTTCACCACAAATGCCAGAAACACAGCTATAGGTATATCTACATTACACATGGAGGGTGGAATCAGGTCTAGCAGAGTTCTCAGACTGTAATTGCTGTATCCAAATTAACAGATATCCAGACCCCATGTCTCAGCTGGGAGGCAGCTACTAATGGCAAAGAGACACTAAAGCACTTAAACTGTCTCTGAGCTGTGCCTAAATTGTGCAAAGGCTCCTCTCCTGGCCACACTCACGGAGTTTAAATGAACACTTTTTTGTTGTTGCTGTGCTGAAACAGAAGCTGAGTATTTACACTGGCAGGAGGAGGGAGGAACTTCACACCAGAACAGGGTCAGCTTCTTAAGCCCCTCAGCTTTCTGTGGTAGCAGTCCAGCCATTGATTCCAGGCTTTCTCCATGCAATATCCAAGATGTTAGCATAAATCACCCTTAACATCTGACTTTGCAGTGCAATGGGCTAAAAACGGTCACAGCCAGACAGAGATGAGAGACAGTTTAAGAGGCATTTCCTCACCTCCTCTTATTAAAGGTGGGAGTCAATCTGCCTAGACTGGGATAGAGTCTGACAGCCTTGCAATTGCAGATTAAAATTGGACAGCAGAAGCTTCTTCCCACCTCCCCCCTGGCCATTCACCTTGTCCCTTGGCTTGTCAGAGGTGGCTGCTGCTGAGGCAAAGATTCTGAGCCACTCACAGTGGGGTTTCCTGCAGTCTGCTGCACCAGGCTGAAGGAAAACCCAAACAAAAAGAACAGATGCTGAAGGGAGCCAGTGCTTTGGTCAGGTGTTGTGCCCTTTGCTGGGGTCCAGCAGTCCCTCCTGCCAGGACCATCTCCAATTCACTGGGGATCTGATGCCAAATGCATGCCCCAGCAGCCACCTCTGCCAGAGGAGGAAGCTGCTTTAGGCTTTCAGGTTGAGCAGTGTCCATCTTCAAAAGGATGTGTAGAGACTGTCCTCCTGCCCAGAACACCCTGGGGCCAAGGGGACAGGTCACCTCCTGGCCACTGGCATTTTTAAAACTGAGAGAGCCCAGCTTCCCCCCACCTCTTCTTGGGAAAGTCATAGCTACCTGGCTGTCCATCCTATCTGTCATCCAGAAATGTGGCTCTGCTGCTTTAGGTGCCCCTGTTTAAAAATGCACGGGCTAACCAAACCATAAGAGGAGAGAGGTGCCTTGTATTTCCTCTTACTGGATCAGCCTCTAGGCATCTTTACAGCAGCCCAACCCTTCCTCCACTGGAAATGGAGATGCCTGGGCATCACATATTACCCTCAGGCCTGTGTGCAAGTTGTGTTATCTCCAACTTTGGGTTGCATTCCCAATAGCCACCCAACCTCTCCACCTAAGTTTTGCCATTGCTCCATGTCACTGCTCCATGTGTGGATGGAAGGCAGGTTTTTCTTGTCAAGTATACACTGAACTCAGAGAACATGAGGATTTCAAGCCACATGTTGAGAGTTGGCACAGCCTGGAAATGGAGAGCTGATCACATAGACAGCAGTGAGATTAAAGAGAAGCAAGAGTTTGGGCTCAGTGATGTGCCATATAGCCATGTGGTATGTGATCATATGGAAGTGGTAAATTCATAGCACTGTCCTGCTAGCATAGAGGAATAGTAGCTTTGTGCCAAAAGTAAGGATGTCTGTTTAAGTGAAAGCTTTATCTTTTGAAATTTTTACAGTTCTTTTTAAAATTACATTGTTCTTCAGTGTCTGTCTTCTCACAAAACACGTCCAAAGACCTTAGGCTAAGATTGGACACTAAAGAATTATTATTATTATTTCAGTCCCAGAAAGAGGCTTTTGAAGTCCCCATCATCCCCTTGGAGCTGAGAAATGCATGTCTCCTCAGCAGACAGGTTCTTACTATGGTGTTTGATGGCGAGCAGCTGCCATATTGCTCGTGCTTCAAGTTTTCCCAATATGTTGCAAACCTGAGCAAACTAGTTCTTGCTGTGCTTTTCAGGAAGACTCCCTGGCAAGAACACTGATGGGGGGAGAAAAAGGTAATTTGGGTTAAAACACTTAAATCATCTGTGAGCCAATCTGCTGACATGAGTGGGAGTGGAGTGAGTTCAGCACTTGAGAAAGCAACCACCACCTCACAGGCTTTGACAGAACAGTTCCCCTGTAAAACAGTGAGTAATAATTCTGGTTATGTCACTGTCTCTCCTTGGGGAAAACTAAATATATCCTGATATCATTGCTCCTAAGTTTGCTTTTTGATTGCTCTTCTTTCAGTTATGCTCAATTAAGCACCGATGCCTTCCCCAGAATTAGCCATGGAAATCAAAGAGACCGATCACTCCAGTTGCTCCAGCCAGCAGCTTTATTGGGTCCTGCTTTCTGATGCTCCTAAGCCCTCTTAGTACCCTGCTATTTTTTTTTTTCTGTCCACTTCTGCTGGAGCTGGACAGAGAGAGAAAAGAGAGAAACCTTTCAGAGTCAGTGTATTTACAGGGCACACCAGTCTGCTTTTGTTGGTGCTCTCAGGTGGCATCTCTGTCTTCTGGGGTATGATTCATGGGTAGCTGTTTGCCTTAGCAAGTTATTGCTTTGCTGGCTAAATATGCTTATGCACAAACAGGTTTTGGAATGAGCTGAGGTTTGCCTGCTCGGGGTATAGCATTATCGTTGGAAGCCGACTGTGCACTCACCTTGCTCCAGCACAAAGGAGCACCCCTGCACCTTTTTGTGGCCTTACTTTGGGGAGAGGGACCTTGGGAAGAAGCAGTGATGTTTCTGAGTGACCACTGTATGTCATAATACCCCACACTGCTTCTGCAGCCTCCTCTGTCAAGCAAAAGGAGCAAACATGATTAAGAAAAAAACGTCTTGCTTCTGGAGCTTCTTATGGCTGTGTTAAAAGCTGTAAGGGTAAGCTGAGAACTTCAGGTCCTAAAATAGGATGGGGATAAGTACAAGAAGTAGAACTGGAGTTCTGTGAAGAAACCCTGTCACTGGGGCACCGTTGGGATGGGGCAGGGTGGCCTCTAGACTGGGGAGTGCCTTCTGCTGGTCCCCTCTTTGCTTCAGGGAGGAGAAAGCATGTGTAGAATGCGGCCCACTATCAGGGTCTCACACCTCTCTTCCAAGGCTGCTCCACCTCTCCCATTTCCCCTTTGGCTGCTGGAGACTGCTGGACAGTAACTCGTACGAGGCCAGCAGTCTCACACCTCGCAGCACACAGTGACGGGCCAGCCACCTCTGCTTGCTCCAACACCTCAAGTACTGCTTTAACACTGCAAGTAGGATCAGACCTCATGTATGCCAACTGGAGAGACTTGAGAGGACTGCACAGCACTGAAGGACAGTCACTATCCTGGCTGGAGTATGGGGAAGTGTTTGCATATGGTGGGACAGAGAGGGGTTTGTTGTTCCTGATGGAGATGTGCGTGGTGTGCACCTTGCAAGAAGGACTCTGTGGTATGGTTTTCCTCTTCTACTGTTCATGCTTTGGCAGCACTGGCCTTGCCCATACCCACCCCGCTGTGTCTGACACACACACACAGTCCCAGCATCGTGGTGCGTATGGACCGGCTGTGTGTGCCTCACAGGGCAAACCTCAGCAGTTCAGACTCTGAACTCAGGGATTTCTTCCATAGCCGAACACCAAAAACGCCCTAAGTGAGGGCAGCAAAACCAACAAGAGGTGAGAATGTTGGGAAGATGGAGGAGCAGGGTGCTGCTATGGGGGCACACGATGCCTGCTGAAACAAGGGTAGACAGGTCTGACCTCACCTGTGCTTTTATTTCCCATCACAGTAGTGGCAGCAGAGTAGTACATGGTTGTCCAGGTAGCTCCTTAGATCTACCACAGTATTATTTATTCTTGTAAGCAATTCCCTCACTCTGCTGGGGAGGAGAGCTGGGTGCACACTGGAGCAAGTGCAGCTTGATTTGTAGGAGCCCAGTGCACTGCAGGGGACACAGTGAAAAAACCAGACCAAACTTCTGTTGTTGGTTTTGGTCCCCCAGAAATTTTAAAGGCAAGAAGGGACTGTGTGTTACACACCATAAAAGTGTATCAAGAGATTGCTGCATCAAGCCTGTAACTTCTTGTTAAGCTGTGACATGGCCTTTAAAAAGGCATCCAGCCTTGATTTAAACACCTTGAGTACTGGGGAATCGAGCGTGTCTGTGCACCTCATTTTGAATCTCAATTAATACAGTTACTGCTCCTTGCCCAGAGGCTGTGCTTGATACGCATTTGATCCTTGGATTAAGGAATTTTCTGTTGGCACTGATTTCATCATGAAGATACACCTAACATCAGACTACCCCAGCACAGCCCCTTCTTTGTTAAGCCAAACAGGTTGGACATCAGGGGCTTCTCGGTACATTTGCTCCTGTAACTGTGTTTTGAAACCTGTGTTTGGCATCCATGTGAAGCGTGGGCACCCTCAGTGGATACCACTGGTTCGTACCAATCCCAACAATGCTGCTTGCAGGATTGACACTGCCTTCTTCTGTACAGCAGAAAGACCCATTCTTTGCCTGGGGATTGTGTGAGCTCACTCACATCCCTCTCTGCAGGCAGACAGGCCAACTTCATGGCTTTTCATTGCTTTTTGAAGTTGATGGGGGGAAACTTTAAGCCCGTTCCCTGCTCCCCTGTTTGTCTTGTCCTCTCCCTCTACTCTCTATCGGCTTGTACAGCTTTGGCTTTTATCCGGTGAGCTGCTTCAATTGGCTCCAACAGCAGGAAACTACACAAATTGAGGTTCTTTCTGAGGTAGTTTTCTCCAATTATGTGAGGGAAGATGGCACACAGGGAATCTGTCACTCACTGACACAAGGCAAGCAGCAGGAACAAAGGGCTGGGAGCAGGGAGAGGCCAGAGGGGAGGCAGAAGTGGATGTGTGCCCTATTGGTGGCTGTGCACTGGCCAAGGTTGTCCCTGTGAGGGATGACTAGGTCTAAAATGATACTGCTTTACTACCATGACCTGGTCCTGAAGGTAGGTCTTTCCTAATGATCCTCGTGAAACAGCTCTGTGAGCACTTCTAGAAAAGAGAAGGGCCTGATCTTTTGGTTAAAAGCCCTTTTAAATCAGTTGTCCATCCTTATTTTGTAAATGCATGGTCCCCCATCTTGACTATGGGGTGAACAGTTCCATCACCATATCCAGATGACAAAAAATAGTGACAACACATCCCACTTGCAAATCACTGTCTATAGGTACTTCTACAAAGACGTTTGCAAAAATGAGCCTTTCCCCATTTATAGACACATGAAGAAGTTAAAATGACTTTTTAGTGGCTCAACCACAGAGAACAGGGTCCAGCTGACACTGTGGAGGAACCTATCTTTCGCCAGTTCATTTTTCAACCATAAGCTGCAGAAACCTGCAGTGAGATGTTTTTAATCAACCAGGATTTTGTATTGAGCCAGGTAAAATCTTGGGCAGCTGCAACAAAACCAGCTCCTTTCCTAGCTTATAAATGCTGAGAAACTTGTCAGGTACCCTCTTGTGAGAGAGGATAATGTGGTGGATGCTTTGTCATCATCAGCTATTCAGAAAGCATTCCACCTGGATCCTGTCTTTAAACCCTCAGTGCCTTAGATAAGACAGTGATATAAAAGATGAGTGTATGTTTTTGTGTACGTAAAAGCCTGGTGTTCAGGGCATTAAATCTGCCTCCTTGTGAGGAATTTCTTGAGAACTGTATGTCAGCTTATTATTCTTCGCTTCAACACTGGATACTTGGTGGCTGACTACTTCCACCTATTTGTTCCAGAATTATGGCAGCTTTATTTAGGTGATAATAGGATCACTGTGCTGTTTTATGAGACTGTAATCCAATTCTCAAGTGGATGAACACTCTTCAAGGCCGTGTAGTTTATCCTGGTGATTCAAGGAACTGAATTACTGACCAAAAAAGTAGTGGTGTTCCTTCTCATGTTGTTATGCTCCAATTCTCTGCAGGCTAAATAAATGTTCAAAATATTGGTGACATGAGAGGAAACATCACAAGGAGATGATGGGAATGACAGTGAGGAGAGGAATGGCAGAAGGAGCTGGAGAGGGGGGTGTTTTGTTGTTTTCTTATTAGTTATGGCAGTAATTTCTTGATTATATTCCTCATCTTTCAGACAGGGACTGCGCCTTCCCCTAAAATCCTCTGGCTTTGGGTTAGTTACAAACTATATAATTTCCACAGGCCCGAAGAGCTTAGAGGTAAAGGCTATTCACAACTGCCAGAGTCCAATCTGTAGCTGAATATACCATGGGATAAAAATGCCCTAGCTCTTCCACTGTGCAGGTTCAGGCTGCTTACCCATGGAGCCAGCACAAGCTGGCTCTGCAGTTTTTCCTCTGCTCTGCTTTCTTGTACTGCTCGCTTTTGGAAGGGATTTTAACTGACTTTTACAATTAAAAAATAAGGTTTTGATATAAATGTGCAGGTGTATGAATATGCATTATGCAGCAAATAAACACCTATGGGGTGACTGCTTGCAGTCCTCCATAAAGTTGGGGTGCACAGGGTGCAGCTCAGGACTAGGTACAGGATCTTTAATTATTACTTGACAAAAAGTGATCCCAGAAAACAAGCTGGGAGTGAAACCAGGCTTTTACTGTGGACACATGAACTCACTGACTCTCCTTGTCTGTTAATGTATGCTACAGACTGCAAGAAATACACTGCTGAGAACTGTTATGCTCCCAGTCTTGCTCTGAGGCTTTGTGCATCTCTGCTGGCAAGGTTTGTGCTAAGATAGGAGCTAGTTGGGATTAGTTTACCTAATCCCAAGGCATCTTACCTTAAGCACTGCACAGATGGCGTTTGTATCTTAGTGCCAGCTGATTTCACAACATTGGCAGAGGGTGTTTTCTGCTTTTCTGCAAGCCACTGGTGTAGGGTCTCTCTCTGACACTGTCACCTCTGCACAGACCTGAGTGAAGATACTCCCTCTAGGCTTAGTGAGGAATCCTGGGAACCAGAGGTTTGCTGGTTGCTTCTCAGCCCCAGCTTCTGGAGTCAGGTGAATTTGGAGCCGTTTGGAGGGTTGCCCATGTTTCAGCCTAAAGATTTAGGTCAGAAGGGAGAAAATCTGTAACTCTCATCAGAGGTGCCCAACACCTCAAAAAGAGCCTGCAGTGAACTATTTTGGGAGTTTGCAGAGCACTGAAATGCTTATCAAAATTACTATTAATTTAAAAATACCATATAAATATTACCACTTCCAGTACACTTAGATATTCATTCCCAGTTTGAGCATACAGCCTTGATTCTGGTGTACTTTTTGCTTTGGACTGCTTAAAAGTTGAGGCTTACGAAGTCCCAACACCTCTTAGGTCCTTTCGAGGTTGATAAAAAAGAAGCATTCAATAAACATAGAGTGTTTAGTCATTATTTAATAGTGTATATCAAAGTTATCAATCTGATAAACATCACTGGCCATGGCACTCCAGTGATGTGCTGGAGGGAGGCTGCTTGCCCAGGCGCTGGATCTGCTGTTGACTTCATCTTCTGCTGGTGGTTCCTTAGCACCTTTCAGACCAGCAGTAGTCTCACAAATGCTTGGCTAGGAATGCTTTAGAGGATTTTTGTTTTTTAAATAAAATTAGGTAATTAGTCCAGCAGCTAATTAAACTTAGCATTTGGTTTTCTAGGGTAGCACCTGAATCATAAATTTGAGGACAGGGTACATTTATCTCTTGGTGACAAATCTACGTAACTGACATGCCGTTTAGGGGGCAGACGCAGGTTCTTATTCAAATAAGTCATGGATAGAAGATACGTGCATTAATTATCCTATGACAGCTGCAGCCAGATTTAGCAAAACATTTATCTGCCTAGAATAAGGTAAATAAACTCTCTTGCTCTGAGGGATGCTTCTGGCATGGTACTTTCCACACATCTGAGAAGCACATCTTCTGATAGCCAGTGCTGCTGGTGACTGCAAAGCACATGGAGGAACAAGTCCTGGTGAAGCTGTTTAACGGGATGAACGAGGATGCTGGCATTAACTGGGAGCTACCCTGTATTGGTATTCATCACTGCTCTCATTCTTTTTCCACTGACCTTGTCAACAAGTCGGTGGTGACAGTCAAATACACTGTCTCACTGGTGAGGCAAGAGCTGGCAGTGGTGGTCCCAGTCAGCTCCAGTGTCATCAGTCTGTGTCAGAAAACCCTCTATCAGACAAGTCAGGGTGACAACCGTGTGGCAATATTTACAGGCATGCACATTTGTGACAAATGACCAGTGCTTCGGAAATGAAAGCTGAATAATAAACAAATCTTCAGCTTAAAAGAGAAATAAAAGGGATCACACAGGTATGCAGAAAAGATGAAGGTAAATCTGAAAATAAAGGGTTCAGGGGAAAAGGAAGAGGTTCCCAGTACATGAATTTTGCAGGGAAGGGAGAGATGATGAAGCTGGTAGGGAGATGACTGGTGACTGTCCCAGCACCTAGGCATGACAGGATGACAGTTCAGACCCTGTCCCTCTGCATGGACTGTGAGATAAGGCTGTTTGCAAGAGGTACTCGGGCTGAAATGCCTTGGCCTCATCAAAGTGAGACCAAGGTCTGGGCTTTTCAGTATGTTTTAGGGTGCTGTAACCACCTGTATGTATAATGCATTGGAAGAGGTTGCCCAGAGAAGCAGGGGATGCTCCATCTCTGGAAGTGTTTAGAGCCAGACTGTATGGGCCTTTGAGCAACTTGGTCTAGTGAAGGGGGGTGATCTTTGAAAGTCCTTTCTAACCCGATTATTCTATGATGCCCTGGTGTTGTCTGTGCACAGATTTGTAAATGGACATCCGGGTGCCTGGATAAGAGACTCCATAGGTGCCTCATGCCAACTGGCTTCGGAGGGAACAAGTCCCTTTGGGCATGCCTGCCTCCTTCCACTAACTGGAGGTAGGTCCAAGTGGATGAGCTCAGACCACGGGTCAGAGCTGTGCATAGATAAGGAGAGGGTCCTTCCTCCCTCAGCCATCAGGGGTACCTGCCTTTCTCCTCTTGCTGATGGAGGGATGTAATGTTTCGGCCATTTTCCATCCTCTGAGCTGTAGGCACATTTTAGGTCCCATCCTCAGTAGATGGATTTCCTTGTGTCATTGCAAGGAATCCCACGATCTGATGGGCTGGATTACAGAGGGTTCTGTCCAGCTTGTGATCTCACAAGAGTACCCAGCATGGAAGAAAAACACAATTCTCTTAAGGAAACAACACTCTAAACAAGTTGGGAAAAGTGATCAGAATAACTTGTATTTATGAGTCCCTATGGGTGTCTGAATAAACTTAGATTATGAGAAGCTAGGCCAGTTTATTTAAACATGGATCCTGTGAGGAGATAAGGGACTCTCTAATCTCCTCCTGATTTGTTGCTGTGGTTGGTAGGTATGTCTTTGTAAATTTTAAAGGGCTAAGATAATATTGAATGGACAGTATAAAAACAGCTGGATCAACAAGACACAGTGAAAGCTTCTGGACATGAGGAATAAGCCACATACATTCCTCTATAGCTCTCTCCTCCCCTTTCATCTCACAATGCTTGGTTAAGCTATTATGTAAACAATTATTATTGTGTACGTGGAGGATATTTTTGTGCTGTATCCTTTGATGTGGGCATTGCTTGGGTACAGCTGAGACAAATTTTCAGCTGTGTCAGTTTTTAACTATACATGTAGCTCAGAGATTACTAAGTATTAGGAATGAGCATTAATGCTTGTCAGAGCAGGAGCAGGTTCCACAGGTGGTGAAGATATCTCTCCAGCAGCTGTCATCCTGCAGGCTGCAACTCACTTTAATCTCCCTGTCACCCATATTTCTCAAGCACCTGGCAGCCCCTCAATTTCAGTACTGAAAATTATGTGCTTCAGAACTTTCATGAAGAAATTTAATAGTTTGGTTACATTACAGGGAGGAATCTACCATAAATTGTATTTCTGAATTTCCTTAATAATTTTTTTAATAACCCATTCAGTGTGTCAGTCACAGTGTGTCCCATCTCAGAGCTATGGCAAATTAAAGGTGTCTAATGAGAAATCCTTTTTGGACAAGCTGCTCTAAGGGCCATTCAGAAAAGTTCTCCAGTGAATTCAAAAAGTTTTGAGGGGTACAGAGCAGTGACACTTCAAATGTGCACAAACAGGACTTGGGCATAACAGCCCTCTGAACAGCTTCCCTGGCTCTTAACTCCGTGCCTGTGTGTATGTACCTGCACCTGTGTTGACACACAGGAGTCTTCCTCTTCTTTCCTTGTGATGTCCCCATGTCTGTTTAGTTTATTTTTTTTTTAATAGCTTTTCATAACTTTTCAAAATCCTGTAAGCTCTTTTTTTTTTTTTTTTCTTCTTCCCAGCTTTTTTTCCCTTATAACTCAGCAGGCTGTTGCTTTTTAGCTGTAGGAAGGGCTCCAGTCATCCTTCCCAGTTCTGTTCTTGCTCTTCCTTGGTGTCCGAAGCCAAATCCTAGCACGGCCTGACCTTACTTCCCCATGCAACAGAGTCCTATCAGCACCTGGCTTGCACAAGAGAATCAACCCTTTCAATGGTGTGTATTCCCTGTGGATGTGTGCAGGGGGGTAGTGGGATGCTCCCTGAGGGCTTGGAATGAGGGCACAGCCTGGGGTACCCCAATTCTAATGTACTGCATATTTGAGCCGAGTCTTATCCTTAAAAGTTTTTACATTTATTTTTTTTCTTCATGGTTGTATGTGTTCCATTATATATGCTTTCAATATATAGAATACATATAGAGGATAAATGTAGTATGTTCTATATTCTTTTTTGTGTAACTGTAGCCTCTCCCTTAGTGAGATACTTGAATATAATCCAGACTTCTTAAACTAGGTTGCCTGAAGATGATGATCCAGAGAACATTTTAAAAATTCACTGTAATGGCCTGCAGATATACTTCTAAAAATTGTCCTAATATCAAAACCTACACCTTTTCTTTTTGCCAAACTTTTCATAAGAAGTAAGTATCAATCTACAGATGAGACACAGTGGACCATGAACATTGTGCCAAAGGCTCGGCATTGAAATCAGAAGCGTGGACACACTGACTCCCTGTGCAGGCACTTCTAAGGCACAGTTCATCTGACCCGCCTGGTGGGGGATAATTGGTCCCTCCAAGCTCCCATTTCTGGCAGCTGACTATAAAAACACTCCGGGAAGCTATCTCAGAGGTGGGCCTTTATGTCGTCTGGAGCTGGTTGAGGACATTTAAACCAGAATGACTACTGAGAAAAAAAGAAAATTTAAAATAAAACAAAAAGGTATAACAGACAGACAATTTTTTTTTCCTTAGAGAAGAAAAAACCAGGTCCTTTATAGTACATAGGGCAAAAATAGCCACCTTAAGAGGGTGATGCAGTTCAATGTAATGTAAATTACATTTTTAAACCAGGTCAGATGAGAATATTCTTTTTATTCTACGTGTGTGAATAAGCCTAAACTGCTGGGATGGTGAGACACACTCAGTTTTGCAGTGGATAAATAATAATAATCAATTTCAGTAATCTTGAAATACCAATATATTAAGAGCAAAATTTACATCAAAATTTACACAAGCAAATACCCCAGACTTGAATAGCCTGCCCTTGAACACACATCCAAATCCATTTTAGTACACAACATTATAATTTATCACACAGGAGAATACAGCTAGTTTCCACGGGGAAAAAAAAAAGCTAAATAGCTTTAGGCGCTATTGATATTAAGTATAAATAAAAAGCATACTTAGAGAATGGTTTTCAAATCAGCAGTAAAATCTCAGTAATTTGTATACAGCAGAAGATTATACCAGGTAAATACAAAACTTTTAAAAACTGCTTCAGAAGACTTTGTGCATTGCTGCAATTACTTTTGTGGCAATTGCTTTTTGTCCTGAACAAGGATTTCTGTTCAGCTGACTTCTGTCCTCTGTGTGACACTACTTTAATCTACAAGAGAGAAAAGGGACAAGTGAAATGTATATTCATATCCAGAGGAAGAGTCTTAGGCACAACATAGTGCTTTTACTTTAAATGAGTTGTATTTTTGCATTAGGCACTGCTTCCCCGTGCATTTGTATCTGCATATGTGTGTTTATGTGTCTCTATACACACAAATGATAAGTAGCTACATCGTTTACATTTTTATGGCTGAAGCCCTTGATTGAATTTTCATAATGCCAGGAGGGCCCATTCGGGATTCAGGTCCTGCTGTGCAAATACTCACTAAGACATCTGCCCCAAAGAGCTTGTAACTCTAAGAGGATAAAATGTGGTAGGGGAAATAATTAGGGGGAGATGCAGTGGCTCTCTCTGGTTACACGGAGGGTCACTCAGCTTCAGGATCAGAACAAGTCTTTGTGCTTGTCTGGCACTGATTTATTGGTGAATCAACAGCACCATCCTGGCTTTTTGTCCTGGGCTCACAGCCAAACTGTCCCTCCCTCTTGTGCTCAGACGACAGCATCAGGATGTCCCCAACCCCAACTGAGCTGCACAGCAATATCAGCCCCTTCCAGAGACAATCCCCAATGGCGTAAATCAGCCCTGGTTCTCCACATGCACATTTCAATTCATGTAAGGAAAAGATTTTGCTGTTGTACTTCTTTATGAGGTAGGAGTGAGAAAGAAAACCTTTCCCTGCTACAGGCTTGTTTCTCCATCACACATAAAAGGAAGGGCAGGTAAGAGGAAGCTCTCAAACCTCTACAGCTTTCCCCAAGGGGACATTACTGGGAAGCCCCAAGGAGTGATGAGTTCTGGCACCTCCCTACATGCCACCCTTCCTAGCTGTACATGTCCACCCTCCACAATGCACCCCCAAAACACCAGCATCTCTGTGCCTAAAGTCCAGTCCCTGATCTCCAACATGTGGTCATAGCTGGGCGGGAAGGGAGGGATGTTGTCTTTGGAACTGGATTGAGGTGACATGAAAAGCAAGTCACAGGAATATCTCTTAACCCCCACCCCTCTCTGGGGCCAAGGGGGCCAGAGCCATCCTGAAAATCAGATACCTGCATTTGCTCAGGGCAAGGAGTTTTGGTTTGCACTGGTGATTCTTGCAGAAGTTTTGTTCCTCTGTGTTTGCGTTGGTTGTCAGCCCCGCTGGCTTGGGGATGAGCCAGAGCATCACTGCTGATGTACCCAGTTCAGCCCCTCTGGGGGTAGTGGAGGAGAAACACAACGGTACAAATGCAGCCATTTGGCCTGTTCCCCTGCCTCTGGTGAGAAATTGCCCAATTGATCAGAAGAGTGGGCAAAACAGACTGCTTTCTTAAGGCCTGCTCAAGGCACTTCTGAAGGTAGGAACAAAACCTGTTGTGATTGTGATATGCCACAATGAGAATAAATGCTGCAGACTGGTGTGGTTGTCCATGGTACCTCCCCTGGTAGAATGACGTAAAATCCAGAAATCCCCAATGCTCTCATTTTCTGCTACTATACAAAACTATGATTTATTTACAGTCTCAAGAAGTGGGCCCATGGGAAGCTTGAGTTTCAACAGGGCCAATTGCAAGATGCTGTGTCTGGGTCGAGGCAACCTCCAGTATCAACACAGGCTGGGGAGGAAGGTATTGAGAGCAGCCCTGCTGAGAAAGATTTGGGGCTACTGGTTGTTGAGAGGCTAAGCATGACCTGGCAATGTGAGCTGGCAGTCCAGAAACCAAAATATATCCTGGGCTGCACCAAAAGGACCGTGGCCAGCAGGATCAGGGAGGATTCTCCCCCTGTACTCCACTCCCATGAGACCCCACCTGGAGTGTTGCATCTACCTCTGGGGCTCCCAGCATAAGAAGGTTGTGGACCTGGTCTACAGGTTTTCTACCTGGAAGGTGTCCCTGCTCATGGCAGGTTAGACTAGATGGCCTCTGAAAGTCCATATTGTAGTATTTTATTTTGGTGTCGTCACGATCCCTGTCATCCTGGCATAACATATCACAGGAATTTGGGAAGGCTTTAGACATGAGATTAAAAATGTCAACATAACTTGTGGCTAGTGCCTGAATGCCTGTTCCAATGCCTGTGGCCAATTTGTGCTAATGCCTGTGGCTAATGTTCTCAACCTGGTGCATTTGCTTTCTTTAGTTAAGTCATCCCTGTCTCCATCCCTCAGGATTTGCATATGCAAACCCATGAGCAGCCTCTGAGGTTGATGTTTGGGTAGGTGGATTCATAAAGTGGAAATCCGCTGATGGATCTGTGGGGAAATTCTAGGTGGCTATTTGCATTGGATTTGTACATGTAGAAGAAGAAAGGTTACTGGCATTCATAGTTTTTCAATACAGTGCTCATATAATGGTTTAATTGAGGGTCAGGTTTACTCCTTGGGAATGGACACAGATGATAAATTGGCATAAGCTTCTTGTCCTCTACCTCTGATGCAGGACCAAAGAGCATTTTGTATGTCCTTCCTTGTGTGGTTACACTTCTAAACCAAATGTAACCATCTGACTTGGTTTTGTGGGTTGGTCTACAAAGTCTGTGTGTGCTGGGCCTTCCCTCCCCACAGCTGTGCTGGGCAGATGAACCCATATGTCCTGCCTTTGTGGGGTCTACAGCAGTATGCCAGAGCACAAGCTGCCAGAGAAAAATGGAAACAATATCAAAGAAGCAAAAGGGAAGTGTGTGTGTCTCTGTGTATGTGTGCATCATATTCACTCAGAGAAGATGAGAGTATCATCGAAGTTGATATGGGCTTTCTTCCCCTCCCCGTTTCATTGTCCCTTCTGCACTCCCACACAAGACACACGTACATGTCTGCAGGAAAGTACAGGGCATTTCATTAGGTATGCTTGGACTATCTGCTGGGCTCTGTAAGCATTCTGAAAATAGACATTTCTGTCTCCTTAGAGGTAGGGATCAAATGAAGTTTGTACACCTGGCAACACTAGCCTTGTCCTCCTCTTCACTGGCACTGTGGCAAGGTCCCCGAACCCCATGTTGCTACCAGGGTATGCCAACAATCAAGGTATGGCAACAATCTGCCACTGTCGTGCTGAAGGCACTGATGCCTTATGTTTTTAACTTTCATATTTTTCAAATCCTGTATTGCCTACTGTGTAGCTCTGAAATTTCTCGTGGCCTGCTGGCTTCTCTCATCCCAGCTAGACATAACAAAGTCTCTCCAGGCCTGCTCTCCAAGGACACCCAGACTGTCCTAGGCCCAAAAAGTTGTAAACCAACATCTTAGAAGGGGGGTGAGCTTGGGGAAATTACATCATTAACTAAAGCTTTAATTAGAGAATTAACCCTGATATGCAAATGACCCAAACTTATAAAAGTGTGAAGAACCAGTGACTCAGAATCCATCTTGAGTGCAGCCTTTGGCCTGCCCTGGGTGTACCTTTGAAGGCCCTTCAAATAAATACCTACCTTTATTCCCTTATTCCTGTCTAATTTCAGGTTTTTAGGTGGCCATCTCAGGCACCAGCACCACCTGGGTCTCTCTTTGGAAGGGTTTCTCCCTTTTTTGTGTAAAAAGGTTCACAAAGTTGTGGATACCCCATCCCTGGAAGATGTTCCAGGCATCGTGCATTTAAAAGAGTACATAGCATGGATGTACGAACAAATGAGTGTGCTGAGTAATTTATCCAGAAAACATCAAGTGGGGCTGAAGCAGAACTACTACAGAGCTTCACTTAAAGCTGAAAGCAAAACCTACCAACATATTGTTGCAAAACCAGAGGCAGTTCCTTTTCTGTCTCAAACACCAGAACCAGACTCCCTGCTGTAGATATTAAGGAAGGACTCAATTGGGGTTAATAGAACTTAGGTGTTGATATGCAATAGAGGCTTAAAAGATAATCTATAACCCTGATTTTGCCTAAAAAAGAACCTGGTGTTTTTTTGACAGAATACCTTAAAATGAAAAAAACAGCTAAAATGCCATGTTCATCATTGCCTTCTCATGGTGGATCTGCTGCCTGTGGTGCCTCAGGAGCAAGTGGTTGAGACCAGCACTACAAGTGTAGTGGAGAAGGAGGAGCTGCCCCTTGAAGACTGTCAAAACCAATGCAGCACATGTTGTGGGAGGCTGGGTAGTGGTCTCAGGGGAAATCATGCAGTGCTGTGCAGAAGGTTTTGAAGTTACCTTGATGAGTAGCTAAGGGTGGATTAAAATACAATGGCCTACTTTGGGAGCAAAATGGCTTTCTCCTCTGATTTCTGACAGAGCATTTTCTTCACAGGCCATCTTCTACTCTATCCCAGAGAAATGCTGTTGTTCCTTTTCCCATCTTGCTCCACCCTATGTTAGGGATGGTTTCTTATCTCCTTTCACTCCCTCGACAAGCCCTCTGCTTTCTGTTTGCCGTTGTTCTTCCCAAGTTGGCTGTGATATAGACAGCAAATGGGTTCCCTATACCACAGGGGAGTCACAGGCTGTCTGCCAGTCACTCAGGCATGTGCTTAATGGAGGTGGTGCTTCTAGTGGTCTAGGTCTGGTGGTCACTTGAAGACCAGCCCATGCATAGAGGGGTTGGATAAGGAGAAGGGTCGCATGAGAGCCTTGAGGCAGCATGTGTTCCCATTGATTAATGGACATTTTGGAGCAGAGAGAAAAAGTACTGAAACATGAAATAAGGCTGTTATAAAAATGTATTGGAGGATTCACTCTGTGATCATATTTTTGGTCTCTGAATATTATGTTGCTAATATTTTTGTATTGCTGTTGGCTAGGGTACCTCGGCTGGTACTGGGACCTCTCTAGATATATCTTCAAGTATTGGACTCACACTTTCCTACAAGTCTAATTTTTTCCCCATGAGGCAGCCCATATTGCTTGTCATATATGTTATCACCCAAAGCTGTTGCTTACTTGGTGTGACCAAGCAGAGCTTCACTGAATAATGAAAGGCAAAAAGTATTTCGATTGTCTATGAATTGTGGAGAAGGACTGGGTGGTACTGGTGAATGAAAAACAAGCCAGCAATGTATGCTCACAGCCAGCCCTATCCTGGGCTGCATCAAAAGAAGTGTGGCCAGCAGGGTGAGGGAGGGGATTCTGCCCCTCTGCTCCACTCTCATGAGACCCCTCCTGGAGTGCTGTGTCCAGACGTGGGACCCCAACATAAGAACATTGGAGAGAGTTCAGAGGTAGGCCATGAAGGTAATCAGAGGGCTGGAACACCTCTCCTATGAGGAAAGGCTGAGAAAG
The DNA here is from genome assembly GCA_013397915.1 of Daphoenositta chrysoptera. Lineage (NCBI taxonomy): Eukaryota > Metazoa > Chordata > Aves > Passeriformes > Daphoenositta > Daphoenositta chrysoptera. The sequence goes on along the minus strand of VZRO01005129.1, from coordinate 697,611 downwards.
TTGGGATTGTTCAGCCTGTAGTAGAGAAAGCTCAAGAGGACTTGATTGCAGCCTTTCAGTGCTTAAATGGGGCTTATAAGAAAAATTGGGAGATACTTTTAATAGGGCCTTTACTGATAGGAAAAGGAGTAATGGTTTAAAACTATAATTAGGCAGTTTCAGACTAGATATAAGGAAGAAATTTTTCACAATTAGAGTGGATGTCCCATCCCTGAAAACATTCAAGATCAGGTTGGACATGGCTCTGAGCAACCTGGTCTAGTTGAAGATATCCGTGCTCATTGCAGGGGGACTGGACTCAATGGCCTTCAAAGGTCCCTTCCAAGAAAAACTGCTCTATGATTCCATGGATTCTGTATCAGTAGTGTGGAAAACCCTTATAAGAGTGATCTTATATTACCCCACCATTACTCTTCAGGCAATCCCTAAAGGCACTGAGCAGGGTCTTACTGTGTAAGCTGCACTTTTAGCCACCTCTGGAGAGTGATCCGCCCCAATCAGTACTAGAGCTGTGCCTCAGCTCTTCAAAAGCAGGCACAAACATTCGAGTCTGTGTCTGATCTACTTACCTTTTATGGCCAGTGGAGAGAAACAGGCACTTCTGGGTCATGATTCATCTTGTCCAAATGCAGACATCCATAATAATTCAGTGAATCACAGTCTAAAACTGCTTATTTCTTTCCATTATAATGGAAAATTATAAAATGAGGACAAGGTGATTAGCTATATGCATACACCTTCCCTGTCAATGTCTCCAGGGAGGTGAGATGAACCTCCTACAGGCCTAAGACAGACTTTGATCTCTGGAGGGTCTTACCCCTCTCCATGCCTTAGGAAGAAAGTGAAAGGCAGGCCCCTAGCTTAGATTAGACACTTAACTTTTAAGTTAATAAAATTAATTTAAGATTATTCCCATCCTGAATCTGTATCTGCCACTAATAGGCTAGTATTTTTTTCTGGAACTGGCCATTCTCCAAAAGAGCTACCATGGATTCAGGAAGCAAACGCAGAAACATTTCTGGGCAGTTTCACACTTCATTTATTAGTATTTTATTTAAAACTTTTTATTTTTAATCATAAATTTTCTCTTTTGATGATCAATTTGTAACTCAGAACAGACTAACTCTCCTTTGGCAGTGGCTGGGTTAACCTGAGTATTCTGATGGCAGGGAGGTTGTGCCTGGCTGGTTGAGGGCAGGTTTTGATCCTTCCACCATAAATGTTAAATGGCATCAACCTCTTTTACTTCAAACTCTTGTTTGTCCAAAACTTGAAGAGGGAAAGGATCGCCTGCTGGAAGTTATCTCCTGACACTACATAGAGCAGCAAATTTCCAAAAGTATTTAAAGCTGCTAGAGGTTTAGTTATAATAAACATAAAAAGGATCGTTTTCTTCACGTGGCAGCTAACCGGTTGTGCTCGGAGCTCCAGACGAATCCCTCGAAAGACATGGAAGGGGAGGAAGCACACATAGAAGACTAGCAAGAGGAGAACAGTGAGTCTGCGAGCCTTCTGTTTGTAGCAAGCCTGTGTGTGGGGCCCAGAGGCCAAGATGCAAATGATGAGCACGTAGCACAGGGTCACCGTCAGCAGGGGCAGGAAGAAGGCAAACACAGTCAGTACCCAGTTGTACCAGCGACTGGTGTCGAAGTCCTCAGCAGCAACCAGGTCTGGGCAGATGGTCTTGTTCTGCCTGTGACTTGGGGCAATCAGGATGGCCAAGGGGCTGAGGGCCACCAGGGAAATCATCCAAACGACTGCGCAAGTCACCACTGCCCATCTCCGCTTCCGAAGAAAAAGGCATTTCATTGGGTGCACAACTACCAAAAAGCGGAAGATGCTGAAGCAGCTAAGGAAGATTATACCACTGTACATGTTGAAGTAGAAACAAAACTGAATAAACTTGCACATAAAGTCTCCAAAAATCCAGTTATTTCCATTAGCGTAGTAGTGTATAAAGAAAGGAAGCGTTACTACATACAATAGATCAGTGATAGCCAGGTTTAACATAATGATGGTGCTGCTTTTCCAGGGTCTCATCTTAACACAGTAAACAAAAATTGTCACAATGTTCCCTGGGAAGCACACCAGGAAGATTAGGCTGTAAAGGATGGAGAGATAGAATTTCACCTGTAAGAAATCTTCATCCTTGCAGCTTGTCAATTGGTCTTCAGGGCTGGGCTGAGCAGTAAAATTGCTGGTGCATTCAGATGCCATGTTTGCAGAAATCTCCTTAAGGCTTTACAAAAATCAGATGTTTAGTTTTAATTGGTTTGTTGGAACAAACGCGTTCAGTTAAACCTTTTGTTGCTGGAGAAAATGTTGTATGTTTGAGAAGGCACAGTAGTGAAAAGAAATGAGGATTTGCTAACATACCAAGCCTGACCTAGATAACTCCACTGAAATAATATTTAATTTTGCCCTCTCCTCTCTTTTACATTTAATTTTGATAATTATTAATTTTAGTCTTTCTTTGTTTAGCCTCCTTCATTGAAGAAGACAATTACTGCTTATCTGCAAATCTTTGGGGGTAGGAAGCACACATTTAGAGAGCTAGACGGAGTTTGGGCTTAGATTTTGCAAAACTGTGAACTAGTCTTAACCTTTCAGAAAGTAGAACCATATCCATATATTATCTTCATTAATCTGAGCTAATCAGTGTTTTGTGCTCATGAAACTGAGATGCTGTTCTGCTTTCATGAAAGCCAAAAGATGTTTAGTTACAGATCTCAGGACCTGTCGTTCCCATAACCTGAAAGATTGTTCCCTGAATATGATTTTATTCTCTTGGAGTCATCAGAGTATAAAACTAGTATAAATATCTTGGTTTCAGTTTTTTGGAGCGTTTTTTGGGGGGGGGGCTGTTATTTTGTTTTGTTTAAGTTTTTTTAAATCAAGCTCCATAATGGCATAAAACTGATTTAAATTATTAAAGACTGTTTCTCAAAGGGCAGAGGGAAAATGGAAAGCACAGAGAGAAGGCAGTGATCTTGCTTCCCATTCTGTGCCAATTTGAGCTAGGTAGACTTGTCTCTGAAATGATTTCTAGTCTGCCATAGCCAATTTGGATCTCTTCTCAGTGAGTTCAAGACATAACATTTCTTGGTAGATTTTTAACCTGAAAAAATGGTAACCAAGGATGAAAATAATCTAACTTCAGGTATCAGAAACTTAGATGCTTAAATTGGAGTCAGTCCTTCTAAATCCCCCCTTTATCACTAAAGGAGAGAAGTAAGTTACTGCAGGACATAATATATCTACCCACAATTGAGGTTTCCAAGATAAATTATTTACTCTTTTGGCATACCTATGTCTTTCCATTGATACAAAAGGCAGCCCAAGGTGACTAGTTCAGACCTGTATATCTCAAGTGAGGCAAGAGCTGTGTCACTGTATGTCTTCAGCATCTCAGATGAGTACCACTCTTCCAGATTCTAACCAATTCCATGTGAGAAAATATTTCAAAGAAACTTCATAAAGTGCAAGACAGGGTACTATCAAGCCTAGATCCTCTCTCTTGTCCCAGAAACTGCATCTTTAAACTAAACCAGTGCTACATTAAACATCCAGAGTGAAATCAACACATTAAAAAAAAATTTAAAAACCCCCAGTCAAATAACAACAACAACTGGAAAAAAAAAGGCAGAATTTTACCTTATTCAGTCTTGGAAATCCCCTTGTGTATAGGTTTTGATGTGATTCAGTTCACAGCGTTTAACACATTACCTGTATGACTCTTCCTTATCCCAGTAACTGGTGGAACATGACCGATTTGCTCTGACAAAGCCAGTCATTAAAGCAGGGACACAACGGGCATTATTTGATCAAAACCAGTCAGAAAGATGAGTATCTCTTTGTTACTCGGGAGCACTTCAGAGAGAAATTAGCACAGTCTCCCCACAATTTAGGTAAAACACTAGTGCTTTTTAACATGAATATTAGATCTAGTATACAAGCTTGGCTGTCAAAGATGCACTAGGTAAAGGCCATGAAGCTTGTTTTAAACCAATACAGATTTACAGTCACAAAAGCCAAGGGTGTGCATGTTTTCTCTCTTTTCTGCTACTCAGTGATACCACTGTCACCCACATTTATGCCTCTCCAGTATATTTCATATCATGTTAGACAAATTTACTAGAATATTTGATTTATTCTGTTTAACTTTCTTGCACTGCTGATCGGTTCTTCACCACAATCTTGAACCCTCCAAATTGAAAATGGAGAAATACTGCTTACCTGAAAACCTGCAATTCTGCTTCTCCCTCTGATACTGCTTTGAGCAAAGAGCTCAAATGAAATGTATTTATGTCTTCCTTGCAGTGAAACAGGTTTTAGTATGGCTTTGCAGCCATATACATTCACTCCCTGCTGTCTGACTGAGGCTCCATGTGGCTGTGAATTGGGAAACTGGTGGAAAACCTCAGTTACTGGCTCAGGTGTCAGCTCTTAGAACTGGGTGGCTGGAGGAGTCCTCTTTTGCCCTCTGTCTTTCACTCTGTCTTGCCTTCAGTGGGCAGATCAGGCTTTGCTGGCAGCAGCTCTGTGTGCTGAGGCAGACCTGTAGTATTCAAATAGCAGCAAATCACATTTAAATTAGCATGTATGTGTGAGTGCATGTGCTTATAAAAGACGAAATTAAGTTTATTCTCCATTTCCTGTGAAGTGAAACCTGATCACCAAAGTGAATAAGGGCATGTTGTCATTTCAAGGTCAGGTGAAAAGTATTGTGACACACTGTCTTCACTAAAATCAAATTTCTAACGGAGTACAAATTTCATCTCATGAAAGAAATGAATGTCTCTTTTGGCACAATGTCTTTTCAGAAACTGTGGCAATCTTTCTGCTTATTTTTGGGGAGTAAAACATCTACAATGTGTTGGCTAGTTATTACTGGAGGAGCTGAAGTTGCAAACTTGTTTTATTTTGAGCTTTTGCTTTTGGGCTTCATAATTCACAAGATCTGCAATTTTCTGTGCTTCTTGAACCAAAAGACCATTCTTGAATAAAAATCTCATTATTATCCTTAGCTTGAGGAACAAGATCAAAAGAGATTATTATTATTTAAAAACAATTGTTGCATCTTGAATTTTGAAACTGTAGGCTTCAGCCCCTGAGCTTGCAACCTGGTCCGTGCACAGAGGCTCCAGCTGCCCAGTGTGGCCAGCAGTCTCTCGGCCGTGGTACATTTGATAGGTCTTTACTCACTGATGAGTTCATGATCCGGTACAAAATGAGCAAGCTTTCATGCCTGAACATTATGTATGTATGTGAGTGTAGTCCATGAAACTGCACATTTAAGAGTATTTTTCAGAAGACTATCCTGACTCTCCTTGGGTGCCTGTACTGGGCATGATTTGGGAGCTGGCTATCTGTTTTGCTAATCATACTGCAGGGAAAGCGTGGTAACGGGGACAGTCAAGACTGGGGCAGCAGTAATGTCTGACAACTAGATCATTATCTATCTGTTACCATTAGGGAAAGGGCACCCTCTCTGCTCTCATCTAACCAAGCTTTTCTCTAGGTCAATGCCCAGAGCACTTTTAAAAAATGTCCAAAGTTTCTCAATAATTGTAAAATACACTGTCATGTACCAGCTCAGGGATCAGCAACTGTTTAAATAGCTATTACCCTGTTCCTAGACACTGCATGTGTCATTAGAAACCATTTGTATGAGGCTGTAGCATTACAAGCACAGAGGGAGCTAATTATAGTTAGGGATCATTTAATGCATTCGCTACTTAATCCATTATACCCCTGAGCAATGGGGAACCTGTGCAGCAGTGGCTGGTTTTTATCCTTCCTTGGCAGTGGCAGTGCCTGAGGTAAAGCAGAAATGGGCTTTTCTGGTGCTGTGACCCAGACCTGCCGGGGAGTTGGTGCACTAGGGTCTTAAGCAGGCACTCTGAATGTCTAACTCTGGACAGGAGAAGAGAGGAAAATAAAACACACATTTTGAGACCAATCTTGAGAGATAGTGACTAATAGAAGGTCACTCATGCAGAGCTGCTCTGCATGGAGAGGGAGATATGCTCCTTAGCTTACCCAAATCCAGTCTCATCATCAGCTGGAGAGACCTTGTGGCTACTGCACTCCTGCATCCTCCCTGTATCTTTCACCATGGTTACAGCAGCTCCTCATTGCACAGAGACCTTTGGAAACATTGGCTGCAATCACAGGCACGCGACTGGCCCCGGGGCTTGTGTCAGGCACCAGGGAAACTGAGGACAAACTAACAAGGACCCCATGTGAATATCTGGTTTAAATGGCTTATCTGGCCTCGTGTGGGATCTCTACAGATGAGGGATGATTCTGCAGTGACTTTCAACTCCTCAGTCTGTACACCTTTTCTCCTTACCAGCCATTTCTCCACCTCATGTCCATGGACCTCTTAAGTCTGCCCATTGGTAGACCATTCTGATCCTTCACAACAGCAAGGAGCTTTTTGTACTATAACGCTGTCCTCACCCTTCTCCCCTCTACAAGCATTGGAGGGAAATAAAAATGCCCTGTAGTTCCACAGCCAGGTTGAGTGACTCTAATTGCACGCTGCAGTCAAAAGAGCTGGCAGCCCCACCTTCCTCCTGTCATCCTAAACCACACATTTTCAATGACCCCAGTGCTTGTGCAGTCATGGGATGTGTTGGATAAGTGAGCTGACTGAAGCCAAACCAGTGTTCTTAATCTTGTGTTGGCTTTCTGGCCCTGTTGTGACAGGCGATGGCTCCTTCTGTGGGTGCGTGGGCTCCAGGGCTTGTGGTGAGCAGTGGTGGGGACTGGCCAGGGCAAGAGGACAACAGCAGAGGTAGATTGGCTGGGGCTGGCACTGAAGCTGCACGGGGGCTCCTGCTGTGGAGTTGTGTTTTTCTCACTGTTACCAGCAACCAGCCACCAGCTGAAGCTGGTCTCCAGCAATGCTTCCCAAAGAGACAGCACTCACCTCATGTTTCAACAGCCTTCCAGGCAGGCTGGATTAATTGTTCAGAGGGGCTGACATTTTCCCTGACATAATAAAATTCTATAGAGTTCATGTGAATGTATTAATGTTGCTCTTAGTCGCTGTACAGAAAGGAAACTGGAATGAGTTGATGGCAGGATTATTAATTAAATATTTCTTCTTGAAACTTTATACTCTAGGCAAAGTCAGCTATCACAGAGTGCGTGACACAAATAGGATGATCTTTTCATACCATATTTTTCCTTCTGTGATGGCAGGGTGAATAGGATGCACAGGATGACTGATGTGTTTGCCCACCTGGGCCACGCAATCTCCTTCAGAAACTTCCAGTCTGAAATATGGAAGTGGAGAACAAAGCCCAATATTTTTATTTTGCATTGAGGCTGGTTCCAGACAATGCCTCTCTCCTCTGGATGGGCTGGCTATTGGCTTTTGTGGGCATTGGGGTGGAAGAGGTCACAGCAGGGCTTTTTGTTCTGTCTCAGCATCACTGCTGAACTTAACTGTAATTAGGCTTCAGAGGCGTCAGGGTCCACAAACCAGCCCAGGGACTATCCTCATTTCACAAAACCTGACCTAAAATCCACAGGCATGAGTGAAAGACTCCTTTCAGAGTCAGATCTTCAGACATGGCAGCACCCAGTGTGGTGCAGTAGAAATAGTTCTGATGAATAACTATGCAGGAAAACAGGCATTTTTTTGGGCAAGGGTGAGGCTCCAGAGTCTCAAGAGCTTTCATTATACATTTTACTTTTGGTTCAGCAAACACATAATCTTTGCATGGGTTATTTCCCTTAGCAGACATGCATTTGTTTGGCTGATCTTACTCCATGTGTGATTGAATACCTAATTACCATTGTTATCAGACCACCACTGGGAGATGCTCAGCTCTGTCGAGAATGATATCTTCTGTCTTCATCACATGGAGAAATCAACTCCAGTTCTCCCTTCTTATTTCTTCCCAGAGACAGAATGGTAAGGGCAGCATTTTTTAATCCCTAAAGGCACTGTAACTCTAAATTAATCACAGTTAAATGCTGTCATCTAATTATGTAAGAAATAGAGACTGTTAATGAAAACTTTTGGAAAGGGATCTTTTACCTTAGGAAAATTGCATATATAATCTGGAATATAAGCAGTGCTGCTGCCACATCGGCTGAGCACAAGTAGTTCAATAGAGTTCCAAAAATAGTCCATATGGATCTGAGGCACTTTTTTATGCCTAATATTAGTCCTTGAAGTGAATTGGTGCTCATCGACTACAGGGCATGGCAGATAAAATCTACTGCAGCCCTTAGATGATGGCTGAACTTTCAGAAGGCGTGTTGTCCTGTGGGAAGTAGGGAGAGGAAAGACAATGGGACAATTTACCTGCTCAAAGCCAATATGTGCTCAGGTACTCTGGTGCAGCACTGCCAAGAGCATAAATCAGTGAATAAAAAGCCCCACAGGAACACCCAGCTATGAAGTGGCCCTAAACACCGCAGCTGCACCAGTTAAAGTATTCCCAGAAGACACTAAAAACCAAACTAAACTCACTGGAGATGTGACAACAGCCATAATTGTTTTAGGTAACAGACCGTTTCCTGAAAATGACCCAGTTCAGTGGGACTGAAAACAGAGAGGAGCAATTTGCTGCCTTGTTATTTTGTTGGGTTTTTTCAGTTCCAAGATGAAGCAGCCTCCGTGGCTTTCAGTAATGTGTCAGTAGAGGATTCAGCAAAGGATGCTGCTGATGCGGCTTCCAGTGCATACGCAAGTTTTCAGTCACTGAAGATATATTCTCTTCTGGTGCTGCTGCTCTTGTAATTTGTTTGCAGGATGCTGTGGCACATGGAGGAAAGTCTGCCCTTTGCCTTTGGTCACTCTAATAAGGCTTTGTCTTCAGAAAGTGACTTGTAGCACCAGAGCCCTCCAGAGACGAATGTAATGTGCACAGCCAAAGATGAGCCTTTCTATTAGCCACACACTGTTCCCTCACAAGCCCTGCCTGGCTCTTGGCAGAAGGACCCTGGGTGGTCCTGCTACCAGCACCACCCATGTCTGCTCCTACCTGCACCACTAACCCCTTCAGTTCCCACCTCCTGATATTCCACTTGTGCTTTGGAAATGAGCCTTTTCCACTGGGGCTGGTGCCGAGAGGAGCACAAGCAGAACAGGGAAGGAAGCTCAGCCTTTTAGAACACATTTCATATTTCAAAAGTTTAATTTCTCTCCCATGATCATCTAATTCCTTTCTTCATATGGTCATTGAAATTATGAACTGGTGAATTAGGTGTTTGCGTTGGTTGTTTGCAGTTGTTTAACACTTGTTTCTGATAAGGTAAGGTAATTATCAGGTAGAATTTTAGTATTACAAAGCAATAAGCAGAAGTAATTTTCACTCAAATTGAAGTGAGGACGTTCCTTGACCAAAGAGACAGAAGCAGAAATCCACGAGGAAACACCCTGCAAATCATCACTTAACCACAGAGTCAAAGGTCTTGTATTTTTCAGAGCAACTTCCCTTGCTTTCAGGCAGAGAGCTGTACAACAGGGAGGGTGTTCAGGCTCTTCATCCCCAGCACTCCCTACCCTACCCCTCATGATAGAGAAGCTCCTCTGTCACCATGAAGGCAGCTCCCTCTGCTTCCCCCTTGCCAGAGGCTGCTCTGCCAGCCTCACGCCGAGAGACGTGCAGTTCTCCTGCATTTGAAAGTCTTGTGCTCTTTAAATGATGCTTATTATTATCCCCAGGCTATTAAGTGGCTCTCCAACAATTCAGATTGGGTGGAGGTGCAGATTGCTAAAATGGCTGTCGAAGAGATGATTCATGCAAACTGAACCTGTGGAATTCATACTTTTGTCTTTTTTTTTAACCTAATCTTTTTCCTCTGGCTATTTTGTGCTCGCCTAAATCAAATATATGAAAGGGAGGTGCTATCCTCTGCAGAGACCTTCTCTTGCTTTGCCTTTCTATGCCACCTTTCACCAAGTGCTTTAGGGTCACTGAAGGGCTTTGGTTAGATCTTCTCTCTCTGAGCTTTGCAGGACTTGAATTAACAGAGCATTGTGCATACTCACCACACCTGGGTCAGCTGGGGAGCCTCTGCTATAAGCCGATGTATCATATTTGTCTCCATCAGGGCACGAGGGTCAACTAAAACACCAGCACTTTGTTAAATTTGAGTATCATTCTATTGTATTTATCAAGATTTTCAGTAATAGAGAAATGGAAGCAATCACATCACCATGGGACAGAACATGACACAAGAAAAGACAGTAAGAAAAAGCTCTCTGTGCATGACCTTGGCTTTTTATTTTTTAAAAGGGATCTGCTTAGTAGTTGCTGATAAAATGAAATGATACAACATGTTAAAGGACATAAAAAAAAAATCAATGCTCTGCATGTTCCGGCTGTTTGGGGTAAGGCTTTTTACCCACTACTCTGCATTTTGCCAACATTCAACTCTCCTGCTTCACATTGCCATGACTGATGGCCTGCTGGGATCAGAGGAGGGGATCTCTAACCAGACTTTTATCAGGTTTTGCACATCCTATTCTAAGGAGGTATAAACTGGTGCGTTGCCACTGACTTTGGATCCAGCTTAATCCACCTCAGTAGAATGTTTAATCCATAGGCTTTCATGGCACAGTCACTGCAAAGACCCGAGCACAGACATCTCCCCTCTCTGAGGGACTATCTTGGTGCATGCAGTGAGGTGCTGAAGGTGCTCTCCTGAAATCCTCTGTCACGATTCAAAGGGGTTTTTCCCATGGCCTTTCAGGAGATGGGGTAGAAGGAAACTCCTCAAGACATGCAGTCCATCTGCTGCCCCAGACAGGGTCATATCCTTGGCAGTCCCAGCAGGTGCTTTTCCAATGTCTTTTAAATTTATCTCTCTACCAAACTACTACTCTGCTTCTCTGTGCCCAAAGGATGAGTTGTCTCATGCCTGACATCCTCCTGATCTATTCCTAGCTGGGGGCACTCTGCTTTGTGGATACTGGTCAGGTGTGTGATCACCATCACTTTTCCCTCAGTGGCCCTTCTCCTAGATTGAACAGCTCTCAATCTCACAAACTTGGGGTTTCTTTTGTTTTTTCTGAACCTCTGTTCTGCTCCCTGCCCAGCAGGTCCCCCTTCTCCTCAAAGTGCAATATTGGACCAGACATGCCACCTTAGGAGACACCTTACAAAAGCAGTAGGGTTAATCATCCTACCTGGAAGCCCATGCTCTTATTTCTACATCCCATTCTGCTGTTTGCCCTTTTCACAACAGCAGAACACACCCGACTGATGTTCATCTTGTGACCTGAGCAGCCATTTGATTCTTTACTGCAGTACTGCTGCCTAAGCAGATAGTCCAATTTGTAGAGTTTTGATTAATCTCCTACAAACATAAATGCTGCGTTTGTCCTCATTGTATTTCATTCTGTTTTTTTCAGACCATTTCTCCAATTTCTGTAAATTGCTTTGAATCTAATGCTGTCTACCAGCAAGCCTGCAGTCCCCTCACTTGTCATCGGCATGCTTAAAGGGTATACTTTCTACTCCATTGCCCAAATCGCTCGTGAATATTATAAGGGTGAGCACACTGCATAATCTGGACTTGGATGAAAAATTTTGTCATGCTAAACATCCTAGACCTGAATCTTGCACTTCTCTCCTAGAAACTCACATCAGTATTATCTGTGCCTGGAGTAGCAGCTTAGCCACAGCTCCCAGTAGTGCTGGCTTTTGTGCAAAATCTGAGAAAAGAAGCAAATTTTGCTTCTCAAAAATACCACGTTTTGTGTCTGCTCTGTCCTCTTAGAGAGCATTTTAGGTGGAAACCTGCTCCATCCCAAGAAAGGAGCTGGATTCTGATGGATTATCCTGATGGATGATGCAGCAGGCCTGGTCCACCCCACCATCCTCAGCTCCCCTGCTCTCTGTCTGGGGCTGCTTGGCTAGCTGAGGGGGCTTGCCTGCTTGCTGCCTACTTGGTTTCTATCAACTTCTTTAATAGATTAAAGACATCCACATGAAACCTTTTGATTCTGTTGATTCAACAGCTTGCAGGGAAGAAGCATTCTGTCAGAAATTACTTGATTAGCTGAAATCAACATGTCTGATTTCTTCCCAAATAAACTATGTACTGAGACAGTCAATCCTAATTCAGGGATCAAATGAATCTCTCATCTTGGGCAGGGCAATTTCTTTCCTAATACACTCCATTAATACACATACACAGATAATATTCAGCACTAACATGGCAGCAGCTGGATTGAGCTAAAGTCTCCAGGACAGCGAGGAGAAATTGCTGATCACTTTGATAAGTAGCAGCAAAGTATCGTGTTGCATCTGCAAGCCTAGGTGGAGGACAATCTTAGGATCATTTAGGTTGGAAAAGACCTTTAAGATCATGAAGTCCAACAGTTTACCAGGCATTGCCAAGTCCATCACTAAACCACGTCCCTAAGTGACACATATACACGTCTTTTAAATACCTGCAGGGATGGTGATTCCACCACTTCCCTGAGCAGCCTGTTTCAGTGCTTGACAACCCTTTTGGAGAAGGAATTTTTCCTAATATCCAGTCTAAGCCTCCCCTGGCACACCTTGAGGCCATTTCCTCTCCTCCCATCACTTGTTACCTGGGAGAAGAGGACAACACCCACCTCACTACAGCCTCCTTTCAGGCAGTTGTAGAGTGATAAGATGTCCCCTGAGCCTCCTTTCCTCCAGGCTAAACAACCCCAGCTCCCTCAGC
>VZRO01005129.1:642816-684412 GCA_013397915.1 Daphoenositta chrysoptera | reverse complement strand
TATCCTCACAATCTCTCTCTCCTTCAATATCTTTAATTCACGCAAGAAAAGGAAATTTTGTACAAAATTTAACATCAACTGCCACCCTGAGGCAATTACTTGGTGAAAGAGCACAGCTGCTGAGATCCATCTGTTCTTTACCAAATCCAGCTTCTTGACTCCCTGAAAGGGAGATTTTCTTTACTTTTCACCTTCTATCACAGTCTCCTATATGACAATAACTCTTTCTTCAATAAAATATTACTCTTTCAGAGTGATGAAGACGAGATTTTTGCATGAGATGTGCATCCTTTGAAGTACTTCTTGCAGTTATTATGGCAAGGACAGGTGATAGAGGTATTGATAACCACAGTGTAGGGAAATGTGAAACAGTGTAGTAGACAGCAAATGCAGCCCTGCTTCAGATTCCAGATACCTCTCCTTAGCCCATGCCAGCATCCCTCAGACCCATCATTCACACCTTACAGTACAAGTCAGATAGAGAATATATAGTTTAACCTCATTTGGCATGGCTGTATTTCAGGATTAATACTTCTTCCTTTGTTCCCAATACTGTGCTGTGATAATCTCTTTGCAATGGATTCACGTGCCTTTTTGCAGTGAAAACACATCTGGCTGCCCGAAGGGCTCCTCTCTTTGGCTCGTTAGGGCCACAAATGTAATCCTTCTCTGGGCACAGCTCCTGTTTAGCCCTTTGATGTGACAAGTGTTGAGACTGCTGCCTGTAGCGACACCCAGTTTCAGCAGCTCACTTGGCTGGAGAGAGAGCAGTTGTCACCCACAAGACTATGTGGGACCAGCAGATGGGACCTATCCAGAACAGAAGGGCAACAGCAGAGGTTTTCCTTTCAAAAACCCACATCTATTTTGGGGGGGGAGATGAGATAAATGCAGTGCTCGTGACAGCAAACACTGGCATGCCGCTCTTCCGAAGTGCAGTTAATTCAGCCTTTAATTATCCCAGCTGTGGGAGGAGCCCCAGCTGCAGGAATGCCTCTGAGAGCTCTGCTGCTTTGATGGGCCTTCCTTGGTTCTTACTTCTGTCAGCATAAACAAGTTATGTTTCAGAAGACTGAAGTAAATCTTTGCTTAGCTTTCAAAAAAGTAATTTAGCTCACAGAGTTGATGCTTTGGGGTCTTAGGACATCTTTGTTGATCTGGGACGAAATAAATAAACTCTGAATTGATTTAGCTTCCCTAGCATTGGACTTGTTGAATTGTTGAAGTGTGAAAACTTGCTTTGGAGTAGTCAGATATGTGTTGAGAAAGCCTTTTCACAGTGCCCTTATCTGCAATGCAGGGAGCTCCCTGAGACAGCCAATCTCACCTGGAAAGAAACTGCTCCTTCAGGGAGAGCAAGAGGGGGAAGATGTGTTGATGCCTGCAGCCATACTTTCCCCTCCCACAGCAAGGTTTAGAGAAACCTGTCTGCATTTCAGCAGTGGAGAAATGTGTGAGGAGAAAACACTTTGGATCATTTCCTGCAATGGTAGACTAGTCAATAATAAAGGAGAGAGATAAATACACCGTTTGATGTTTCTGGCTAGGCCATCAGAAGGGGGTAAATTCACTCCCAAAGTGGATAAACTCTAATTCCCTGTGTTTATCCTTGCTAACTATTTTAAATTCTTAATTGGCTGTTATCACTGTTTGTAAGACAACATCTGCAGGGGTAAGCCAGCTGTATTTCTGAAAATCAGAAATCTATATTTTCTGTAAATCTGATTTACGGTTTACATGTTTATAACAACATAGCCACTCCAGCTGTATTTGATTTTAAAGTATAAAGTAGAGATTAATTCTTTAGAGAAATTTGGAACAATGCTCCCACCTTGCTCTTGCAGATGGTATAAACATATTCTTCCTTTTCCTACTCTTTGCTGCTTCTCAAGCAGAGATTTGCATTTCCAAATCAGACGCTGCTTTCCCGCATACTCTACGCTTTTCCAAAGCGATCCTTTTACTGGAAGAGTTTTGTCTACCCTCTAGTGGGAATTTGAATTATAGCACCTGCAGATCCCAGCTGCGGAAGTACTGAAGGCTGAAGTCCCTTGGGCACAGCCTGGAATTACCGCATGCCCAATCGTCATGGGTATTTCCAGCAAAGACAATGCCCCATTCCTGTCCTTCCCTTCCCTCGGTGACATTTAGGTTTGGATTTTGGCAAAAAGGATGGGGACTATGTTTGCTGGGATTTTGTTACGGTAGAGGTAGAGATTTAGTTTTTCACTGGCGTTTGTTGACAAGTATCTAGCTCTGATAAGCAAATATAGCTGTATTAATTATGCTGAGTCAAAGTAAGGATGGAAATTTATAATATGTATGATAAATCTACATCTCAATTCCATTTTCTCTTCTCCCAGTAGAAGAAAAGTTCAGAAGGCAGAACATGGGCTGCTGGATCTGCATTAGTGTCTCCAGGGAGGGGGCCTGGCCCAGCTCTGAGGAATGATAGCCAGATCCATGTTCTGTCCCAGAGCTGGCACACGTGCACGGTGAACAGTGGTACCCTTTCCCTGGGTGAAGGCAGCTTGCTAATTTTGTAACCTATTTCTGCCCTCTGCACCCCACAAAGAACAACCTCCCGACCTGTGGTGCCATGCACACATTTCAGCCTGAAAGGTTTCCCTTTGTACTGCTGGTATTTTGTGTTAACCTGCAAATTAGGAAATACTTGATAGAAACCTGTAAATGGGATGAATACAGCTGTTAATTACTGGCTCTTGGCTAAGATCACACACAGTGGTAGCAAATTAACTTTGGTGAGCTGGTCCCTTGAAACCTTCTCTGAAAGAAAACAGGAGTGGTCCTTCCACAGATACAGAGTATGATGGGGATGAAGTAGGGCCTGAGTAGTGCAGACACTGCTCTAACTCAACTTTTATTACTGAAGTGCCACCGCTGAGCAATCAAGACTCCCTTGAAAATCTTTCCCTGAGCCTAAAATGCACTTTGTAAAAGCTCTGGGCTGAGAACTGATCTCTTCCCCGCTTGGCTGCTAATTTGCTTTGTGACTGGAGGCAAGTCACTTAACTCCCCTGTGCTTCAGTTTCATCACCTGTAAAATAGGGATGATATATAAATATCTCAGAGCAGCTTACTAGCAGAAAGGTAATGTGAGGAAACTCCTCTAGGCAGGTGCTGCTGCCTTGTCTGTTAAGATAACTTTCTGTTGATAAAAACCATCATGAATTGAAGGCAAAAGAGAATTTCCAAAAAGACCTATTGCTTGAAATTGTTGCACAGTGCATTTGTGCCACTGTCTGCTAGGTCTTCTTCATTGCTGAGGTCATAAATGATTGGGCCAGCCTGGCTCACTCAGTGGAAAATTGGCCCTTTGGGATCATTTGGGGCTAGAAATAAATCCACCCATAGTGCTTTCCTGCTTTGTGCCAAGTCGCCTCCTTTTTTTGCCCAGCTTTACCAATCTGTAACCAGAGCAGAGCTGGAGTTTTTACCTTGGATACCCTTTGAGGCACCTACAGAGACGGTGTTTTCTACCCTTGTCAGCTGCAGGTCCAGGGCATCGCTTTGCACAGTGGCTGGCACCATGAAAGTCCTTGAAAATTAGAGGAGAGACGTGCAAATATCACAGGGTGTTCTCGTGGTAGTATCAAAACACTTTGTCACAGATCTGCCAGCAAAACACCAATTCTGCCAGATGCACAGGAGTTATCTTGAAAAGGCCCTGGGATGCAGCCAATTATCTTGTGCCATTCAGGGGCAAATGGGAACCACAAAGATTTTAGCAGAACCATTAGAAGGGAAAAAATAAATTTCCTAATCACTTTCCCAGAAAACTGATGGGTCATAAGCAACTGAATGGTTCTTAAGCTGGATGCAGTGAAGGGAAAGAGAAAGGAGACCCCCTGCTATTGGTTTGCTGGCTTGAGTAGCAGGGATCATGCTGGAAATAGAACTGTATTTAAAAAAAACACATGAAGGAAGATTTCTACACAAACTATACTTTCTAGCTTGCTTTATGAGCATTCAGTAAGGCATTGTCTGTCTGTGTGCAAAGTTGCATTTCTTTCCACTTCACCTTATCTTCTTGCACTATTTTATGAAATAGAAGGAAATTCGTAAAGTAATTTGAAAATTGCACTTTTCTTTTTTTAAAAAAAGCAAACTCAGAAGCTCAGAACTTTTTTTTAAGTGTGGAGAGCATCACTGGTACTATAGCTTCCAGGCAACCATCTCTCTTTTGGTTCAGAAATCAGTGATATCAACCATTTTGGGGAGTAAAGAAACCAAGGAGTATTCTTAGAATATAACACACCTTATAAGTCGAATGCCTTTTAAGTTTCCAGCAAGGATGAATCAAACATACTGTGCATTATACTTGCCTGCAGCAGCTCTGAAAAATTATGTTTCCTCTGTGTATTTAAAAAAATCAGCATTTCAGTTTTAAATTTTATTTTGGAAAGATTTGCAGCTTGGTTTACCAACTTTGTCTCCTTCTCCTTTTCTCCAAAGTAGAGTAGAATGCAATTTTTTCTCCTGCTTTAGGAGGCATCCAACTCACTCTGCCTTCTACCACAGCACCCTGTAGGCTAGGGCATCAAGTCAGAAAGACACCTTAGTCAGAAGTACTGCTCTTTTCCAGTTGCTATTTAAAAAACAGGCCTTGAAATACACTTTCTTTAGTGTAAATGGGTTTTCCTCCTCCTTGGCTCAATTGTGTGGTATTTACATTGAAGTGGCATCAGTTGGCACTCTTGAATGCCTCTACTGTCACAAAACATAAGGGAACACACAAAGTATTTTCCTTTACATCTCTTCTCCTTTTCTGCTGGCAGGGAAAAGCAAACTGAGTTCAGAGCTGGTAGGACTTGAACAGTGATGCGCTCATTTGTTGTTTGCTGCTTTAAAGTTTAGGTTCACTCAGCCTGCCTTTCCACAGCAGAAAATATTGGCAGATGGAAGCAGTCATTCAAAGTTCATTTTGCTACTTAGCCTTATCAGCAAAATGGCAGCATCTATGTGAGGTCTAAATGACTCAGTGGTGAGCCTGGCACTGCCCTGCACTCTGTGTGGTGGGTCACGGCTCTGTGCACTGTCACACTGCACAGCTGCTGCAGCAGCACCCCAGCTGCACATAGATAGACATACCAGTACATCGGGACAAAATCGAAGCCTTCTGTCACAGCAGTATCCAACACAGACATTGTCAGTGTAGACCATTCCCAAGCTATTTTAGCCTTTCTCTCCACTAGCTCTTTACCCAGCTATTCATTTTGATGCTACATGCAGTCTGCTACACAACTCTCTCCTTAGGTGTTCTGTAGAACAGCCAGATTAGGACAGATTTTGTAAATTCTCTTTTATGCAGAACATTAGCGTCAGTATTTTTGCTCTCTGGGATGTTTGAAGGAAGCCCTTTTTGCTTTCATTTCTTTTGGGAACACATAAAGTGGGGAGAAAAGGGAAAATAAAAATTGTTGATTGCCTCCCGGGACAAACAAAGGTAGAAAATAGCTCTGCTGCAGTCTGTGACAGTACATGAGTCACTGTGAGGAATAAGGTCTGACTTTTCTACAAAAACAGTTGGCAGCTCCAAAGTTCCACCTTTAATGTCGTCAGAGTTGACGTTCCCTTGAGAGGTTTACCTTGCAGAGTTTTTCTCTTGGTCCCTCTGCAGTCCCAGGGAGAGAGCAGCCTGCTGGTGGGTACTTGAGCTGACATGACTGTCCTTGCAGACAAGCCTAGCAGAGACTTTTGATAGAAGCCTGCTCACTGGAGCATAGCTATGGTGTGAATTAGCCTGCAATGGTGCAGTAATTTATGTAGCTATGTTGTCACACTGTGTACAGAGCTTGAAAAGTGTCTCCTGTTTGCTGCAATTGAAGCACTTATCCTTGTTTCAGCAGTAAACTTAACAGCAGCTAAAAATAGAAGCTATCAAGCTTCACAGTAAGCAAAAGGAATGAGTTGCATGAGATAATGATCTCTCAGTCCTGCAGAGCACCTGAGCAGTCCTTGAATGCTTTAAAAGTGTGTTAAGGTTGAACTTTTATCCTTTTTCAGAGCCAGCCATGCTACTGGGAGACGTGACTGCCCTTCTCCTGGAGGTTCTTTCCTCACCAGTGAACTACAGCTACAGGACCATCCCCTAATCTACTTTGGCACCTTAAAATCAGCTAGTTTAGCCCAAACTAAATGAAGAGACGTGGTGGATGAGCAGGTGAGATAGGAAGAAGGCAACCAAACAACATCTATATTAAGGAAAGAGAGGAGGAGGCAAAAAGATAGCCCCTCTCCAAGTCACTGACACTGTGAGACTGTCACTCTTGCTGTTAGAGATGGAAAGCCTTGAAAACTTCCATTTCACATTTTTTACCTTCAGCTACTTCATTTTACATTGTACATGTAGTTATATTGAAGAGCTTCTGCTTGTGTGTGATAAGCTCAGCTTGGGCTTGAGAACGAAGAGCTTCTGAGAACAAGAATTAAAAATGCTCTGACAGAGCAAAAAAGATAATTTTTAATCCATTCCTTCAGATGTGTACGTGTAAGTGGTAGACACATCTTGTTCTTTCACTGATGTGGAAGAGGAAGAGAATTTGTGCAGCATGTTTGTACTTTTTGCCCATGTTGGAGAGTTGGGATGTTATGAATCTAAGTCAGAAAATATTTATTTTGTGTGAATCACCTTGTGTATTTGTGTCACTTTTGGGTTTGAATTAACCATGCATATGTGAAACCAGGTAGCTTGACCATGATTGATCACTATCTAGTGGCAACCTGTAAAATTTGGCCTTTGACTACAGTGCAGAAGAGGAGAAATTAAACTAGAAAACATGTCAAAAGGCCTGTGGCACTGCTTTTGAAAGACATATATGATGGATGGTCCTTTAACAAAGTATTTTAAATATCTGCAAGGCATCATAAACACTATTTTTAATTTATACATCTGCTCTTTTTGCCACAGCAGACACTGTCAGCCCACTGAAACTCTCAGCTCCTGTCCAGCCTATGATTAACAGTAACCACACGTTTTTCTCTAGAAAGCTGCTACCTAAATAATAATTTCTCTTTTTCTCCTTTTGTGCTTGCACAATTCATTATTTCTATTTAAATGTAGAACTTTGTACCTGTCACTGTTTAGTAGCAGCCTATGTCTCTGCAGATCATAGTTGAAATTTGTCAGCTTAATTTTGTCCTCTCAGCTTCATGTAAATATGTAAATAAAAGAACCAGACTTTATTTCATCATCCAATTTGATAAAGAAAACGCTAAATACCCCTGAACCCAGGAGAGACTGGTCAAATGCCCACTCAGTTGCTCCCCCTGCTCTGATAGTAAATCACTAATATCTTGACTCTGAGCATAAACCCTGGAACTAGCAAAAGTAGTTTCCTCCAGATTGTTTCCTTAGCTTACACACAAGAGGGTCATCTCAGATAGTCAAAACTTCTTCTGGAGCCAAGATACATGACATCATCTTATTCTTCATGTATGAGCCTGGTTATTTGTTGTAGTAGGAAATCAGAATGATCTGGGATTATACACAGATGATAGATTCATACAGGCTGGTACTCATCTGTAATCATCTTCTGTAGACTTAAATATATACACACACGTATTTATATAAGCTCAAGGATAGATTTGGATGGGGCTCTGAGAAACCTGGTCTAGTGGAAGGTGTCTAGGGCAGGGGGTGGGAACTAGATGGTCTTTAAGGGCCTTTCCAACCCAAGCCATTCCATGGTTCTGTTTTATATACATATATACACTTATATATATCTACACACACACACACACACATATATATATATATACTTACATATCCTTGTATTCACTCCTCATATTCTTCTCATCCTTCCCTAGGCCAACTCTGGGATTTCACCATTAAATTGCTCAGTGCATTATGATGAAGTTCATTGGGTCCATCCAATCTGAAAATATCTGATTTATCTAGGAGCTTTCTAAGTGTGTAATTCAGTGGTTTCAGCAACCATGACAATATCTGCTGTGTTTTACTTAGGCTGTAAATAAATAAATACTTAGGCTAATAAACAAAGCACTACATCAGTGACAACACTGAAATCTATGGAAGTTTTTCTCATGTCCAGACTAAGCTCTCCATGTTTCTGTAATCAATAGCAAAGCCCAGAGCTGGAGAACCCTCTGTTTCCCAAATGTCTTTGGGAACAGTCTGACTGAATGGTTTTAAGTTTCACCTTCAAGGTAGCTTACAATCTTGTCTTCTCCCTGGTCTTTCTTTGGTTGCTAAGAGAGGTGTATATAAACCTGCTCCCAAGACAGCTTTTGGACAAGTGCTCTACTGCAGAGAGAGGGCAAAGTCAGCTGCAGTTCTTGCTATCATACCAACACAGCTGCCTTTGCAGGAGCTTACAGCACCAAAGCCATCCTGGGTTTGCTGGAATTTACTTCAAGGGACTCCTTCACAACTTCAATGTGATTTCTGACTTGGCCGCGTAACTTCTGCTGCTCGACTACTTGCTCCTGGATGTATTTGCTCCACTTACACCTCGAAGGAAAGAGCACAACTTGCTGGAAATTGCCTCCCACCATGTCATAAAGTGATAGGTTGCCACACGAGTTGAGTGGAGCCAGTGGCCGAGAGACACAGGAGGCAGAGTGGATTTGTTCTCCGTGTTACAGTGGACTGGACACAACTGTAGTTAACCTGAGCTGTTGTTTTAATGAAAGCTTTGGGTAAAAGATTGCTGTTTATGTTACCAATTTTAATATTGTTTAGAAAGTTTTTCTTCTGATCTTAGGCAACAGAGCCACCCAAAAGACATGGAAGGGGAAGAAGCCCACATAGAAGACCACCAAGAGGACAACAGCAAGTCTGAGAGCCTTCTCTTTGTAGCAAGCCCATGAGTGGGGCCTGTGGCCAAGGTGCAAATGATGAGTGCATAGCACAGAATCATCATCAGCAAGGGCAAGAAGGCGGCCAGGCTGGTCAGCAGCCACCTGATTGTGCCCAGGGTTTCAGAGCTGGTAACGTTAAGGCATGAGGACCTTATGTTTTGTGTCCCTTTTGAAGAGATCAAGAAGTTGACAGGGCTGACAGCTTCCAGTGAGATCAGCCAAATGGTTGTGCAAGCCAGCACTGTTCACTGCTTCCTCTGGATGAACTTCATCATGGAAGAACTTCATTGTATGAACCATCACCACATAGTGGAAGGTGCTGAAGCAGGTGAGGAAGAGGATGCTGCTGTACAATTTGAAGTGGAAGCCAAAGCAGATGAACTTGCCCATGAATTCAGCAGAAATGGAGTGCTCCCCAGAGTTAGTGTATCCCAGACAGTGTACCAGGAAGGGATGGCAGGTGAGGTAGAGCAGGTCTGTGAGTGCCAGGTTCAGCCTGATTATGCTGCTGCCCTTTCAAGGCCTCATCTTGAAGCTGTAAACACAAATGACAATGAAGCTTCCTGGGAAGCCCACCAGGAAGATCATGTTGTACATAATGTGGAGGTACAGAGTCTTCAGACCAACTTCCACACAGTGCATTTGGGAAAACCCTCAGTGTTTTGCTGGGTGATGGAGTTGGCTAAGTCGTCATTTGTTGTGTTCATGTTTTCTCCTTAGCTGTAAAGGACGGCAGAAATGTTTAGTGTTCGCTGACAGATAAGACCTCCTCATATCTCATTAAAAACAACTTATAATCAGGTCTTTCCTTTCAACTGCTCATCAGTGCTTCTATTAAAGTGCCTTTTATGAATAAAGAAAGACCTTGCTGTGTTGATAAGAATTGATGTTGATCTAGAAGCCTTTTATCATATCTATATAGATCCAATTTTATTTTAAAATACATATTTTCAGGAAAGGGCCTGCATAGGTGCAATGAAGCTGTAATATAAGGGATCCCCAGGCCCACAGTGTTCGATGCATGTCCCCTGGTATACAAAGTTCACTTTCTGCTCTCTCAGGGGTCAAATGGAGAAAAAGGACAGATTAGTCGTGTTGTGGTACTGACAAAAGGTATAGAGTGTAAAGTCCAGAACATAACTGTTCCATAAAAGGCATTTGCAGCTTTGTTGGTTAAGTGAAAAAACCCCAAAACAACAGGGTGGATGTTGAAATGTTTTCACATTCTTTTTGCTACTGGAGGTGGTTGACATTTTTCTTCTTGCTTTTTGGAAACCACTGATAGGGGAATATTTCATTATTTTAGTTCGTTAACAAGATTGATGTTGCCAAGAAATAAGTTATTTTTAGGCTTGTCATTAGCGGCTATGTAAATTTCCCTCCCTGTAAAATTTTTAAATGGTGTTTTGCTTTGACATTAGTCTCAGATAGAACTTTTCTGAAACATCAGAATAAATTAATCCAATTTTGTAAAGCAGCCAATTGCAAGATACAATATGGGACATGAGCAGGATTCAAGGAAAGTAAAGACAGCCTGGTATAGAATCTCTACAACAGAAAATAGATGGTCACTGATGCACATAGCAAATAACTGTCAACATGGCATTCAATAAATGTGAAGAAGAGCCTTGTTCTAAAATGGAGCAAATATTCTGCTGGAAAAAAAATGAATACATCTCTAGCACAATTTTTTCCAGAGGAATGCCACTTCTTATAGGATAATGCCTGTCCTCAAATTACTGTGGCCTGGATCCTGTTAAAATGGATCCTTCTGAATCACTGCTTCTATTTCTTGTTTCACTCTGAATTTTCTTGCTGTAGCTTCTACCCTCACTTGTGAAATCGCAGAGAGAAGGGTTGCAGGATTTGAATTCAAATTTGTATAGAACATTTGGTTCAAACATACTTAAAATACTTTGAAAACTGTAGCTGGAGCTTGAGAAGATGTATGCCAAACACTGGCAATGGTTTTAAAAGAGTGAATCAGTTTTATACCTCTTGTCATGGCTGGGGATGGTGCAGGAGCGGTTTGGATAAACCCAGTGTTCCTAATTCCCTGTTGTGCACAGATGCCATCGTTCCCAAACCGACCTGGAGCCTCTGCTGTGGCTAATGGTTTCCTGGGCTGCCAGCAGCAGCTCCACCCTGCAGGAGCTGTGCTGTGCTCCCTGACGCCGGGAGCACCAGGGCAGTGCCCACCCCGCGGGTCACGGCGCACGGCTGTTGAGCGAGCGGAGGGCACGGCTGGGCACTGCTCCCCACACCACCTTCTTTCTGCTTTTGTGAGACTTTCACTCCGTCAGCAGCTGGTCCACCACCAGCCAGAGTGCTGTTGTAGCAAACTATAGAGGCCAGAGGGCAAATGCCTGCGATCACCAAAAAGCACATCAGTGGCACTCAACTGTGCAGTCCCTGCTGGCAGCCACTGGCCCTCAGGGACTTTTGGGGCCTTCACTATTCGTGTGCTATATGTTAGGGCTGGGTTCAGGTCAAGGAACTCTCTCAGAGGCCAGACCACCCCCCAAGCCCTGCACTGGTTATGGGAACACAAAGTGGGGACAAGTATTGCAAGAAAAGCACGTGGGTGTGGGGTTTCAGTTCTGAACTGCCCTAAGGTTACAACAGGTTACAACACAGACCAAAGGAAGGAGACAGCAAGTCTTTGCTATTGGCCTTGTTATTTTGCTGCCTGAATTACAAATAGAATTTAGACAAAACTTAAATCTAATTAAGGAACAGTTTGTACTGTGGCAGATTTTATCACACTAAGTAATTGGCCATAATGGCACTTCTGCAGCCCAAGCTGAGGGCAAATGATATATGCTGTAGACACATAATGAACTTTAAATAAATTATCCAAAAGCAGAACTCGTACTAGAAGGAAACTAGATTATTGAAATAGAAACCCTCTTTCAGTCCTAATGGTGGAGTCACTGCTTTATTACATGGTATTCTTTACTGTAACCAATTGATTGGAGTCACTTTAAAAAATGTTGTGATTGCATGTCTTTAATTGCAGTCACGTATAAGGGAAACTTGTCTGCTTCTGCATTGTGATAATTTAATTACAGCCTTCTGGAAATAAAAGCCAAATGGCTGCAGCCATGGCAAAGTAACCTAGCGCCTGTAATTGGACTATATTTCACACAGATGTGTTGCTGAATAAATTAAATAGAATTTGGCTCACAGTGTTCAACTCTTCAACTGACTTTGATTTAAGAGACACAAATGATATACTCAGGGATCAAGATGTGAGCCCTCCTTCCCTTACCCTTTATAATTCAGGAGATATTTTCATGCAGAAAGAGCATGTGGATTTAACTCAAGTGTTGGATGAATCCCAGATAAGTTTAATTTGTTCCACATTCCATCATCTTGTAACCCTTTGTTCATCTCTCTCCACTTTGCCCTGCCTCCAAGTTCCTACCTTTAAGTCAAAATATGCATTTTACCTATAAAACTTTACTGTTGTCTTCTCTCTTCTTCACAGCTGTTTTCTTAAATACCTTACTACAGCTGGCAGAATTTGCTTTTAAATTCCACAGGCTTGTGCAGTGAGACTGGGTGGGAAAGCCCACATGAGCTATCAGGCAAGTTGTGGGAATGTTCTGACTCTGTTCCCAGGTTTCTGCCAGGTGAAGACAGCATGGGCTCCACGGTGCTAAGTGAGAGCAGCTCTGACCCCTCTCACCTACCTGTGGACCAGCTGCCATGTCCCCAGTAGCGGGGCTGTCCTGCTGTCAGCTGTCCTCCCATCTGGCCTCCGACACCTGCTTGGGACATAGAAACCCACCCTGTCTCACTCGCAAAATCAGCTGGGCCTGCCTGCAACCTGCCCAGTTTGGCTGGATTGGATTGCTAGGGTTGCTTCCAGCCCTCAGCCAGGGAGGCAGGCCAGCAGCACTCAGGCAGGGAGAGGCAGCACCAGCTCAGTGCCTGGCTGAAGGATTACCCATCCTCCAAGTCCCACAGCACAGCACAGGAGAGGCGGGACATGGGGAGAAGGATGGGGAAAGAGCAGGGCTTTGAACTGGCAAGAACTTCTCTGCAGAGAGCTTGGTGGATGCTGGGAGCTGAGACCAAACCCTTGTCTCTCAAGGAAAGCAAAGGTACCCATGCTCTCCAAACTGGGAGGTTGGTGGGACCTGTTGTCCCTCCTGCATGGATGGACCTGGCTCTGAGAAGAGCAAGGACTTGTGTACCCGGGGCTCCAATGGGTCTCGTGGCTGGGAGAGATATTTAAGACTACGTGCTTGTGAGGGCAACCCAGCTGGAGAAGGGTTTTGCTGGAGGAAAGGATTGCATGACTGATGGACAATTACCCTGGCCATATTACATGACTAATACACTTTTCTGCTGACATGACTTGTCCAGAGGTCAGGGGACAGGCTTTGTAGAGACATCTGGAGAGGCTGGATTGATGGGCGGAAGTCAGCTGTAGAAGGTTCAATGAGGCCAAGTGCCAGGTCTTGCACTTGGGTCACAACAACTCCACACAGCACTCCAGGTCTGGGGAAGAGTGGCTGGGAAACTGCCAGGCAGAAAAGGATCTGGGGGTGCTGGTCAAGAGCCAATTGACCATGATCCAGAGTGTGCCATTGGCCAAGAAGGCAAATGGCATTCTGGCCTGTATCAGCAGTACTGTGGCCAGCAGGACCAGGGCAGTGATTGTCCCCCTGTACTCAGCACTGGCAAGGCTGCACCTCAAGTGCTGTGTTCAGTTCTGGGTCCCTCACTACAAGGAAGACATTGAGGTGCTGGAGTGTGTCCAGAGAAGGAACATGAATCTTACTCAGATGGGGCTAGAGATTAAGTCATGTGAGGAGCAACTGAGGGAGCTGGGGGTGTTTAGTCTGGAGAAAAGGAGGCTCAGGGGGGACCTTATCGCTCTCTACAACAGCCTGAAAGGACCTCTACAACTGGTTCTCTACAGCTGCCTGTAGCAAGGTTGCTGGTTGCAGCTGGTTGCTGCTCCAAGGCAACCAGTGATAGGACAGGAGGAAATGGCTTCAAGCAGTGCCAGGGGAGGTTCAGGTTGGACATGAGGAAGAATTTCTTCACTGAAGGGGTGATTAGACATTGGAATGTAATGCCCAGGGAGGTGCAGGAGTCACCATCCCTGGAGGTGTTCAAGAAACAACTGGACATGGCACTTAGTGCTATGGTTTAGTCAACATGGTGGTGTTCAATCAAAGGCTGGGCTCGGCGATCTTGGTGGTTTTTCCAACCGTAATGATTCTGTGGTTCTATGTGGTTCTATTCTATGAACGAAGAAGCCTATTCCCAACTATGTGCTCCTTTTGATTATAAAAATACCCAACCTGGTGTGTGATCTGGAGCATCTTATAGTCCCCAGATAACCAGGCAACGAAGCACTTCCAGCACTTCCTTGAATGTGATGGCCAGCTCTCAAGAAGGGGTTGGCACAAATCTCCTCTTCCTTTGGAGATGGAAGAAGGGCTTATTCTTGTGTGTCTTACAACAGGGATTTCACTGCCTGTGCACAGTGTGTTGAAGGGAGCATGGCCCACCTAGAGGTGCTGGTGTAACCATGGTGTGGACATTGAAGATTTTATGGGATGACTCAGTTTTCTGGTGTGTAGTGCTTGCTGCAATGACTTTTCTGTGACCCTATTATGACAGGTAATGATAGCACAGGGGAGAATGGCTTTTAACTGAAAGGGGGAGGGCTTAGATTAAATCTAAGGAAGAAATCCTTTAATGTGAGAGTGGTGAGACACTGGAATGGGTTGCCTAGAGAAGCTGTGGATGCCCCATCCCTGGGAGTGGTCAAAGCCAGGTTGGATGGGCATCTGGTCTAGTGGGAGGTGCCCTCATGACGGGGTTTAGAACTAGATGATCTCTAAGGGTTCCTTCCGATCCAAATAATTCTATAATTCTATGATTTTGTTATTGCAGAAGTCTCCTATAGTGCCAGTATTTGTATGTTTTGCTTGATCTTCTCTTCAAAAGGTTTTGACTCTTGTGCTGACTGTTCTGTGTCGATTTTCACCTTGTTTCAGAGCAGTGATCTTTACACTGGTTCCAGCCTTCTCTTTTTTTGAAAGAAAGCACTTTCAAAAGCATAAGCATTCCAGATTTGATTTTGAATTAAATATTTGCAAACTTCTGTGAACAGGTAGGAAAGTTATTATCTTGAGAGGGAAATGTTTAGATGAGGCTGAAAAAACTTGAATGTTTTCCAACACTGAACTTCATCTCAGATCTCATTTGAAGCTATTATTTACTTTCTCATGATGATAAGAGATGTGAACCTGGAAATATGAGCAATTATTTGTATAAAGTACTGCACAATGTATTGGCGAATCAGGCTCAAACTGTTTAGTAAATGTAACTTTTTAAATGATTGCATAACTGTCCTGTTTCTCTACTTGATGCTTTCTGTATATGCTATCTTCACATGAATGACTTTCAGCTTATTTGCCATAAACAATCTGTTCTCCTTAACTCTTTCTTGTATAAATATTGTAATATCAGCCTTGAGTGTGAGCATTACTTTTGGACTCCTAAATATCTGAGTAACAGCTGATATGAGCCACCATTGTCTACAGAAAGGGTTGAAATCACTGTTTACCATGTGACTGGGTACCAGATGGTATTAATTTCAGAACAGTTTCCACGTGCATCATGGAAACTGTACATGCTACAAAGGGCATATGGGGAGTCATGGAGAGACCAAGGGTGTGAAGTGAGGAGTCCCAGTTTATCCCTATACACCCAGATGAAGGACTTACTGCATTTTATTTATGAGTTCTTGTTGATGTATAAGAGACAGAGTTTTTTATTATTTTTTTAATTCATTGTTTGAGAAACAATTTTCTGCTCTGGTATGGAATTTTGGAGTAAGACTGGATACTGTTCTGACATTAAAATTCAAATTATATTAAAATGGCATCATTACTTGAATGCTTCATCTCAGGTTTAGCATTTGAAGTTCAGGTAAAGATTTTGAAAAATTGTGAGTAGCTGGAAAAGAGCTTCAGGAATAAATGGAGAACTGGGAGATGCTGTGTCATGCCTTGCAAGACTTTGAGGCTTTGGAGATTCTCTCTGATTTGTTTATTTGAGAGCATATTTAAACAGAAACAAGTTATAGCCATGATCCCATTTGTTGGAAGAGATTCCTGGCATCAGCATAGCGTAAGATATGCCAGCCCAGAGTGGCAGTGAAGAACAAATAATTGTCTGTGAGAGTGGGTAGCTACTGAAACAGTTACCTGTAGTAATATAGTAGATTCTTCACCTTTGGAATTTTTGAACCAATATTGAGTGTCTTTTGCATAAATATTGGTACAATCCCAGAGAAATATGAGATGATACTGTCAGACAAGTTTGCAGGACACATTCATAGGCCTTAAAAGCTCTAGAAAACAGAATCTAAAAGGTTGTATCCCCAAGACCTTGTATACCCAAGTCCATAGGATTTTAGCTCTGAATTCCCATAACTTGTATTTAGCATGGGATGTTTTTACTAATTATTACTAGGAGACAATCTTGATTTGAAGAGAGAGAGAGACAGGGAGAGACAGAGAGAGAGAATCCTCTTGAATTCCTTTGATAGTTTGTTCTAATGGCAAATCATGCCCACAGTTGAAATCACATTTAGACTTTATTATGACTCTCAAGTTTGTACTTCCAGCCTTTCAAGTTCTTCATATGTGTCTCTGCTATTAGGAGAGAGAAAACCATTTAGCAATGACTGTTTTGATCTGTGGAAGTATTTAATGTAATAATCCAATCCCCTTTCATACTTCTTCCTGATTGTTTTGTCTCTTAGGCCTCCTGTGATAGCATCCGGGTTTCTCTACCTATTCTTCTTCCTGACACTGGCTTTGTGAGGTGGAACATCAGGTCCTCCAGCCTCCATGCTGGGTTTCTGCATCTCTGGCAATGTGGTTGGAGCCATGTCTTTGCCTGCAGTACCACACTCACAGAAACCCCAGGCATCCTCAGGGTGTGTGCACCAGGCAGCTCTGCCCAAGCTACCTCAGGATTCTCTGAGGGTGTCAAGAGTGGACTGTTCTGTACGCTCCACCCTTCCAAGCCCTAACATTCTTCTGCAGCAATCAGTGAATCTTTCCTGCTTCTCTGTCTCTTCATCCACTGATCACACAACAATTCCTTCTTACTGTGACTGGAGAACCAGGTGATGACACTGGGCACTTTCTGCCCAGCCATGGGGGAGAGATGAGAGGAGAGATCGTTGCACCCCTGTTTCCTTGAAAAATCTGAAAATGGAGAAAATCTTCCCCTCCACCTCTTACTGGTGGAGAGATAGGAATACAAAGAGATGTACTGGGCTAGGAAACCATCACCCAGAGCAGGAAAAACAGAAAGAAGAATTGCAATTAATAAGGTTACAATCACAAAAAACCCCATGCTGATGCTGCACCAGCAACAACAGAACAAAAAATGTATTGTGCTGCCCACTTTTATCATATAGAGCAGTGAAGTTATGCAGCAAAGCAACTGCTGTCACACAATGTCAGCAAGGAAATCCTCCATAACATAGCCCTTTTCAGAGAGCCTCTCCTGCTTTTCAGGTGTGACTATGCTGTGCTATGTAGTCTCCAGCTTGCTTCCAAAATATGAATACTTAAAGGTCATTCAGTTGTTAGAGATTGCCTCCTTCTGTCAGAAAATAAATGGGATCCTCCTGCTGTCATTCCTAGCAAAACCTAGTTCCTTTTTTCTCCTTGGAAAGAGGTTTTCTTAAATAATTTAGTTATTTCAAATTCTTTGCTCAAATTTGGGTGTTCCTTAGCATGTATTTTTACAGAAATTCCATGTGATCCACTGTGTAATCTCCCTATAAACAGTTTTGAACAATTTTCATGCTGTGCAAAGAATGACTTTGAAATTACTCTGTCATTATGTTTTGGGTCTCTTAAAACTGAAGACTTCAAAGATGTTATCTGTCAGATTGCCAAATTTCATATTGACTGATATGAGGTTTTCAAAAGTGTAATGGGCACTGGTGGGGATTGGATACTAATTGCCCTTGATTCCCCCAATGAATATCATCTGACTTTACTGGCCACATGCTTCCTTCCTGCTATGTTGCTCCCCTCTTTTTCCAACAGAGAGGTTTTATACTTGCTGTTGAGAGATTTTAAGGACCTACCATTGAAATGCATTCACCAGTTGTCATCAAGGTGACTTAAAACATGCACAAAACACATGCAAGTATTTTCATTCACACCCACAGCTTTTCCTTTGGCAAAAGCTTTCCTTTTCCTTTGATTCTGCATAAAATTCCCAGGGTGCAGCTGTCCTGTGAGCATTGGCAGCTTAGCAATTTTCATCGCTGAAGCCCCTACACCATGCGTTCTTCCGGCGATTCATTCCCCTTCCTGCACTGAACACTTCCTTCCTGCACTCAGTGGGAAACTCAGACTGCTAAAATGTGATGGATGCCAACACCTCTCTTTCTTTCTCTTGGTGTAACATCTTTGCCCCCATGGGAGTGTCACTGTGACTGCAGGACTTAGCAGGGTAGATGGGTGCATGCTGGATGGACCCTTGCTGTGCATGCCAGCTCTGCAAGACAGATGTGTATATTCCAAAGACATAAGTTTGTTTCCAATTTATTTTCCCACGTGATTTGTGATTGTTTCTTGGAATGAAACAACAAAATAATTGAAGAATGCCAAAAATACCCGTGAGGCCTTCTACAAGAAGATAGGAAATGTTAGTCTTTGGTGTGTTTTATTTGCAGCATTTTTTCTTTTTCTAAGATCTCATGCTGTGTGAAGATTAGCTCAGGCAAAAAGCTAAGAGTTCCATGGACAACCTTTGCCCTTATGTCCTTTCACTGGATGATAAGAATGAAAGTCTTGCATATGACATTCTCATCCAGCATAGTTACCAAACACAGCATGTTCAGTGGAAGAGTAAATGAGGGTACAGATCTAGGCATGATGGTCACCTCTTGTGAAACATTTTTTAGTCCTACGTGGTGCCTGAGCCAGTCTGCCGGTGTCTGCATATTCTTGGTGTCTGTGTATTTTTCCTTTGCATGCTCAGCTGGCCCACAGGCCTGATGGCGTTTCAAAATGCCTGTATCTTCCCTTATTCCTCTATCACTGCCTTTTTGTGGCCAAAACCCAAAAATGTCATCCAGTCAAATTTTGTTGAAAGCATTTGGAGATCACGATAAGAGAAATCTTTTCTCCCTCAAGACAGCCAAGAGGTAAAATAGAGCACCCACAGAGGCTGTGCAGGGGCCATCCCTGGAGATTTACAAGTCCCAGCTGGACACAGTCCTGAGAAATCTGGTCTGAAATTAGTGCCAACCATGTTTTGAGCAGGCAATTGCACTGGAGGCCTCCTGATGCCCCTGCCAACCTGCTTGATTCCAGGCTCTTTTGATCCTCTGAAGTCTGCAAGCTGTAGAAGTCAAGGGTAAGATTAAGCCATCATTTCAAGAGTGAGAAGTATCTAAGTGTCCTACTGCTTCAGGAAAGACAGACCTTGATATATAACAAAGCTACCCTGCGTTGCATCCAATGCTTCCACAGCTAGAGGGTTCTGTTTACCAGCCAGGCTTGTCTGTTCACTCACTGTTTCTCATGAGGCTGCAAACCCAAAATGTTTAGCTGAAATAACTTAATTTTTCTATTTTATTAGTCCTCGGTATTATGCAATCCTTTCTATTAATTTTTCATACCTAGGATTTGGATATGTATGGCTGTGTGCATATCTGTGTGCTTGGTTACCCTGAGCATTCACTTGCAGAAAGTAATCTGTATTTAGATAGAAATTTGTTTTCTGAAATTACTCACTTGACTTGTGGTCTGAAAAATATTTCTATTGTTTAATCTAATTTTTGATAAGTATATTGTCAGGTTTGTTTTTAACTTGAATGCTTTTTTTCATGCCTGCACTGTGGTATTTCAGTGTAGAACAGGGCAAAGGGCATGCACATGTCTATATGGGGGGGCCTTGGGATCTGCTCACGGATTAGTTTGCATCCATTTTCAGTATCAAAATACTTAAGTGTATTTGATTTAAGTGTGATTTCTCATCCCAGATTCTCATTCCCTGCAGATTCCTCTTCAAAATGAAAGAGGATTTGGCTCTCTGGTTACACACTCCGAATTATTGAGAACTTCAGCCTTCTTGACAGGTCAGTTTTGAGTTGCTAGTCGTACTGCTTTGGTCCTGTGTGCCCTAGCCTTGGGAATTACAACTCCAAATTCTACTTTTGTTCATCAAACAGAAGTCTGCGTGATTGAATAATATTTCCTAAAATACTGTCTCTCATTCATTTTAACTGGGATTACAGACTGAAAACCTGAGGATGGAAATGAGCAGAAACTCCTTCCACCGGTGTCCTTATGTCCCTGTGAGGGAGGATTTTGGCCAGTGGGACAGAACTGCATCCGCTCTGGGCTGCTCGTGCTGGTGGACAGTAGATGTCACTCTTGCCTAACATACAGAATCATAGAACAGTTTGGATTGAAAGGGCGCTTTAAAGGTCATCTAATCCAACCCCCTGCATCTTCAACTAGATCGGGTTACTTAAAGCCCCATTCAAACTGTCATTGAGCGTTTCCAGGGATGGGGCATCCACAGCTTCCCTGGGCAACCTCTTGGTTTCTCTACTGCAATGTTGTATCTTTATTATGAGTGTGTATGGGTGTGAGGGAAGGGGGTGACTGCTGATCATAATTGCTACTGAGTCAAAACTGTATTTTGAGATAAGAGGAGGTCTACATAGAAAATCATAGCTTTTATAGACTCGTAGAATGGTTTGGATTGGAAAGGACTCTCAGAGATCAGCTAGTTCCATAGCTTTTCACCAGACCAGGTTTCTCAGAGCCCCATCCAGCCTGGCCTTGAATACTTGAGGGACAGGACATCCACAGTTTCTCTGGGCAGCCTGTTCCACTGCCTCACCACCCCACAGTAAAGAATTTCTTCCCAATATCTAGTCTAAACTACCCTCCTTCAGTTTAAAGCCATTGCCTCCCGTCTTATCACTGCATGCCCTTGTAAAAAGCCCCTCTCCAGCCTTCTTATAAGTCCCCTTTAAGTATTCAAAGGCTGCAATAAAGTATGCTCAGAGCCTTCTCCATCCTAGATAAGATATTTTACCTATGCCTTGTTCTTAGTCCCTAAAGAAAGGCATATGGAATCCCTAATGAAGTGTATATTTCTGGTGTGGTTTTGGTACAGGTTTTTTTTTGTTTCGTTGGTTTCTTTTAGCTTAGTCTTTGAAATGTGTGTTGGGAGCCTGCTAAATTATGCAGAACTACCCATCTGGTCAAAAACTCACCAGTTTGATTCATTAATCATTGGAAACTTACTAGTAAATTTGGGCACTGAGGGGCTAAAGGAGAGTTTGTTGGCCGTACATCTTATGGGTGAAGAACAAACTCTGTGACAGTGTCTGACAGTGGAAGGTTGCCAGCCTGGGCCATGCAGGCAAAGCCTGCTTGCCTTTCTGCTCAGCAGCTCTCTGGCAGCTGTGCAACAACTTCATCACTTGTCCCCCAAGCACAAGTCCACAAGATGGAGCTTTCAAAGGGCTGCAGAGAAGTTCCTACAATCAAGTCTGTCAGTATGTCACACTTATTTTTTAATAACATATTCAGAGTCCCTTTGAGACAAGTCCATTGGGAGATCAGACCAGTGCCCAGGCACAGATAAAATTACTGCAAAATTGCATCAGGAGTACCTGTACTATTTGCCTTTTTTCTCTCAGTAAGTTAAGAACCAGGTTCCCTGAAAAGAAATATTAGTTGCTCTCACAGGGATGGCAAATCTCACTGAATGTCACAGTAAACTTCATTTTTTAACAATGTGGGGAAATCACAGTAGTTTCTGACTTCCTCTAGAGATCTGGCTGGTGGTGATCTCCTATCAAATCAGTTGCTCTCTCAAATAGTGGCATTTAAAAGGTTTTTCACATAAGATAATTTTCCTGTCAGAAATAAAATCCGTTGTTTTGATATAATAATTACTAAAATGCTTCCATTTGTGTCTGGATCCCTAGAGTTTCACTGCACAGGACCAGAAGGTGTTTACAAAAAGAGATGCCAATTTTCTTTATCATTAATGTCTGCTGTGGATATGCAATTTCAAGAGAAAGGCGGAATGGAAGAATTGCACAACTGGGACATCATTTGAGAGAGATGCTGAAGGCGAGATATTTTACAAATACACATCTGCCACAAATTTCATTCCTTCTGAATCCCACTTTATACCCACTCCAACAGAGATATCAGTCAAGCATTAAATGCTTGTTTATAGAAGAATCCTTGAAAAATGTCAGATTTATCAAATTAGCAGTGTTATTAATAACCCTGACAAGGTTGTATGTCAGCCTGGCAGTTCCTGAATTTCTCCCAAGGAAGTCAATGTACACCCTCTTTCAGTGAGTTACATCCATCTAATAGATTATGCAAAATTATGGTAGTGTGTCAGCAGAAAAAAAAAAAAAGTAAAATTTTTGGCAAGTGTGTAAGTCTAATTAAACCAAAGGGTTTAGATAACATGAAGGGAAACCTCATGGATTCAACCATACACATTCTTTGGGGATAGTAGTTAGCTGAAAAGGATCATTTGAAAACAGGGTAGTCTCATGGGTGAGACACAGTGAACAACAGCCTGCAGTGGCTCTGGATTAACTAGGGCTTATTTAAGAAACAGGAGATTTACTCTTCTTCCCAAGCCACCCGCTCCCTGGCTGACCCCAGCACTGTGGTCACAAAGTGTCACCATCCATCTCGGCAGGGACGAGGTGCTGACTGAGGACAATCAAGCAGAAAGTCAGGCTGTTCGTGCTGTGCTGCTGCTCGTCATTAACAGTCCCGGGCATCATGGGCTGCAAGCTGTCTGGGCTCCTCCACCTTCCCCACTGCTGGGTTATGCCTTCAGGCCAGATACATGCTGTTGTTTTTCCAGACTCACTTCTTCATTCTGAGACTGCTACTTCACTTTGGGGCCTCCTCTTACCAGCATCAGCTCTTCTTTACATCACCTGGCGCCTAATTTTCCTGGTCTGTATAGTCCATGTGCAAAAGCACAACATGCGATCAGTTTCCTAACTGTGGGGTTTATCTCACATTTATTTGTGAATTGGAGGATGTGCCATGTTTGTTCAGTTCAGGTGGGATGAAAATTTAGAACCAGCACATACCAGTTGCAGCTGGCAAGCCACAGGCTTCGGCTTGAAAATTTCATAAATTTACCTCCCTGCTGACATTTCTACACCCAGTTTTCTGCTGCCTGTTTGAATTCACAATTATTTTTCACCTTGTTCTTTTTCTGTCAAGCACAGAAACTTAGGATACCTAATTTTTGATCCAAGATTTCACATTAGGTTTCCTATGTTCTGAAGCCTTGCCACTAGGTGGTAATGTTTTCATCCTTAAAAAAACCAAACAAACAAGAAACCAGAAAACCAAAACACCCACAAGCCTCCTTTGGAGGCATAGACTCAAACTTGAATTATTCTGTAAGGCTTATATGTTTTATGAAGGGATCAGAAAAATTATGGCTGTTCTGATGGAAAGCCTTTGATTATCAGCTCATTGCACAGCCTCAAGCCTGTCAGGCAAACAAAAGATGTGGGAGACTTATGCTGGCCTCATGCTTTTCCTTACTGTGAGCAGAAGTTTGGTAGGACAGGAAAATTGGGCTTTATAGACATATTTTGAATGAAATATGTGATTATAAAACATCATTCAAGGATTTATTTTTTATGTCTCTTGAAATGGAGGATTATGCAGGACTGTAATGCCTCTGTAAATGCCATACAGTAGCTATACACATATTTACCGTGCTGAAGGGCAATATTCCTGAGCTTTGTGTCTCTCTTTTAGGACATAGCAGTGAAGACTAATGAAAACAGCTGGGCTGTGCCATCTCCCACTTACAGTAATTTTCCACTCAACAGCAGCTCACAGCAAGAGTGTCAGCGAAGCTTATCCTCAAGTGCTGGGCAGCTGAAGTACTGAGGTGAGGATCATGACGTGTCCTGTGAGGAGATGGGACACTGTGAGACCTCCATGGTGAAAACAAACTTCACTCCTGGAGCATTGTTCCCACAGGCTGCTAAAAGGCTCTAGGACTGGCTGGCTGAAGACCCCCTTTGCCCTGGATATGATCGATGCTGGTGATTCCAGCTCCATCCCAGTACAGCTACTCTTCTCCTCACTTTGGCTTCAGCACTGAATACTGATCAAATATCACCAAAAAACCCCCAATAAAATGCATTTTAGAAACTTCCTACCAAGGTAATTCCCTTGGAGAGAAAAAATAAACAAATTTACATGTAGGAAATGGTCCCTAGGCCAGTTATGGCCCTTTGGGCAGTGTTCAGGCACCACAGTGGTGTCTGTGGTGCTAAATGGACTTACTGGAATATATTCTTGGCAATAACTGTGGGGTATTTCCTTCCAGTCCCACACTGTAGTTTTTACTTAAAAAACAATTTAAAAAAGGAGATCCCAAAACATATCTTAAGCCTCTTTCACTTTTCACAGACAGTGCACACTCATCAAGTAAAAGAAAAAAAAAGTAAAGTATGTTGCAATATAAAACATTAAACTAAATTTTTTAATCACCAAATCAAACAAAACAAATAAAACACTGTATTTTGCCCAATGGTTCAAGAAGAGCACAGGAAGCATTTGGAAAAGGAAGGAAAGAGTTTAATTCCTCACTTGGGAGAGCTGGCTGCTCCTCTGGGGATGGGGTGAGTGTTTGTGCTCCTTGCTCCACTGGGTGCTCAATTACTCACGGTCTGGTGCCATCAGCAAGAGGGTTTGAGAGTGTTTCCCCCACTCCATCCTCTGTTCCTTATAACAACAATATACAGTTCTCAGCATGCTCCTGAGAAGCGGGATATTGAGGTTTAAAACCCTGGTGACCGTACCAGAAGTTAAACCCAGTTACCCCATTTCCCAAGTGAGCACTGCTGGCCACTCAGTCAGGGGGTGGCAGAAACTTCTCTGCAATGCTTATGTCCATAGCTACCCAGTCCAGCCTGATTGTGCTGTCAGATGAAACAGAAACCTGGGAAAAGTGGTGTTGGCTTAGGGACAAACAAACCCACCATATTTGCCATGTTAACTGTTTTCTCTAAAAAAATATTACCCAAATCTAACAATAATAGTTCCCACAATATCATTCATTGCTAGTGGCTCAAAAGGAAAACTCCCACAACAGTACATATGGACAATAAAATAATTGCTGGAAAAGGCTTTTTTCCTCCCTCTTTGCAACTGTTTTCCTCTCTCTTTGCTCTATTTGTGCTCCTAGTGATATGAATGCAAGAACTTACCCTTACATTTGCAAACAGCCTTGCCTTACCTGCTGTCATCTACCAAAGTCTGTTCTATACCTTGCTGAATGTGTGACTGAAGGGAAAATAACTTATATAGTGAGCCTCATGCACATATGCACTGCAGCCTTAGGGCCAATGCCTGGCTAGGCTACACAAAGAAAAATATGTATGGTGGGTTTTTTTTTAAAGGTTCATCACTATGAAGAAAAAAATATATATATACCAAAATGTCAAAAGGCCTCTTTTTTGCTATATTCTGGTCAAATTTCAGTATCTTTCCCATATGACTTTGCCTAAATAATTGTTTAGAAAATCAGTAAGATATGTATATACAATGTATGTGTATACTTTTGTTAGAAGATACGGGTTTTTTTTCCAGTATTTTGCCTGTTCAAGGATCAAGTAACATTGCTAAATAAAATTCAGAAACTGGTTGCCTTTAAACGGGGACCAAGACTGGCATTTTAAATGAAAGTCAATAAAATGTTGCAAAAGTTGAGAAACTGTTACAGAGGTGCAGCTACAATGGAATTAATTCCTTGGTCATTTGCTACCTTTCAAGGGTTATATGACCTTTTAATTCTGACAACGGGGTATTTCCAGACAGTGCTTTCAAATCACTTACTGAATTGTTGACCATACTCTTCAATGGCAACTGCTATTCCCAACAATAGGGTTTAATGCCTTTCTTACATTTGTGAGAACTTTATGTGTCATGGTTTAAAATACTTTTCAGTGGGCTGCTGATACTGCAGTATTTTCAAGGTATAGAGAGTGTTTACCAGAAAGAGATTTTCATCTGGTTTTAATTGCCAGCCTCGTCCACCAAGCCTACATGGAAAGCACTGAAAATTTTTTCACCAGATGCTTAAGGTGGAAAACTGTCCTGGTGCTACTTAGACTTTTGGTTCTGTTAAAAGAAACAATTAAACACAACTTGGAGTCTCTAGTGTGACACCAAAAATCTATCTGTTAAAAACTTAGTCTGAAGTTCCACACGGGAAAATGAAAAGATGGAGTTAGTGCTACACTAAAGATTTCCCAAAGGGAGACTAGAAGTGAAATGCGTGCTAAGACTGGGGAGAGAATTGCAAAAGAGCTACCAAAAAAGCAGAGGGTGGGAAGAAAGGCTTGTTGCAGCCGATGCTCCGCATGTGATTAAGTGCCGTGGCACAGCGAAAGCCGCACGGCTGCCAAGGGCGCGCGTTTGTTTCCCCTGCAGTCACGAGCAGGTGACTTGGCAGGAGGTAAAGGTTTGGTGGATACTGTGCAGTTTATAGGATCTTCTGACCTTCACAGTCCGACTTCACACTCAGTGGGCCCTGGGAGGCATGGGCAGTGAGGCCTGCTCGCAGTATTTCCCAGGGATGTGCTGCTGCAGGGCACGGTATTTTTAAACAATGTGTCTGTACCAAGGCAGAACATCTCCGAACCACCGCGGCTCGCTCAGAGAGCACGGCAAAGGCCGGGGTGCCGCCGGTGTCCCCCGCTTTGTACGGAGAACGGGAGTAACAAACACCAGTCTAATCTGGGAAATCTCCGAGGATCCCCCACTTTTCTGAGCAAACATCTTCAGTGCTTAGCAACCTTCACGGGAAGATTTTGTTTCATTATGTACCACTGACATTTTCCTTGCTGCCCCCAGTGACTTGTGTGTCACCACTTGCCCTTTGACAGACACCTGGGAGAAGGGTTGGGTTTCCTCCCTCTCTCACCAGCCAAACTCTGCCTCTTCTCTTCTCAGCACCGCCTGGATGCCCCCACACCCACCCAGAGCATCCCTTCTGTGGGGCCTGGGTGACCTTGAACAGGGGCCAGCCTAATGCTTCACTCCTCGCCCTGTGGGGAGTTGGCAATGGGGACCCCAGGAAAGCTGTTACCCCAGGGAAGGCAGAGAAGGGCTCTTCCCCTGGCCTTTAAAAAATACTCCCCTGATGGCCTGCTCAGCATTTTTCTGTCATTTTCTTTTCATCTATAGTTTCAAGAAGGAAAGCTTCATTATGATGCCATTCGTTATTTGTATCTCAATCTAATAAATTTATTACCCTTCCACCTTGACATTTATATGCTATCAATACATGGGCCAGGATCTTTGCAGTGTATTTGGCCCAGGTGAAGGTTGTTTGCTTGTGAGCAGGAAGCAGACGTAAGTTACCATATTATATTAAGTTATCATAACATATATATGTGAGGTGTTGTAGCTGAATTTGCCTTAAGACTCCACGTTGCTTAATTGCAAA
Source organism: Daphoenositta chrysoptera (assembly GCA_013397915.1). Lineage (NCBI taxonomy): Eukaryota > Metazoa > Chordata > Aves > Passeriformes > Daphoenositta > Daphoenositta chrysoptera. The sequence goes on along the minus strand of VZRO01005129.1, from coordinate 657,010 downwards.
CAAAAGCAGCACTGCTATGTGTTGTTTCCATGTTCTGTGCACAGTGCTTGCTCAATTTGTGTACACTTCAAACCATGAAAAATTCTGTTTAGGGAGTCATTTGCTACCTCTTCCTAATGGAGAGACAAAAAAACAAAAAAGGAGAAAAAAATCACACAAATCTCCATAATAGCAACAAAAGGAGTATAAAAATAAAGATGACAGTTTAATGGAGATTTGTTTGAACAGTATGTTTTCCTTTTAACCAGTTATTGTGGTGCATTACTAAAGGTTTTCAACAGCCTGAAATGGAGCTGCTGGAAACATGATGAGGCTTGCAAGCATCTTACATGTTGGGCCACTGGTTAGCCACGTAAATGGTCTGTCTGAGCTTTCAGAGCTGCAAAAAATGTGCTAAACCTTGGAAAGCAAATCATCTTCCATATATCAACTTCCATATATCAGTTGTCAGCCTGAAATTTTTTATATACAAATTAGCTTTTTCAAACAAAGAAGAGTTTGTCTATTACCAAAAGATAATGCTGTCATTTGGTAAGACTTAATTTTTCTGGTTGTTATAAATAACTTTGCTGTAATCAGTCTTCACCCTCATTTTGGCCTGATTTTTTGGGATAGTCCTTGGCTTGTACAGCAAAGGAAAATCGGAAGAGTAATCACACACGTGACCAACTATAACAGACTGTCTCCACAAAATTAATCAGAAGACTGGGATTTCCTTTAAAAAGCTTGTAAGAACTTATGGATTTTATAGTAAGCACTTCCAGAAAAATACTACAACACTGAAATGAAAAAGTGATGTCACAGACAAACCCAAAGCTATGTGCCTGGAGAAACCTAACAAAAAGATATTTAAAATACAGAAATATATTTTTATAAAGTAGATGTATAACTCTTGTTTCTCCCACTGTTTCTTCTGCTTCTATTGCTTCTCTTATAAACTACCAAAAGAAATTAAAGGAATTTGATGGCCTGATCTGGGCATTAAAACACCCCATGCAGATTTCATTGTGCACTGCTCTCTTGCTCATAAGCCATGCTGGACTTCCCTGGGTGGCTGTCAGAGCACAGAACCAGCTGTTCAGCTGTGTAACAGTGGCAGTACAAAAATAGCCACTCTGCTCAGCACTTCCAGCCACATCCACCTCCATAACAGGCACTGGGGTCTGTGCATGACACCCCTCTGTAAAATTGCTGCATGATGTGATGGTTGGCACCCACTGTAGCGTCTGAGCCCTGGCTGCCAGGGATAAACCCCATTAGTCATTAGTGCCCTGTCTGCAGGACAGCAGGGTTTTTGGTTTGACAGTTCTCCGCTGGTTCCTGGTGGAAAAGGGGTCAGTGGTGGAAGCTGGCTCACTCATGCCTCCTTGCCCGACCTCCTTTAGCTGTCACAACTTTTTTCACCTACATTCTAGAGCAAGAACATTCCTCTCTCACACAGACCTGCAGGATTGCCTGGCTCTTGGGTACACACCCCCCTCCTCATTGCCATCTTCCCCACAGCCATACACACATGGAAATTCTCCCACAAAGCTGCCTCCACGCTTTCCCACAGGGAAACCTGGGTTCCTCCAAAAGCTTTCATTTCCTGCCCTTGCACCAACAGCAGTGAGAGAAGGCAATACATTAGAAGGAGGAATGTTTCCAGTGGAGAAAGATCACTTTACCGAGGTCTATTTGTGTCTCCCACTGCATCATGCTGCCTCTTTCTCCTCCCTGCAATCGCCTTTCCCTTGGGTCCGGCCCCACAGAAACCAGTGCACTGTCTTTGTGTTGTGCTGGGCACCCAACAAGGGGAATCCTGCAGCTCCAGAGAGCCTAAGGAAAACATTTATTTATATCTGCTCAGCACTGGTGCAGCCTCACCTTGAGTACTGTAAACAGTTTTGGGCACCACAAACTAAAACTGATATTAAGCTATTTCACTTCATCTTAAACCACTGGTGACTTTACCAACTGATGAAGCCAGTTTGGGTTAAAATTGGAGACAAGCTACCAGCTCAGGTGTGGGTCCCCTCAGCACTGGCACCTAAACTGAGGCCAAAGGAATTTGGACGGGGTTTTAGGAGCTGCCCTTGGAGGGCTCCAGAAAAGTGAGCACAGGCAGATGAACAACTATTTTTTTTCTCATCCTTTGACAACTACAGTACAAATTCCTGTGGTTTGGCTGATGGTCAGCTTAAAGGGCAGCTTCAACCTGTCAGATAAATGGTGCTGAGAACAAGTATTTCTCCGGTGGATTTTAGATCAAATAGATTAGAAAAGCCTCTGAAGTTTGTGTTCTATATTTAATACTGTGAAATCTAAGCCACAGTAAATAACCTGCAGTAAAACTGTGAGAGCCGATAAGGACAGAAAAGGGGCATGATCTCCTCATAATCTGAAAAATGCACATGTGTGCACAAGATGGGCAAACCTGATACTTATTAAATATTATCACAGATTTGAAGCATCCAAACAGAGTATTAGACCTCCAATGCTCTGGACTTTCCATAAATATACAAAAGAAAAATTGTACATCTTACTGAATTCAGATGTTCATAATGGCTTAATGAACTGCAACAGACACATGGAAAAATGATACTGGTATTATTTAAAGCAGTATTTCTAGTGTTGATCACATCTGAAATGCACAGTAGAGGATTTTCATAACATTTTTCCAGGTTACATATGTGTCTATATCAATGTGTTCCTTTATAGGTGAATGGAAGACCGTATCTATATTTGATACAGAGAGCCAAAACTGTCACCTACTCTGCATGTTTTTGCCACAGGGCTGTAAAGTTTTCTCTTTCTGTTTTCTTTTTCTCATTTATTTCTTGGTCTCACCCTCCTTCTTCCATTGCTTCTCTAACTATTTGATGAGAAAGCTGTCATACGGGAAAATTACCAAATCTCTTTCTCATACATTTTAAAATAATGCAGTACTGGCATTTTTAGGTATTGTTACTTGGGATGGGAAAGTCTGAGCCTCTCTTACAGTGTTGGGGCCCAGAGGGAAAAAGAGATGGTACTTCTTGCATCTCTTTTGGGCTGAGACATGACATAGGTACCAAATGGTTTAAAGAGAAATGTTTTCTGTGACCAGAAACATAAACTGAGGTATTTGGGGAGCTTTAGATGAAAAGAGCAAAGGAGTTTAGACCACAGGCATCCCCCAGAGGAACACTGACAGCTCAGCAGGGAAATGCAGAATCTTTTGTGCTGGGCAACTAAATTCTACCCAGGTCTTTACAGGTTGTGCCTGGACCTTAGAAATTTCAATCCACATTTGTTCCAGGACCCGCTCATATAACAGACTAACAACCTGTAAAATTTAAGTTTAAAATGCCTTTGGAGACTTATAGTAAACATTTTAAAATGTAACTGAAGATACATTTCCAGTCTGCTTTTATTCTTACAACCCATAAAGTAGAAAGCATTTCATATATAAAACCACTAAACCAAATGCCCTCTTCTCATTTTAATTTCACTCATATAAGCTATAAACAATTTTATATCAGAGCACTGTAAAATGCATGCCTTTCTGCTTCTTGGCTATGTTGAATTTCCAGAGTGGTATGAATTTCTAAGTCTAAGCTTCTGGAGAGAAGGGCTTATAAGAAAATGTTGATGGTCTCTTAACTATTGTGCTCTGACCAACACTGCAGTAACAGAGAACACCAATAAAGTACTGCAGTGCTGTATAATTGTCTTATTAATTGGAACATTATTTACAGAGAGGGCTGCCTTCACAGCATGCACCTACTTTCTGAAATGCTCACAGCACTCAGGACACAGCAGGCAGCCAGCATAAAAGTTCAGTTAAAGTAACAGTAAAATAGCCATCCATATAAGTGCAAGTTAATGAATTGAGTCCTCCTGGCAGGAGGACTTGAATGTGAGCAAGCATTTTCAAATTTAAAGAGAGGTGACCTTAAAAGCCTGCCAAACCTCAAAGGTAATGAATCATTTATGATGATGATGGTGGGGCCCTTTAGTTTTTAGATGAAGAACAACCCAGATCAGCTATTCTATTAAAATATGTTGTATGTATATTTTGACAAATATTGGTTTTGGAAACCAGAAGGTAAGAAAGCAAACAACCCTTTTGAGTGTATAGGGATCTACCTTACATTTAAATTAGCTGTTTAAATAGCATTGCACATACTAAATCCTGTGCAAGGCAGTTGTTTATGAAGTCCCTCTTTGACTAAAGTTCTCCACAATGAAAAGGAACTGCCACACTCTCTCTATGCTCCTAAAAAAAAGACATTAGTGCCAGCTATTCAGCAAAGCATTTGATATTTTCAGTGTCCCCATAAAATCCTTTCAACTGGCAGAAGGGAAATTACTATGTCTGTCCCTTTGCCTTTGCACTGTCCAACTGACTTCTTAGCAAATTAAGTGGGGGAGAAAAAAAAAAAAAAAACCAACAAAAACCAAACCAATACAAAGCATCCAGGAGCAGGACTTACTGCTTTGAGGGACAGTTTTTCCCAAGATTAATGTTTCATTATTGTATATAAAGTAAAGCACACCTACTATGTCACTATTTACGTTTACAACTTCAGTGCTAAGTTTGTAAATTACTACGTGGCTTATTCAGCACAGATACACAACATGGGATTTCATAAAGTTTTGGGGCAGCCAATATTGTCACAAAATATCTTGCAAAATCCTTTTTATAATTTACTTACTAAAATATCTGATGGTAACAGACTTTTGGACAGATTGCCCATATTGCTTAGGGTTTTCCAGCCTATCTGAATGCAAAGGAGGAAGGTAATTTCTGCTGTTAACACTGAGTTGCCATAAATCAGGCTTTATTGCATGCTCTTTTGATGCGTCACTCATGATGCTACAACTTGCACTCGTTTCTAAGAAGCTGAAGCCAGTTTCTTCCTTGGCAATTCTATGGTATAATAGCAGCCTAGATCCCAGTTAATCTGCAATGAACGTTAAAGCATTTTATATTAGTTTTTCAGTGGAAAACAGAGCACTCCAGTGCCTAGCTTCCTCTGTGGAGCTAGTAATTTCTTTTTTATTCTGAAAACACTGAAAAGCAAAATTGTATATTTTTAAAATATTTTCTCTGGTGCTTTGAATAAAAGCAACTAGCTTGTGGTTTACAAAAAGCACTTGTGAGTGTAATACATCCCATCCATGTCTCGGTGTCTATCTGAGACAGAGCCACTTCTCCTTTCACCACTTGCAATCTGACTTCCACTGCTCTGCAGCTCATGCTTGGTTATGGCAGGGTCCACCACCACCCACCACCACCAAACCCCTACCAGCCTGAAGGGAAGAAGTGCCTCCTGATTCAGACAGCACACCAAGATGCTGGTAGGTTCTAGGCACTGCCAGTTCTTGGGTCCCCCATGTTCATTTGAGGAAAGTTACAGTGCTCCTGAAAAGCAGACAGCTGGAGAGCAAGGAAATCCAGATTCCTGACTTATCTTTATTTCAAATCCCAAATTATTTTTTTGTTATTATTATTTTCATTATTATTACCCTCAGCATTCTGAATCACATTGGGTTGAGACAGGCAATAGGTAAATTCAAACACTGGTGATATTTCCTTGGCTCTCTGCCAAGCATAAAACTATTATATATTGTTGCTAGATTTGTATAAAAAATCACCAGCCTTCCCAAGAAAAGCAATTGCACTCCAGCAGTGTTTGGGATAGCATTTCTATGATTCTATGATTTTGTATTAACTAAAGTTGTAAATAGTATCATCTTCCAATACAATCTGCCTCCCAGAAATTTTACACCACCATTATTTTTTCTAAACAAATATGCTTCAAGAAAATTTTTTCATGTCTCTATTTGGCAAAAGAAGCTATAAAAGACTTCAGAAAAGTCAATTTAGCATACTTCAGTGAGGCAAGGACAGAGATTTAAGCTGGCACATAAATTAAACTAGTGTTGCCATAACATAGACCAGACCAACATATATTTGGTTCATAGGTGAATCAAGTCACTGGAAGCTTACATTTCAGATGCAAACAACTGTGTTGAAAGAAATGGTTTTTATGCCCCTACTGTCCAGTCCCAAGAAACAGAGACGACCCAGACTCAGGCCAGCCCGTAGCAGGCTGGACCCATATCACAGCTGCCTGTTGGGCTGTATTCTGGCACTGAGCCTCTTGTAGCCACCTTCTCCTGTTTCTTTCCTTAATCCTTGTCAATGACAAAGACATTTACTGGCTGCTGCAAAGATAGTCTTAACTTCTTGTTTCTGTCATAAAGTAATGGAACAAAGTTTGAGTTACAAGTGTGAAATGTGAGTTGCTGAAACCTGTGAATTCATAGCGTTTTATGATTTCTGGAAGTTTCATCAGATCAAGTTTTGCTTCTGAGTCCAAATGTATCAAAAGCTGTTTATGTTACCAAATGCCAGAATACACAGATGGCATGCATTTAACTGAGTAGGTTTTTACCATTGGTTATGGACATTTCATGATATTAATCTGACATCTTCTTAAAGCATCATTAATCTATATTTTAAGCTCTTTCTTAAGGTAAACAGGTGTTTGCCCAAGTCATTCTGCCCTTACTTTTATGAATTAATTTCGCTCTAACTGCTAACATATAAAGAGAATATTGTTGGATCTGTGATGCTTCATTTATTATTTCAGATTAAGAGGTCTTGAAAAGCATAGCAAATTTGATCATTGTTGTAATTCCAAACGCAGCACCCCAGCCATATGCATGCCACACGCGACTTCTGAGAGAAAAAAGAAAAAAAAAGCAACCTGCAATCTCTTCAAATAATAAAGATATTGGAAGAAATAAGAACCACGCCTCTATAGATGTGTTCTTTGGCCTAGACTGTATTTATTGATGCAGGATATGGATCTAAACCAACCTGAAATTATTCTTCAGATAGGCTGAACCTAGCCAACTCTTCCTTCAGAGGGTCTGGAAGTATACCTATGGAAGATGGATGAATTTCACAGTGATCCCTAGAGTTTGAGCTATATTTAGAATAATAGGATTATGTTATTACAACTCTAGCTGTGACAGGGCTGGAGAAGGTTACTTAGACCCTGTGGCTACACTGCTAAATAGAAGGGAGCCAGGAGCTAATCCTCAGTGCTGAGGCTGAGTGGTTAGCACAGACTGATCCATGCTGCACAGCCCTTGTCCCTGTGACTTATCTCATGCCTATGTGGTCTAGTGGAAAAATGCTTCTTTTTATGTGTTTTTACCATTTCAAGATGTCTGAAGTAATTTATAACCCGTGTTGCAGTGTGCCAGGGCGGTGGCTTTGTAACATGAAGCTGCACATGCGTATGGCATGTGTGAGGGGGTAAAACCTGCTGGGACAGCGTTGGAAGATTGTGTAGGACAGAAGAAGTCACGCTTTGTGCAGTCTGCCCGTGCTGTCCTGAGTATGTTACCTTGCACAAGTGAGCCCAGGCCTGGTGAGAGCCAGGAGCTCAGCAGAGAAGGCCATCTCCCATTGACTTCAGCTGGGAGTACAACACAGCTTACAGAGGTGTACAACTCTCCACAGCTCAGCCTCAGACAGTGTCTATTTTGGTGTCCAGAAAGCTAAAGGAATGACCAAACTTTGTACCTTGCCTGTGCTGATCTGGTTAGAGGTTGGCACTTGTAGGGCAGGATTCTGAAGAAACTGGTTTGAGTGAGGAGACTCTTGCATGCTGTCTGGGAGAAAAGAGGCACTGCTCCCTTCTCGGGGAGAAACCTTTTATACCAACAATGGGCAGGGCTACCTGGGATTTCAGAATCCTGCAGGAACATTATGATTTCCTTCTGCCAAATGCAGTTACTTATGCTAGGAGAAGGAAGTAAACTACGTGTGCAGGACACTCTGCAGCCATTTCCAGACCAGTAAAGGCAATTCCCAGGGAGCAAAGGGGTTTTGGTAGCATTCCCAGATATTTCCAATGAGCAGCACAGCACATTGCCAGCAAGTTCCTCAGAAAACCTAGCCAAAGCTCTATTATTGATCTTGAATGTCCTCTCCTTTTCCCAGCAAGACACTGGAAATAGCATAAGGCTTTCCATTCTCTTGGCAGTGCAGCCTACAGACGCAGCAGGGAAGTGCCATGGGACTCATCACATGGCAGAGACAGATGGGCTCTTCCTGCTTTTTACCTCCCTTCTCTTTGCCTGTGCTGACTTGAACACCCTCCTCTCTCTCTGTGGCAGACTAAGCCTCAGGGATATCGCACAGCTGCAGTTGGTAGCATTGACACCATGGCCATGCCAGCTCCTCTAGGCTAAAATTTTGCAGAGAAACCAGTCTAGCTGAATCCTATAATGATAAAATCATAGAATCATAGAATATTCTGAGTGAGACGGGACCCAGTAGGATCTTCTCACACAAAGTCCCACATTTTAGGTCTGAGATGTGCAACAAGAATTTTAGATAACTGCACTGGGGTTTTAGCCTCTCCATGCACAACCAGGAGTACTGGGGATGTTGAATTGGGTTTGTCCCTCAGTGTCTTCCAGTGTGGAGCTGGATGCCAAAGGCTTCTCCTTGGTGCTGAAGGAGGTGGAGGCTGAGTTACATTTTTCTGAGGGATTGCTGTAGCTGTCAGGTAGGGCTGTCTGTCTCAGTGGCATGGAGTGTGGGCCACTGCCATGGAGATAACACTGTCATACTTAGGATCTCCATGGGAGAATTACATGGGAAAGACCTTCTACTCCATCTCCTGATGAAAGCATGAGGTACTCAAGTTTGATTCCAAAACATCTTGGATCTATCATGCTAACCATAACTATGCTACAGCTGTGGACCAAGACTAAAGTGAACAATGTTACTTTCCTTTCTAATAGTAACTCCCTCCTCTTTTTATCACTGGTAATTATTTTTTTTTTTTTTTATCACTGCCATGAGGCTGCTGCAAGGAATTTAGGGAATGAAAATAAAGGGGTGTTTGTTTGTTTGCCTCTACTACCTTGAGGCACTTCTCTTGTGCTCAGTGCCCATCACTGAAGCCTGCACTCCACCCCTTGTCTCATTTCCAGATATGCTCTCTGGCCCCAGGAGACATTTTGCATAGTTTAAAAATTAGCACTCAGTCTGAAGGTGGGAGGGGTGCCAGCTAGTCAAGCAGCACTGAAGTAATCCTTTTTTCATTCTGCCTGGCTCAGTACTCCACCTTCAAGGAGCAAATTATACACTTTCATTTCCAATGTTTTCCCTATTCTTGTCTTATTGACCTGTACTTTCCATTGAATTTTATTCTTACTTGTGCAGAGCACTGCCCTGCTACAATGAGATGCAGGACTTAACTCTTCTGGTGCTCTTTCTGTTTGGTTTTGTTAGTTGTTTGTTTGCTTTTTTAAAATTTTAATTTAGTTTTTAGGAACCAAATAGATGGTTAGAAGGAAATAAGGACGAGGAGGTAAACACTGGGCTGATGGGACACTGAGAAGGAAGATTAGGGAAAGCAGAGAGTCAGATTAGCAGCCAGCAGCCAGAAGTCAGCTGATGCATGCACAGGCTGTTTACTTCACTGCTGTCCGGGTTGTGCAAAAGAATGAGGTCATGAGGTGCGTCCTCTGGGCACTTCACTACTTTTGCTTTGCTTGTGCCACCTCTAAGTTAGCTTAATCTCTGGAAGGGCTTTCTCTGTTGTCTAGGGGTCATTGCAAACAGAAAAAGGGTGAGTAGGAGGCCATTCAAGTCCCTAAATTGCATATTCAATCATAATTTCTTCTAATGCAAGGTTTACAGCTACAGGCACACTTTCCATTTTATGCCCTTGGGCCACATATAATCCTTCACATTGCAGGTGACATTTGGGCATTTAAATTACAGCTCTCTGTCCTGTGTTGCAGACTGCAATGACTTTCTTGGCTTTAGACTTTTTGCTGTCCAGATGGTTCCTGTCAAATAAGAAGCAGGTGGCATCACTGACATGTGGTTTGCCTATAAATTTCTTCAGAAAAACAGAGTATAATTTCAAAATGTTCTTAAGCTTGATGGTCAGTATTATTAAAAGGCATTTCAGTCCTAGGTAGTTCGCTAATCTCTATGGGAGCTGGGAAGAAAGAGCCTTGAAAAAGTCTCTGCACAGCTTGAAGACAACTATTTCTCATCTTCATTCCCCAAAGACCTATCGCAGCCCTGATGAGCTTAGTTCCCACCTCAAGTAATTGGCATTATTTCTCCTCCTTTCGTTTAAATCTCTCTCCAGCATTCCCTCCACTAGATGGTACTAGGCACACGCATTTCTTCACATGCCTTCCCAGCCATTAAATCCATAATAACAGTGTCCCTGCATATAGAAGGAGAAAAGGGTCAGACTTTTTGGAATGCAAGAAACTTCTCTTGAAGACCATTAAACTTTAGAGATTACATGCTCAAAATTTAGCAAAGAAAACAAGTGGCCTGAGCAAGTATAGCTTGTTTAGCATCTATTACAGCAATCTTCAATTGCACATATCATTCTCACTTTTCCATATTTTTGTTTTTATTTGTCCTCTAAGAGCTTATATAACTGAGAATATTGATACAGCAAAAGAATTGTAAGCATTATTTTAAATTAGATCCTACCACTATCTTTGGCCAGAAGTTACCATTTAACAAAAAAAGATATTTTGCCTATCCTTACCAACACATACATTATTTGCTGCTGTTTATGGCAAAGCAAGGCAAACCGAACACCTACAGCTTGTGTAGCTGAATCCAGTATCCCATTGGTGTCACTGGCAGCCAGCAGCCCAGTAAATGACAGTGCCTATGCACTTCTCAATATACATGTGTCTTACGCTGATGTTTTTAATATCAGGACTTTTCTGCTCTGGGGACTTTTTTTAATTGGAAGGCTGAGTGAGAGTGCAAAGAGATTAGTGAATCTACATATTCACCATTATATCAGGATTTTTCTGTACTAAGCTGAGTATGGTACATTATTCCTTAGGCAATGGCTAAAATCAATGTCTATTTGATTTGTAAGATCATGAGAGGAGGTGGGTTACATTTTGCCATTTCTGCTCCAAGAGAAACAGAATTGCAATAAGGTTTGTACAACTTGTGCAGCAATAAAGGAGCAGGACTCCCAGGCTGTGCTGGAGACTCTGACAGCTCATCTGATGAGCACAAAGCTGTTGGAAAGAAAAAAGGGAAATCAACACCTAGCTGCTAGGGCATGCTGGTACGTCTCTCGGACTTTTATACCCAAGAACCACTGATATGTTTTGTTTTTTTTTTTAATGAAAAATTTGCAGCCTCTTTTCTCTGTGCGTGACTGGAGGATTTAAAGCATTTTATATACTTTCTTCTCATATCCTCTGGATGCAAGATCTCCCTGACCTCTAAAAAACCACCAGAAGAAACAAAAGGAACAGATAATGTATTTTTCACATTATTTATTTCTTGTAAATCTAGAAGCTTTTGTTGGTTATTAGTGTTACAATAATCTATGACATTCCTCAGGAAGCTTCAGGTATCAATCTCTGGCCAAAGTGTATGTAAGAAGAAAAAATGGGATTTTCATTGATCTTATTATTTTAGTGTACACATTTCAGAATTCTATTAAGAAAGGTTACTTGAGAGAAGACAGTTTGAGTTAGCTCCCCCACCAGCATTAAAGCAAGATTAATTTTTCCTTTACTTCTCTTTTTCAAAACTGGTACCATTTTCATGCATGTAAAGAGCTTTTCTGCATGCTAACAACTCTTTACTTTCTAATGAACCTATGACTGACAGAAAGTTGAGCTTTTCTTTCCTCCCACTAATACCACCATTGTATGTGTCTTGTTAACCAGTATTGTGTATCAGTCACAAGCTGACTCCTTTGTGCCTTTGTAAAGTATCAATTTAGTCAGCATTATCTGCTGGGGAGACAGTGCGGCCGGTCCACGTGAACACAAAGATGCTGTAGCGTTATAAGCCCTGGAAGCTCTGGTTCAGGAGCGCTGGGGCCGGGCGGTGGCGAGGCTGCAGCCGGGAGTGGACGGGCTGCAGGCACGGGCCAGGGCTCGGCCAGAGCCTTCCTGCTGGCTGCTGCTTGCATTGCTTGGCTGGAAAAAACCCTCTGCCCTCCAGATCCGCCTGCCAGCCTGCCTGTGGCTCGACTGTGCTGATATTTGACCGGACTGACACATTCCCAGCGTCTATTTTGATTTTTGCCTCATCAGGCTTTTCCAATAGTAAACTGGTTTCTCTGCATTGACAAAACAACCCCGAATGTTGCAGCTCAGCCGCTGGGCCCCGCGCTCCACGAGGAGTCCGTGGCTCCGCGTACCTGCAGAGGCGAGCCAGCTTCCCGTGGCCTGCAGGTAGACTCTAAAGGGGAAGGTGAGACCGACGCAGTCTCTCCTTTCATGTCTTCCTGGCTGGGCGATGGTCAGCAGAAACACCCAACCCCCATTGCACTAGAGAGGGGGAGGGCAGTAGCTCTGTGGGGTTTCTGTGTCTTTGGATGAAATTGTCCCTTTGTTAGTCCAAAATAGCTCAAATTGGGCAACTTTCCAAGCATGCAGTGAAAGACTTCTGTTTGAGACAGTGCTTAGAGAAGGCTGAGGATGGAGGGCTGAAAAAGAGGTGCCTGACTGGCTGAGTTCCCACCGGAGTGATTAATGTAATGTTGCTGGGATTTTACTGCATTATTAATGAAGTGCCAGGGTGCCTGGAGCACTGGAAAAACATCTCGGAAAAATTATTACTAAAAATCTGAATTGGTGCATTGGATAACCTTTCATATTACTTTCTTTTCTTGACCGTAGAGCCCTTATCATGCCAGAGAAAGCCTATAAATAATAATTGGAGAGAGTAAGACTACACAGGTTGCTGCTCCTTCCACCTCCCCAAGTAGCAGTGGCCCCACTGGCAGTGGGCTCGGGGTGCCAGGAGTCCACGGCAGCCATGCCCAGGGGCTGTGCACGGGCTCAGGGATGCTCCCAGCCCCTCCGCATGCTTGGCCAAAGCTGGGGGGGCCAGGGAGGTGATGCCTGTGGAGTTCTGCTTTGCAGAACAGTGTAGAGATCTGACAGGGAAGAGCCTGTGCTGGTTTAGGGCTGTTGTTTGCGTTGATGAAGCTTGTATCTAGGATGATCAGTGTGAAATATCTCTACTTGGCCCCCCGCCCCCCCCCAAGCTGTTATCTCATTTTTTATTGGCTTTGTCATGCATTTTTTTCTTTTATTTTCTTCTAAATTCCTAACTCCTCAGATCTATATTTTAGTCATCTCTAGTAGCAACTGCGGGTTTGTTTTGAGGAGGGGATTTTTATTCCTTTTTTTTTTTTTTTTTTTTTTTTTTTTTTTTATCTCTTGGNTTTTTTTTTTTTTAAACTGCTGTGCTTTAAACCAGCCTTGCCTGCCTAAAGCTTCCAGTTGCTAAGCGACTTTTCCCCTCCGCCCTTCCCGCAGCCCGGTTGCCATAGCGCTGCCAGCCTTGGCTATCAAGTAGCAGAGAGCAGTCATTACTCAACGGAAAAAAAACCCAGCCCCACCAAAATCCAGGGCTGCACGGGCCAATCAACATTTTCTTTCCTTTTTAATTCATGTCGCCAGCCGGCGGGAGCATCCCTGTGCGCATCACAGCCGCGGTTGGCCGCTGCGTTATTTTCTTGCGGAAGTTTTTGATTCGGTCTCTGCGTTAAACAGGACAGACCGCAGTGCTGACTCACGGACACCTGTGACGTTGGTCACGGCAGCAACAGATCCTGGAGGATGTACTTCCCAAGAAGCTGTTTCGCGTACCTGTGCGCCTGGTGTCGCCCCCTCCGTGGCTGTAATTCACCCCAGCGCAAGCAGGTGCTCTGCAGCTCTGTGAATCACAGCGCCGTTCCTTAGAAACCAGGTGATACGGGTAGAGCCTTTGTCTTGTGACATTTTTTAGTAACAAGAACATCATACGTACATAAAATGTGCGGTGGGATACCATCAAAGACTAGAAGAATGCACAGTCGTTAAAAATTAGCTTTTCTTTTCAAATCCACTCAAATTCTGAAGGATCAAATCCAAGGAAATAGAGAGTCTTCCATTTTAAGTAAAATCATATCCCTAGTGGCTTGGGTAAGACAAAAGTTTTTGCCAGCGCTAAAATGTAATAAACAAGATGGAAAACCTGACATCTTTCTGCTCTAAAATTGTGAGCTGCCTTGTCATCAATTTACTGATTACCAGGCTTTACCAGCTGGATGCTATAGGCCAATATGGTGATCTGGGGTCTCTAGTGAGCCATGCCATCCATCATAACCAGACAAAAAAAAAAAAAAAA
>VZRO01005129.1:611580-642801 GCA_013397915.1 Daphoenositta chrysoptera | reverse complement strand
AAAAAAAAGAAAAGAAAAGAAAAGAAAAGAAAAAGAAAAAGAAAAAGAAAAAGAAAAAGAAAAAGAAAAAAGAGAAATATTTGGCTTTTATATAAAACCAGAAATGTGCAGGATTAAAATACCTGCTAATAAAGAATTTGGTGGTATAGAATTATCCACGTGAGAATACAAATCACATGAGTCACATTTGAATTGATAGTAAGGGGAAAAAATCTTTTCCATCAGTAAGTGTTAGAAGCAGTGGCTGAGTTGGACTTGGAATTATTTCAGTTGTTCTGTGACTCTAGTGTCCATTAATCACAGCACCAGCCTCCACCGCAGGTTGTCAGTGTAAAGCCTCTCTTAACATCCAGGGAACTTTCTTCCCACGTTCTGTAGTTGGTGAGTTATTGTGATAATAAATGCAGCAAGGAGCTAGACTCCATGTCCTTACATGCCCTTCCATTTATCCAATCCAGCATCTGCCTATTTGAACAAGTGCATCAGATACAGGCAGCGTGCCAGCTATTAAAATGTTAAACCTACTGCCACGGAGCTGCATTGTACATTTTGTTTTTCCCTTGTCCTTGAAAAGGACTCACTCCTGAACTAATAGGAGTGTGCTTAATGGTTCCTTGTCTTAAATTCCCTATTTACTCAACTATCTCTTCCCTGATTTGGTACTTTGTATTCCCTTCTCTTCATGCTATTCGTGGGAACATTAAATACCATTCTGCAAGGAAAGCCATTCAAGAAACAACCTTTGCTAACTGTATGGAAAACTGATTTCAAAATCAATTTCTACTCTGATGAAGCATGCAAATCAAATATATTAAGGGGTGGCAAAAGGGTTATTTTGAAAGTTCCTTTTTTTAAATCACGATGCTTTTGTTCTTCTTAGGAGCTGACATGATGTCCCTTCAGCTGGGGGCCCTGGTGCTGTGGTCAGATATAGCTTAGGTTTCAATAAAATCACTTTTTTTTACTGGAAAAAAAGGTAGTTCTCAGCTTTGCTTTCTGTTGTTCTAAGGGAACTCAGGGCTTGAGAATGGCTATGTTCAATAAATTAGGAATTCAAGATCTACCAGCAACCACAGACCTTTTTTGTCCTGGAAATACTGATTTAAGGGAAAGTATTGCCAGATTTATTATGTGAAGATGCTTGCATAATCACGGAACTTAGGTGACGAACCTTATTCTCAATTAGATTGCTTTAGCTCTAGGCTTCATTTCATCCAGAAGAGAAATTACTGGAATAAAGGTTAAATATCCAAATCAGAAATATTATTGCCTGTGTTCTTTTATGTTTGAAATGGTAATAAAACAAATTGAACATTAACCTGGTAGGACCAAGGCATCTCTCTTTGCATGGTTTTGACATCTGAATTGGGCAATAACTTCTCCATGTTGAAATTATGTAATGGTTGTTAGTCAGTCTTTCATTTCCTCAAGCATTTGTGCACAGATTACATCCACATATTATATTTTATTATGAGTCATTAAAATGCTAATCAACAAAAGTACACTGCCACAGTTCCAAGAGAGATCTACGTTGTTAAATGGGTCTCCATTTTGATACCTTTCTCATAGCAAACACAACACATCCACTGAAATCCACACCAAGAGCTTGCTTTCAAAGTCTACGATGTTCACTTTGTGCACTGCCAGTCTCCCTGTACCCGTTTTGTGCTTCTGATTTCTTTCTGGTTTTCTAACCTTCTCTCCCTACACCCACCAACCTGTTCTCAAGGTAAAATCACGGTGTCGTGGTTAAGGTGTTTCCATGAAGCTGCCTCCTCTGCTCTCTGATTACTCTACTTCACCTACCTGTCACACTCCCCCAGCTTTTTTCTCTGCTCACATAAAACCTTTGATTTCTGCTTTTCCTCTGTCAATTCCAGATTTGTTTTTCTTGTTCTGTTTTTTTTTTTTTTTTTTGTTCTGGTTTTTCTTGTTCTGGAGACTTTTCTCTCTGATCCCTTACTACTTTGTCTTCACTAGAAAGTGAAGACTCTCCACACCTCTTGTTTTTCAAGAATTGCTTTCACCATCCATAAATTCTGAAAGTCAAGATACCAATTTGACCAAAGAGTACATTGTCCTTACAGCTATCAGACAGGACATTTACTTTCTCCCTTCGAACTTTTAGTAATGATAACTTTACATCAGCAGAATTTCTACTTGGCTGAATCTTAGTTAGCCTGACGCTAGAATTACGTTCTGAAAAACTGCTATTTATCACTAGATCTGTGCTTATTCGGTTCCCATCTTTTCTGCCATTGCCCATACTTAGACATTATATGGATGATGGCCTTAAGATGAAAGAGAGTAGGTTTAGATTAGATTTTAGGAAGAAATTCCTTATATAAGGGTAATGAGACACTGGAACAGGTTGCCCAGAGAAGTTGTGGACTCCCCATCCCTGGCAGTGTTCAAGGCCAGGCTGGATGGTGCTAAGAATAACCTGGTCTTATGAAAGATATCCCTGCCCATGGCAGAAGGGTTGGCTCTAGATGGTCTTTAAGGCCCCTCTAATTCAAACCATTCTATGATTCTACGGTTCTAGGATTCTAGAATTCTATGATTTTTTTTTTAAATTTTACTACCCAGATTATTTCTTAAAAAAATATTCATATCCCTCTGATAAATTAAAATTACTCTATCTTTCTACTTCTCAAACATTTAAAATAAAATCTAATATTTTAACACAAACAGTCAAAGATATTTTCCCTTGCTTAGGAAAAGTTAGTGAAAAGGAATGTCCAGTTTTAATTCACAGTGCAGTCTACCTCATTCAAAGACAGCGCCATATTGGCAGGAGGAGTAATTCCTGTCTTTCAGTCCTACCAGAGCAATTACGTCCCCTTCCCCTGGACTTTGTATCAACTCACTTCTTTGTGTCACTGGCTTATTTCCCTGTATTCCTGGAGCCTGGGTCTATTGGAGGTGTATTTGTCTACTCCTCTGAGTTTTTATTTGGACATCAAGTTATATGAACTTAGGTCATTACTTCAAGAAGCCTCGGGTTTATCTGACCACTGACAGTAAAAGCAAACAATGGTAAGAGTCATGAGAAATAAGAAAGTTGGCCTGAGTAAAAGAATTACTCTTACTCTCACCTGATAACAGAGTCATAACAGGGATTAGCTGAATCTGGGACTGCCATGACTTAGTTTAGATAGTTGTGACTGAAGAAGGTTGAGGCATTCTGGCTGCTTTCAAAATAAATATGTCGATCATCTGCTCCCATTGGCTCCCACTCCAGTTGGCTTACTTGAGTTTTTTATAAGTAGTGTGTCTGTTTGTTGTGCACCTGGTGCAATTCTATTTTTGGGCTACTATGAGGCATTTTATCAAGTACATAAATCATGCTGAGTTTTGCAGTATTTTGAGCATGTGTATGTGCATGTAATTCTAACACATAGCCTCAAAGAAAAACCTTTGTCAGAATTATAGATCGCTAGATATTCATTATTCACCATTGTTTGTACTTCTGTCCAAAACAGTTTATTATCTTTTTAGCCTGATAGCAGTTTTCTAGACCACTGTGCAAGCTTTCATGTTATGTAGAAGTTAATCTCACCAAAAAATGGAACAACAGGTTCTTTGTCTACCCAAATTCACACTGTTTGCTGTTCTATCTAATCAAAGAAAAATAAACACCATTCATTTTTATCCTACCACTTTTCCTTCCAGTGTGCTCTCCAAACACTAATACAGTCCATTATACCAGTGGAAAGTGAGAAAATGAACACGTGGAGAAGAGGTTAAATTCCAGTCTGAAACAACTTGTGATAGGAAGTAATAATATCATCTAAGGGTAAATAAGAGAAACTCTAGTATCTTCTGTGGATATTTTGAAGGTCTGGCTGCAATGCATAAATGCTCAGACATTGCTGTGATGGAGACCTTCAGAAATGAGTGGTTAGATAAAAAATCAGGGTCTATCCTTTGCTTTTTTTTTTCCTAGTTTTGTTTTTAAGCTTTGTCTATATAGCTTTTTTTTCTCAAGTAACAAACATGTAATGAGATTCCTCTTAAAATGATGGTGACTTTAGGTAAGAAGATTTCTGAGAGCATTACAGGATGAATTTTCTAATCCCTGTCTTGAAAAGTGAATATTTAGATCCATCAGTATCTGTTTTCAATCCCTTGGTTCCATGCCTTTCAATTGTAGTCACCTAAGCAGAATTCTAATTCTTTCTTCCCTCTACAGAGAATAAAAAAGCTCATGTCTTCAGAGATAAATGTGTTTTTGTTGCTGTTGCCATGTTTTCATCTCTTCTATACTTCTTTTCTTTCCTTTTCTTTTTGTTTGTTTTTCTTAGCCTAATTCCCTATTCTCTTGTAGATTTGTACTTCAGATTTTTAGCCAGAGGCATAAAGTTCTTCTCAGAAAGTCTCTTGAAACTTCTCGGTCCATTCCATGAAATCAGCATGAATGTTCCTGTCTCATGAGACTCCTAGAATAGATAAAAGCTTGCAAGGGCATCTACAAAGTGAAAAACCACAAAAGGGAAAAATACAATCAAGTTGACTACAACTCAGCCTGCCTTTTTACCATGAGTGAGAAAGACCTCCTCTTATCACAGAATCAAGGCCTCAGTCCAGTTTAGTGCAGACAGTGGAATGTTTTCCCTGAACTCGGCTCAGATCTGCACCAGTGTCCAGTGCTCTTCTGCAGTTCGTGGCATTGAAGCAAGCGCTCATGTACAGTCAGGCCATGGCAATACCCCAAATCACTGTTTTCTTCACAGACCAAGCAACTCTCTGGCAATGTTTTGTGCTTGTGTGATTCTTCAGGGGGTTTATTACGTTATCAAAGCTTTAAGACTAGAGGTTATATTTTTTGGGATGCCATACATGTCCTAGGCATGCAGCCTAACTCTCAGTAAAAATCATTTGGACTTTCAAGTCAGGTTGATACAGAAGGGGGGAACTTACACAAGTTTTGAGGTATGATTTACAAGTAGTATTATTTCTCTTTTTCTTTTCAGTCTCTCTGTGGTTCTAAGTCACAGTATTGCCATCTTGTACAACTCCCTTAGGGCAAGATGAACCTCAAATTAATTTAATTTGGCCTTTTAGGATCTATCTTGTTCTGTGGGAACCACCATTTGCACAAGCAATACCAAACATCAGCCACTTACTGTTAATACAGGAAGCACAACTAAAATTTATTGTCGTTATTAAATAAAATTTATCTGCATTATTTACAAGCCTGTAAACATGGCCTTTCATAAATAGATAATAAGCTTTTCATGTCCCTGAACATAGTGTCATTAGGCCATGATGTATGGAGGCAATCAAGCTTCTAAGTCTAAGCTGGTTTTTGGTAGAAGTTCAGGTACTTCAGCATAAACTAGGAGCCTTTGAGGATCTGCTCACAGAGAGTATGGAATATACAAAAGCATTCCAGAACAATACACCTTTTAATATCACTGTTCCCCTCCCCTTGCCCTGGAAAACCTTGCAAAGAGCCTTGGTTGCTTTGTTCACATGTCAGCCTGACCTGGGCTTGAAGGCTTCTTCATTGTGTTCACTTCAGGAGTCCTTGAGGTGCAGGTGACAATGGGATGTTAGGGAAGGTCCTCCATCTGCAATAAGTTCTATAAGGAGCCTGGGCAGTGACTAAAGACATCTTGGAACAATAGTTCAAAGACCTGGATAACAGAAATCTCAGGGACTGAATTTCTGTTTGGGAAAAATTCCTGTCATCTCATTTTGGCTACTTTACTGAAATACTTTAATGACAATGCAGATTCATAATGTTCCCCATAATGGTGTCTCCAGAAAGGAATTCACATCTCCATAGGGCAAAACAGACACCTCTAGAGGGCTGTCTCCCTCCACTTTCCCTACAGGGACCATGGGGAACTAAGCTTTCAGTGGAGGTGCTTCATTTAGATGCCTTCAACCAGATGTGAAACTACTTTGACTTTGGTAAATGGAGGGAATGACTTAGATGTTGAACTTGCTAACTTGCAGGAGACCTAGGAAAAACTTCTGCTTCTCTTTCAGCAAACCAAAGGTGCATCTTCAAACAGAGGGAAGAATGAGTCTTCCTTCACCCATTCCCTATAGTAAGTGATGAAGAAACATATTTTTGCTCAACACTGAAGCAAATCAATATCTGGTCTGGCACTGTTTAGTTCAAATCTTTTTCTCTTTAGAAATTGTACAACAACTGTCACACTGCACATTCAGCAGAATAGAAAAACATGGAGACAGTGTGCCTGTGGAGAGGAGACGGATTGTTTGTGCACTTGAGTACGCACTGTATGCACAGTTACATGCATCACCACTGACTGTCGCTCCTGTAGGAAAAGTGAATCACCACTTGTGCTCAGCAAAACAGTGCTTCAGAAGAAAAACCCCAGGGTTCTGTTTGCTTTATTTTTTTTCCTTCCATTGGCTAAAGGAACTATTTAATATACTGTCTAATGTACGATACTTTAATATTTTCTATCTTGTCAAGTTACACTTTTTGTCATCCATTCAGCAAGTCCTAACTGTGTGAAATCTCTCTGACAGAAACTTCCCTGTTCCTGTACCCTGCTCCCAGTTTGCCAGATATAAATCTTTTCAGAATAGCATCTCTCTCCACCTCCACTCCCCACAAAATCTCCTTCTATGATACTATAGTTATAAAAATTAATGTATAGATAAGAAAAAACTGAATTCAGTTGTCTTTCACTCTGTGAAACTAAGCAGGGAACATGTTAGTTTTCATAATGTCCAAGGCTTTCAGAACAGTCCCAGCAATCACGAATCTGTTTAAATTGCTTTAAATATATCTCTTTAACCTCTGAAGACCTCCTACTTGGAACGGACAAACTACTTTCAGCAGTAAATTAATTCTATTTGCAGCTCTTTACTGACTTTTGGTTCAGAGGTCAGAAAACACTTTCATGTCATATGCACGATACACACTTATTTAGGTATATGTAAGAGAATTTTCAAAGTAACTGCACTGAATGGAGTTTAATGTATTCATTCTAGAATGTTTCTGAAATCATAAGAATTCTCAGTTGGGAAGTTTGGAAAACCTGGTGCTGCCTCTGTACTTTAGCATTTGTTCAATACCCTGCTGCTAAGATTTCTACCCTGCCAGATGCTGCTTGGGGCACACCGAGCCAGGGCTGAAGTCTCATCCCAGCCTCAATCCATCCTCAGGAAGGTGCCTGATGCTCAGGGCTGGGGCTGCTCTGCTCCTTGTTGGGGTTGTGGGACAGCCCTGGCTGACAAGGCCCTGCCCTGCCACCCACCCAGATCAGGCAGCCACCTCTGCCCCCACCATCCCAGCCCAAGGGAGCAGCCAGTCCTTCTCTTCTGGAGAGGGGCATTATCTCTGCATGGGAGGGGCTGAAAATACACCCTGATTGTCTTGAGAACACAAAACCAAAACAAAGTGTATTTGTAAGGACATCTGAGGACTTCCCTCAACATAGTTCCTTTCTGCAAGGCTACTGCATGCTATATGCAGTCATCAGATATCATTACTCCACAACAGGTCAAAACAATGAAAATCAGTACCACAGCACAACTTACATTGAGAATTAGGGTAATTCATATGCAGTAAGATTTACTAGAAATGTTGAGATAATTGCTGAGCAGGGCTATTCCGTCCATGAGTGCCAATGATCTCTGTTAAAGTATGGCCATTTCACGTGGTTAAATGGGCACAGGAAATCAGCTGCTTTGAAGATGACACTGCTCTGATAATCCATGAATTTTCACTGGATTCTATTGTTCAAAAGTCCAGAAGTAAAATGTCATTAAAGGGCATTTTTGTCAGGAGTGGATGTGCCGAGTATTGGGGCACACTCATGCACTCACTCACAGGTGAGAAAACATGACTGGAGAAGGAGTGTCAGTGGAAAAGCAAGAGGGAAGGGATGTCACAAGAATATTTTGGCTGGCAAATGTCATTTTGCACAGTATGAGTTCTTGTCAGACCTAGGATTTTGTATCCAAAATTCTTTGGATCTTGATGAGCTGCACAGCCGGAACAAGTAGATGTAGAGAATTACCACGCTGTTGATAGCTCAAGGTCTCCTTCCTCTTCTATTGCTCTCTCAATGGGTCACTGATAAGAGCTAGCATGTTTGTTTTGGTTAGTGGGTTTGGGTTTTTTCCCCCAGTTGTAGCCATTTGATAAAACCACAGCACTATTTCCCTCCTCCTGTGTCCCTGACACTACAAAACAATGACAAGGGAGAAGGCAGAACAAAATAGCAGATGATAAAAATGTGAGATGGGCACAATGGTGCAGTGGGAGCACAGAAGTTCAGAGGTACAGAACAGCACTGTAATACTCTGGGAGAAGAGAATACATTAATTATAGGGACAGTTTTATTTATCCAGTCTCATGTTCCCATACAGTTTTTTATTGATCATAGAACAGTTTAGCATACCAGCAGGAATGCTTTTCTCTATCCCACTGCATACTGCTAAAAACCCAGAGATATTTTACAGTCATTGGGGTCAACAGAATTTATTTGTTACATGTAGTCCCATTCCAATACCCAATTTTTAGCAGTACTAGTTGCCATTAAGGTTTCTACTGATGAATGCATATGAACAGCAGCAGTTCACAAAATTTCAGTAGATTCGTTTGAACCGCATCTTAAGTTCAATAAACCAAGGATACAGACACATCAAGACAGTTTTAATGTCTCATCAAAAATATTGATCATTGCATTGTTTTTTTTTTTACAAAGTCTCCAGTGAGACCAAAACATCTTTCTCTTTTCTTCTCTTTCCCCTGCCCAAAGGAGCAGACAGAGGGTTCATAACTACACTATAGAAAATATGGAAAATTTCATAGTAAATATCCTTTTTCTCTTCCCTCAAGCAAGAAGGCAGTTAATCTTTGCTTTTTCCTTAACAGAGATATGCCCCTATATAAGATTTTGGTCCTGACTTCTGTCACACAGTCATGACTCAAAACATTGGTAATTGCACTTCTTGGTTAAAACACTTATTACCTGAGAAAAGGATCTTATTTCTAATCACTGCCCTAGTATTAGTGCTTCTAAAAATAACCTTCCTGTCTCCAATCTCGGCTGTATTCTTCCAGTGTGGTTATTGAGAACCACTGAACCTGAAATATGGTTATTGCCTGTCTCATTAGGTCAGTCTCACACTTACTTATTGAATGTAAGTTGTGTTGACATTGCAAAGTTAGGCAGTTTTTCCCTGCTTTGGTTCTCTTGGTAAACCCTGAACCTTGTGCTTCTGCTGACAAAACACACAGCCTTTTTTTTTCAACTACCTAACAGTTTCAGTTTATTTGAGCCACGTGGAGAAATAGTGGATTTCTTTCTATCTTTCTCACTTATGTCCAGTATTTTCTGCTTGACTTCACTGGCTTATTGTAGCTCTCCTTCAAAAAAGTGACAGGACATACATTGCGATTAGGAGCCAAAATGGTCTTCAGCTTTCCTCAGAGAGAAACATGCCTAAAATAACATCAAATTTGAGCACTTTTTTATAGCTAATATCACTTAACAAAAGCTGTTACAAAATGAATGTGATGACCTCTACATTTACGAATAGGTCATTTGGATTTAGTACTGTTGTAAATATAAAGACACTGTTCAGTGCTACTGCCAACATTCCCACGAACTCAAGACACTTTAACAGTCCCTGGCACAGACACCATCAGTACCAAGTGAGCTGTATCTTCTTTCACAAGTGTGAGGTCTGACAACTTCAGGGTGCCAATTCTACAGTTCTTCTATCAGCTTGTGTACCAAACATACTGGCAGCCTGGGTGTAACTCTTCCCCTTAGTAGTCTGTGAACACAAGATTGTTTTATCAAAACATCATCCCGATATTAAACTTCAACACTCAGGGGAAATGATAATTTAGAAGGATTTGCCATTCACCAAATACTGTAATGACAATATGGGTACCTAGCTCGGCAAAGCTTTGTCATCATAAAATCCCAAGAACATACTCTTCCACAGTCATCTGCAGCCTTTCAGGCAGGTGCCTGGTCCATGCTGATGGGACAGAAAAGAGCTTTAAAGCAGGAGAAACCAATATAGTTTTCAGTGCTTCTCTCACTGCTTCTCTGGGTCTAACTTCCTCTCCCCAAAAAAGAGTAGTAAATTCGTGGCTAAAATTTTAGAGATCGCTGTTTTCCTTTCTCTCAAAGGAGGAAGGTGCAACAGGGCAGGAATGGTGAACGAGCAGCACACGGATTGCCCCGTCCCGCCATCCCACTCACCATCCCTGGAGAAGTGTCCTGCAGGATCTGGAAAGCCTGGCTCAAGGACGTGATGAGTCTGTGGGGTCTCTATCCCAAACCCACGGGTGAAGTGCAGCTGCATCCAGCGTTGTTATGTACAGCGAGTCATTTGTCTACAGGTTAATGTCACTTGTCAGCAGTCTGCTCTGAAATGTGTGTGTGTGTCTGTGTCTGTATGTGTGTGTGTCCACGCCATGAAGTGATTTATGCACTTATTTTTTTACTTAATTATGACAAATACAGCCTTAGATCTTGTTTTCCAAGTTGATTTGTTTTGATGAGTTCATGTATGGGTCTCCACTTCTTGCCCAACAGTTGGAAAATGGGAGCTGTCACTTCAACTTCATACCCATGGCTGGGTGCATTAAATTGGCCTAAATCTTTAGACATGGCACTTTATCTGTCCTGAAGCAGAACAGACATGTTCTGTGATGATGCATCTCCTCTGTGTGCAGGAAAAGTCCCTTTGTAGACAATGCTTTCTTAGGAAATCTCCTTCTATGCTATTCCATGCCTGCATGCATAAAGTGAATGTACTTGACTTTGAGTAGACATCTCTCACAGAATTCAGAAGATGCAAGCCTTGTTCTTTGTCAAATTGCAAACCCCTCCACCAGACAAGAGGTAGATGGTTACAAGTTGGGACAGATAGCAAGCTTGCATCTGATGGCAGCTGGTGGCAATCAGTGTTGCTCTGTAGTAACTGCATAACTTCATGGGTTTTTACCTTACTCTGCATGCTAAGTAGCTTATTCTTTCACTGAGGGGTAAGAAACCTCAAATTACCTCAAGCACCCCACAGCCTGCATCAGCACCACATGCTCTAATTACATATTATGCTAAAAAGTGTTCGTTTTTATCAGTTTTTAATTTGCTACCTTACAATTTCACGGAATGTTTCCATAGTCTTGTGTTGATCCAGGGAACAGAGCTGTTTTAACAACGGTTTTTATCTATCTTGCTTGTACCATTCCGTACTTTAACTACTATTATCATGTTGTCTTTTAAATGTCTGCTTTGTGAAACGAACTCTCCCAATCATTTCAATCTATTCATGGATGGGTTTTTCACACTCCTAAGCATTCCTGTTGCCTTCCTCTCAATACCCACAACCTCTGTTTTGTACTGTGTTCTGTTGGCAGATGGTGAAAGTACTGTTGCAACCTGTTTTCTTTTAATATAATGGGTACATAGTATTTTTTTGTCTGTGTTTTTTCTCAATGCATAGGCAATATAAGGACAGGTTTTGATTCAGGGTATAGTTGCATACTGAAGAATGTGCTTTCAATTGAGCTGTCCCTAGTGGTAAACAGGTGTCCTTCCTGAATAAGAGTTCCAAATGATTCCAAGTTTCCCTTCACATGTGTGTTATCTAGCGACATTGAGCTTAATCTGACATGGTGCTATTTGTTTTCCTCACCAGGGTAAGTCCCTCTGATGTTCCTAGGGGTCTTTTCAGGATTTGACCAGCCTTCACAGCCATCACTGCGTGTGGCTCATAGCCAAGTCTGTAATTTGAGGAACTCTCTGAGCCAGAAGGAGCTTTCCCTGGTGCCCAGCTGCCGGCTCGCTGCTCTCCGGAGGCAGAGGCGGTTGCGCGGTCGGGCCGTGAGGCCGGCTGGGAGCAGGCCCGGCTGAGGGCCGGCACAGGGCCCGAGCCGCCGGCCCGGCCCAGCGGCAAGCCATCTGTGGTTTACAGCCTTTTTCAAGAATGGCAAATGGTGTTAGAACAAGCTTTATGCAGAAGTATCTGTAATCAACAGACGGTCTGAGGTTACCTAGGCTGAACACCTCAGCTGAACCTTTGCCGCAGAGGGGGCTTTGCTGTGTATGCCTCTCTGTGCCTCAGAATTCTCCTTCCTGGAATCTCATCAGCAGGGAGATTTCAAGAGCTTTCATCCAAATTTTGGTATGAGATACTGTTGAAAAGCAGAGCTGGGGTGTTGCATTAAAAATCAAATTGGATTGGTTTGGTATATATCAAACATCAGATACAGAGCCGAGGCTATTAGGAATTTCCAACAATACGCAGATAAAAAATCATTAGCCTTGAAAACCCAGAGGATGAGATTACAAACACACAAGCCAATAAATCACACAGGTTGGTTTTGCAAAAGCTGATGTGGTATGGCAGCAATTTGTTTATGCTGTGACGGGTCAGTTGGATCAGTGTCGAATCTTCTTTGGGATAAAAGATTTTGGTTTTAATGCATACTCTTTCCCAAATGACTTCTATGCAGGCTTTATATCCAACACCTCTGGTCAATTTCAGGATTACAAATAGAAAATCTAAAATAGATGAAACTGCTAAAACAGAATTATTGCAGGATTACCTCAAGATGCAGATTTGGCATTGAAAGGTCTCCAGAGTAAAGCAGCATTACAATGATTTAAGTTCAATTCTATACAAATCATTTAAAAGTGTTTCTAGTATATTCTTATAACTTCAGTTTTAATCACATCTCCTTTTGAGAGAAGATTCCCTAAACCATGTCTTTCTTAGGGAGACTTCAGGGTTGACATGATCTTTTTATTGCCTTTTCTAAAACCTTGAAAAAAATTGCCTAATCACAGAAAGAGTAATAAAGTTGGGAAGCATGACACAGACAGAGAACTTCATGGTTATGATGAATGTAACACTTCTTCAACTGCTATGAATTTATTTGATACCACAAATAGCTACAATTTTGAAAGTCTTCCCTGCAATAATGCCCCAAATACTTGCAGCATAAAAAGCAGATTTATTAAAGTAATAATGAAAATAAGAAAATGCAATTGAGGCAAAGAAGAGTTGATGTCAGTCTACTGTCATACAAGCAAAAGATAACATGGCTACATAAAAAAACTATGTTTTGACAGTGGTGTAAGGAGTATTTTAGGCTTTGTACCATCTGTCCTTTTGTCCTAGTTTACTCTGGACTTATCACTACCAACATATAGGCAGACTCTTAATCTGAGTATGTCTTCTCTTTCTTCCTGTGCTTGCTTTCTACTGGTACATGTCAGACCACCATTCCTTTTGTTCTCCACAAATTACACATCATAATTCCAAATGTAATCTGCCAATTAGTGGATCAAAAAATATTTTTCCAGACTGCCTCTGTACGTCATTAAAAAAAAACCAAACCAAATTTGGCATAATCTCAACTTTTTTTTCTTTTTTTACGTCACCACTTGGTATGAAAAGAAGCTTTGATAGTGAAGAGTTATCTTTTACTTGGGATTTTTTCTTCTAATGGTGGTCTCTGCTGCTATAAACCAAAGGGTGATAATTAGTGTCTCCTACTGTTTACACCTGCTGCCATCTACAAGGATGAGCTATTATTATTCTATCTGCTAATACTTGGAAAGGATATCAGTTGGACAACTAATCCAAAATACAGCAAGGAAAGATCATTGTCACAAATGCCTGAAATGGAGACATTGTTACAGATGTTAGCAATGAAAGGATTTTGTTATATTGAATCATTCACTCCATCTGCCAAGACTGTGCTTTGCTGCGCAGTCTCTAATGTCTCACATAAGTGCTAGAATACTGTAAGTATTAAATAGATCATTGTCTTTGAAATACCTTGTGTTCACCCAAAAAACTTTTCCATAATTATGGTGCTAGATAGACCTAATCTTGAATAGAGGTCCAGTTCAGTGGTGCTTTATGGCAGTGTGCTGGTCTTCCTGCTCATTTCCAGTTACTGGCCTGGAGTCACTGTGAGGCAGTTGCTAGATTAGACAGGCTTTCTGTAGAGAACTAGGCTTCAAAACAGCCTAGAATATACTGTTGGGGTTTTAATTTTTTTTCTTTACTTCTTTGTTTTGTTTTTTTTTCTTGTTAAGAAGTTGGCCTTTTGTTGAAAAGAAGCCCCCGCCTTTGTAAAAACTGTCAAACTGCAGTTCTGCATCTCTATAGGTTTCTTCACAGGAAGATGTTTTATCAGATGAACATGGTACATTCACTGTTATGCTCATGTTCACTGGTAAAAAACTAGAAGACAAGGACCACTAGAGAGTTCCATCATCTGGATTTCAGTTTGTTTGGCATGTACTGTCTTTGGCAATAGGAAGGCAGAGTAGCTGCCATTTTCAGGAATTTGGAGGAAGGTGTCTCCCAGCCACCTGGAGTGCTGCTTACATCACCCTGCTGAGTGATGTGATTCAACAATCCTCCTTGTACTTGACCATGAGTGACATGGGAGCCCCTGCACTCTTTTTCTCTCTAGTTCTCTGCTGTGAGTATACGTCTCAGAAGCCATGCTCTACAGAAATTATGTAGAAGCCACCTGGCAATCCTCCTCTTGCTGGTGATACAGGACCCCTTCCACCTCTCACTAAGTGTTCTTTTACCATTTCTCATTGCCTTCATCCCCCTGAGAAAATCTTCCTGTGTGTTACTGACATCTGTTGCTATCAATACCTAGTGCTCAGTAAAAGTTGGATACTCACAGAAAGTGTCACCAATGCATTTTGCTGATTAAAATCCATAAGCACAGAACAATAATGTTTCAGTATTTCAAACAAATTTTAATTCTTGACTACAAGTCCTTCAAGTCTGGCACTCTATAGAGTCTTAAAATTTTTACTTGCTTCCTGTAAATAAATATGACTGCAAAAATAGTTTAATTCCTTCATGACATGTAAGGGAGAAAACCTCAACATTTTCTTATGTAAACTCACGAATGACAGCAGTGGAAAGTTAAATCTATTTGATAATTCAGCCTTTCAAGTCATCTCCTTAACTAGATAGAAAAGTTTCAGTGGGATGTTAAAATGCTGAATGTATGTGGGAGGCATCCACACTTCACCATGCTGGGGACCAGGAAACTGTTGTTCACAGTGCATGTGTAAGATGTAAGGAAGTGCTTTCTTCCAGTGCTTACCTTTACAGTTTCTTACTAATGCTTTCTTACAGTTGGTAGGGTATTGATTGAAAAAACAGAGGATTTGAGAAGATACTTCACTGCGAGTATCATGTTCAATTCATGTATCTTGGATAACTGACTTGTAGCTCAATTTTAGATGCCTGTTGAATAACGATTCCCAAAGTAAAGACCAAGGTTCTTAAAGAATTTAAGGGGTAGAGGTCTTCAGATACACCCATCTCTTTTTCTTTTTAGGTACCTTGGTGAACCAGCCTTCATAAAATAAGTGTTTAAATGCTAAAATGTAGCAATTATTGTAGGCAGACTGTGTTGCAGGTTCACTAACCACACTGCTGATTTTTTTTCAATCAGTGCAATTCCTTAAACTGTGATTGCTGTAATCTCAAATAATAATGCAGTATGATGTTTATTGTATCTTTTATGTAGTGGTTCCTACTTGCAGTCTACATCTGTTTAATGGAGAAGCTCAAAAAGTAATACACTGCTCCTGCTGATCAAAGTCGTAAATGAGCTGTTTTCTCTCTTGGCTTATTCAACGAATGCAAATACCTCTTGTTTTTCCCTCACCTCTCTGTCTCCCTATTGTTTCCTTGTTTTAGATATGTTTACTGTTGCTATACATTTTTAATGAGGTGTCCATAGCTGCTTTCCTAAGAAACAATTGATTCTGTCTGTGCCCGTCAGTCAGTCTGTTTCAGTCCTCTCTAAACTCAGTATCTTTTGAAGCCATGGCTCCAGTTCAGCTGAATTTGTCAAAGGGATTGAAAGTTGACGTTTTTGTGAGTTTTAAGGAGCTAACAGCTTTGCTAGGTAGGCAAGAACATCAGCAGGCCACTGCTGGAGAGGCTCCAGCGTGACTTTGATCTGTTCAGCTTTCCCGTTAACCAACGAGCACGTGTGTTCTGGCCTGCTGGTCAGAATCCACACAGCTTGGAACACGTCCAAGCACATGATATGAATCACATTCCCCGACAGTCACCCTTTTGCTAGACTAAGCAATCCAAGGCCTTTTAGTTTACTCTTGTAAAACAAGCTCTTCTTTCCTTGGATTATCTGAATATCATTTGCAACGGTTGGAATTTCAGCCCTTCTCTCATAAGCATGGATGGGCAGAGCTGCACACCGGACTCCAGCTGAGGTCACATTAGGACTAGGTGGTGTTAATTTTTGCTTGACTCCAATGGGACTATTTTGGCTGATTTAAGACATTCTGAAAATCAGCGAGATCACTAGCACACTGAAGGTGACTTGTCTTGGGCTAGGAAAGTCAGGAGTTACTAACTTAATATTTTTTTCCTTTTATTTGCTCAATGTTTTAAGCAGTAAGATCAATTTTATGAAAATGGAATTCTGTGAAATGCTAGAAAGTATTTCAAGGTTGTATTCAGAATTTATCTTTTAAAGGAGATTAATAATGTCTTGCCTTCTCCCTCATTTAGTTTGTAGAAACAGATCTTACAGTAGCAAATTTTACTGCTTGGCCATCCAGTCCTCTGTACCCTGCAGGAAAAAAGCTATTTTTTGAACAAGCTGTTATAGATATTAGTCTTACAATGTCTCTATGTCTGATAAGAAAGGGAAAGATGAGTGCAGGCAAGCAGCTGAACTAACTGGAAGACAGAAAAAGAGAAAGCAAAGCTCTTTTGCATTGTGGCTGTAG
Source organism: Daphoenositta chrysoptera (assembly GCA_013397915.1). Taxonomy (NCBI): domain Eukaryota; kingdom Metazoa; phylum Chordata; class Aves; order Passeriformes; genus Daphoenositta; species Daphoenositta chrysoptera. The sequence continues at coordinate 626,026 of VZRO01005129.1, read as the reverse complement.
AGATGGCTGAGCATTTAATGTTGGGCATTAGTACTTAGCACTTATATGTATGCTTGAACTGTAATTTCTGGTTACTAAAAGATTTTCTGGCCGAGGAAGTGGGTGTGTTAGTGTCTGACAAGTGTCCTTCAAACTTGTGTCACAAGAGAGAAACTATCTTCTGGCCTGTTTAAAGTTTGATTTTTTTCAAATACACTTGGAGATTTTTTTCTGAAATACTGAACATATGTTTGAATTTTGTTCATCTTGTCTTTGGCCGATAAAGAGAAAAGAGTAAAATGAAAACAGTTTTTCTTTTTATTAAGGGAGGATTAATTTTTCTACCTAGCAGAAAGGTATTGAGTTATGCTATTTCATATGAAAGTCAGTTCTCAGTAATGAAAGTGTTTTTCCTTTTATGTGATAAGATGGGCAGACTATAAAGTAGCTATAAAAAAAGAGGAATAGGAAATATATTGCTATAAAGAGCTACACCGTGTGCTTTTTGTTAGGATTGTTTTGTAAAACCGACTTGCTGGAAGTAATCCATAAATAGGCTTAAAAATAAGCCTCAGAATTTTGTTCTGAATATCTCATCAACAACAATAAGGAGAATATTATGCATATTGACGGAGACGAATCTTTGTGTCAAGTATTCACTGTAGTTTCAGAGTTGTTGCCTTTTTAAATGTGTTTGCAAAACATCTTCAGACCTCTTGGACCCACTGCAGTTGTGTTTATTTTGATCTTTTATGTGAAGGTTTCCCATGATTTCTATTCATTAATGTGAAAAAAGCAATCAACCACATACATTTAGATAACCAAAGCTACAAGGAGCATCTGTTTTCCAGACATCTCTGTGTTGTACGTGACCTATGGTCCGATTTGGCTGAAATCTGATAGCGTTGTATAATTTCACATGCCATCATTAGAACATTCCTCCGAGGGGCAAAGGAACAGGCCCCGAGCCTGGGAGCGGCATCTTTGGGTGATCTTCCTGCCCTTAAGGAAGCTCCGTGCAGAATCACATCCAGCACGTGTGGAACAGTGCCCTGAGGATGGGCACGCAGGCTCTGGTGGGCAGGCATGAGCTGGCCTGCACGCTGAGCAGGCAGCAGCCCCGCAGCAGCGCTGGAGCAACGATCAGCACGTCCCAGGGCAAGGTTTAATAGCTGTGGTTCAGTCAACCACAGCCACCATCTCGGCACACGGGTTGCACAATGGTTTGCAAAGGCAGGCAGAGACACCCCCTCTTCCGCTGCACCAGGCCTGCACATGCAGAGAGAAGGGAGACCATGTGCGTGGCAGCCAGCCCCGTGATGCATTAGGAGCGGATCAATGGATCTACTGTTAGGTGCTGAGCCTCCCACATCTTCAATAAACGTGCTCTGAAGTTTTGACTCCGAGTAGGGCTAATGGGGTGCTCTGGACCAAATGTCTCTGGCGCACATGTGGTTAGAAACTGTCTGATGTTAGGTTTGGGCGTTGTGGTTTGGAATCCCTCATGGGGATGGAGCACATTTGGGGAGCACCTGGTGTGGGGCTGGAGACTTCGTTTCTCTGAAAGAAATACAGTTTGTATGTACAAGCTCCATTCCTTTTATGCAACAATGTGCAGCAAGTGTGACCGACTGGGGAATTGGATTCAAAACTGCTCTAAGGGTTGAAGCCAAAATCTTAGTGTAGACACAGCCTAATTAATTTTCTAATTATATTCATTCACTTGTTCAACATTTCCTTCAGATCAACAAAATGTGTACAATTTATGTACAACTCAAAATCCGGTGTCATTCCATATGCTTTCCCTTGAAAGAGAATGTAACAGTAGTTTGAAATTGAAGAATGGGCCATAATGAGGTGGAAAAATCCAAATTTTTATTTCGGTGTCTTCTTCTGGAAAGTAACGTGAGCTGTATCAATATGAATTTTACTTACCTTGTGATGCTGCATAGGTAATGGATTTAAATTCTGGAGAAGCAACTCAAGTTATCAGAACTCCTGAAATTGTGGCTACCACTGCAACAGGATTGTTTACACAAACTTATAAGTTACGTTATACTTTTGTGAATTTTTCCATGTGTTATATAGAGGACTTTGGACAAAGAAAGTGATTTGAATGCAAAACCTACTCAAGCTGCTTGAATGCTTAGCAGCCTCTACCTTTACAAACTTGGAAAAAATGCAACAGCAGAAAATTTAAAATGTATGTTTTAATTGAAACCATAATTTCTAATCAACACTGAGAGTTATGCCTAGTATGAAAGGAATGCAAATTTTATCCACTAACATTGAAAAAAGAAAGAATCAACTAGAAAACAAGTTTCAAGCTAATCCTTTTATCTGTGTTTCAAATCAAATCCAAGTCAGTAATGCCTGAAAGCTGTTATCACTGGGATGCCTATTCCCTGATACAGGTGATGTCAGGCTGATTTCCCTGAAGACTGGTGCTTGTATCACAGAACTCCAACCCACTTTTACCAGACCTGACAAGTAACTCAGGTATCTCGACAGTAAGCAGGTGAAGGAGCATAGAGACAGGAAATTCCTTCTTATACTGCTGATGCTTTCATTTGAGGTGAGGGCAGAATGGTGAGACAACATATGCAAACCTGAAGTACCGAAATACTTGGAATGGCACCTTCTTTCTGAGTTAAGATCTCACGGCTCTCCCAATCTCTCACCTTTCATAGCTATGCCATTCCTTTTTAAAAACAAATAAATTATTTATTTGCATACAGGAAGCATGAAAATTGAATAATAGAGTAATATTTTAAAGCAGTTAACCAATTTTTAGTACTATCCAGTGAAGTTCAAGGGTAGTAGTTGTAAACACTTTTCATAAGTTTCAACATAAAAAGTGTATCTGTAAGAGTAACTTAGATCTTACCTCCCATGCAAATCCTCCAATGAAGACTTTAAAAAAATAGGAAAAAAGGGAGAAAAAGTCTATGTAACATTACAATAAAACAAATTCCAAATTTTTGCCTCATATTTTATTAATCAGGAGTACTTTTATGATCTGACATGAGGCAATTCTAGGTTTACATCCTAATACGTGAGGATAAAAGTATTTAACCCACCCTGTCTACAGGTCTGGTGGCAGAATTATTATGTTGAAGTCACCACTCCAGATGACAGCAATCTAGTGTGTTACCAACCAACCAAATATAAATGGGAAAGATTAAAAAAAAAAAGCACCATAAATAATCTTCTGTAGCAATATTGAAAGTGTTTTGAAGCAACAGTTCATTCCTTACTCAGAAAGCTGGAGGCTGCAAAGGTCTCCTAGATTACCATAGTAACTAAAAGAATAATTTAAATCTGCCTTTTAAAGGGTTGTAAATAATGCAAGTGTAATATCAGTCGCTGCTCATTGCCATTTCACATGCTTCAGAAGACAATTTGAAGAAGACTGTGGTATCACAGTCCCTCTTGTAAGGAATTCCAGCATGATAAAATGTTGTGTCCAGATCTCTCCCTTCCTCTGTTGTTTTTTTGTCCTGGATCTATCTGATGAGAAATGAGAATTTGTACAACAGGCTTCATTTACATGTCTCTTTGGGAACCTGAAACGGTTGTAGACATCCACTTCTCTGTTTGTCCAAAAAAACATCAACCTAAAGGATAGAGAATATGAATCAGACTCTCTCTCTAGGTGTGTTTGTACCGAATGTTGAAGGATCTTCTGGAAGCATTACAGTGCTCGTACACAGCTGCAAAATGCATGTAAAGGTCTTCTGCATTATCTGTAAGAGGGGGAACACACAGCTACATGGGTGCTGCTTTCAATATTATTAAAAATATTACCAGAGAAAATATTTTAGGTGGGGATTTAAATATACGGAGGAAATGGCACTGATGATCTTGTACAGACTGCTATAAGAAAAAAGGGACATAAAATTCTGATCTTGGGTGCTGGAATGAAAAATATAGCAGGCCAAGAAATTCCTGAAGAACCACAGAGATAACCTTTTTTGTGATGTAGAAAGTAGATACTTTTGGCTCCCTTTGACTGCAATCAGTTGGTTCTGTATCTCCTGGGTCAACCTGTCATTGTCACAGTAATCATGATAGGAATGAGAAAAATGCCTTCTGAAAGCAAGCTGAAAATTATTAACAAATTGAGTAAAATGATGCTTAGAAATCACTTTTTTTAGCAAACAACCTACACACATTTTTGTCTCATCTAACTGCAGGGGTGGCCCTCTTCAGATACGCAAAAGGGACAAATCCAGTATATATCCTTAAGGCAGCCCAGCATGTATGAGGATCTGGACAAAACTGTTTTCTTTCCAGAGCCTCTGTCACTCACATTCATCTTCTCCCTGGAGAATACATGTTTTCTCAAACCCATCATTGTATCTGTGCTCTCTGGCTCTGGTTTAGTATACTGCTTGTTAGCTTCTTTGCAGGGCCTAGAAATAAAGTCTTCCTTATGCTTAGACTTCTCTTGATCCCAGGCAGCGTGATGCACTGAGAATATATACCTGTGGTGTGTGTGCCAAGGCTGTTTGGCCATGATCCAGGCAGCTTTTATGGCTTGTCCTAAGGGGAAATGTGCCATTGCTGTCTTTTCTTCCTGACATGTGAGGCAGCATCTCAGGAAACCTATACCTACGATAGTAAACCAGTAATATTTACCACTAATATTTTCTGTGTTTACTGCAGGCTCAATGGGAGCAAATAGGAAAATCCTTTAGCATAGAGATACGCATCCATATCAAAAGACAGGGGAAAAAGGATAGTGTGACAATCTTTTCACATATATTCAATACAAAGAATATATTTATGTACAGATTATTAAGGCATGAGTCTTTGTATTGCAGTATTGCTAGGAAGTGTGCACAAACTCTATGATGGTTCAGGCAGGGAACAAATCAGATGGTGTAGGATTGGTGTTAGTCCTTATTAAAATAGAAAAGACCCACATAGGTGGGCATAGAAGTCTTAGAAGAGAAAGCATATAGTTCTAATCAATAACACAAACAAGATTTACTTTAATGTAATTTCTGACTTGATAGCATTGTCTTAAATGAATATAATCCTTAGCCTACTAAACTTTCATCTAACATGATATTGAATTCATAGCACTTGCTTTTCACTTTGAGAAGACAAAGTGCTGTGAAGTATTGACCATGCAGCAAAAAGATGGCATCAAGTATTTAAAAAGACTGTGGTAGTTTTCCTTGAGAGTAAAAAAATATCAGTCTCCCAGCTCTTGTTTTCAGCAATGAGAAAATTGCCCAAAACTCATATTTCCACCAAGTTAGCAATTCTGTATAACCCTCAGCTTTCCAAATTTATTAGGAAGATCGGTAACAGAAATAGTTCTGTAACAACCCCCTCAATTTATACACACTGCATTCTTTTATTATCCAGTGATTTCGTTATCCATTTTGCCTGACTCATTTTTCCTGTGGTACCGCTCTTACTTTGTATTATTGTTCCACTGGATTGAATTTGCTTTGCGGAGAGCTCAAGTGCCACAAAAATGGTACGTTTACTAATGGTAGGTAAAACAACACAATAAGAAGGGCTAAGTTCCAATGACCTTTGTTATTACCCAGGAATTCACGTGGTTGCCATTTTTAGCTGCAGCTGGATTTGCAATCCGGTTTTAAATCCAATGAGAATTTACAGAAATATTCTTATATAATTTCAACCCTACCTAGCTCCCTTAAGATATGTTGCTCTACAAAATAAACATTCCTTTAAAGATGGGTGATTTATCCATGAGATTAAGTCAAATGAATTTATATTGTATATTTATATAGTATCTAAGATCATTTAGTCTAGCATCACAAACCCCAACTGAACTTTTCCTGGTGAAGTACCATGTTTCCATAATGCTTCCAGGAGAAACAGTTTCACAGCTGTATTTTTAAAAGTTGGGTTTGTTGGTTTTGTTTTCATTTTTTTTTTTCCAATAAGGCTCTATTTAAGTTTTTAGCATAAACAAGATTCTAACCTGGGCAAGCAGAGGACTTCCACTGTTAAGTTCTTTTGCATTATGTTGGTTAAAAAAAAAAAGATACTCAACAAATGGTATAAGAGAAGAACCAAAGATAAAATGCTCTTCAGCTTTGTAAAATAAAGTAGAGAAGGACAATTAAGTGTAAAGGCATACATTCAACATATTTAGACCACTGTTTGTACCCTACATGCTGTAAATTTGGTCCAGATTAGCCAAATCACAATTAGGAATAGGATGCTGCCAAATCAGATTTTTATTCCATATGTAACATCAGTACAAGATGTGAAATCAAGTACAGGATTTCTCTGTTTGCTGACAGATACTCTGTAAGTTAACCCACGGATGCGTTGCTTCTTCACAGTGCAGTGTTGAATCCATCCACATGAAAGCATTTATATGAGTTGTACATTAGTGGTGAATTATGTAGATAGGAAAGCATGTATCACTTTCCCATCTGCTGCTTCACTTTGTATTGCTCTATTGATTTGGAAATAAAAACTCTTCTGGTATTGCTCAAATAGGTTGCTTAGTTCCAGTTCCATGTTCTGCCAGGGTCACCCAATGTGATTGTCTCATCTGCAGCTCCTAACTGGTCGCTACAAGCCTTTTCTCTCTGACTGCAGATAGATTTCTAATACCCAGTTCAGATGGTAATTGGAACTGGGGCACTCAGAATCACCTGGCTGAGTCTGCTTTGTTGCAGTTGGGAAAATTCTGCTTTATTTTATTTTATTTTGTTTTATTTTAATGGATTAAAACATTTAAATGGGTTAGCTGCCTCTTGTTTTCAACAGTCATTTTTCATGTCAGAATTTACATTACTTACTTCATTAAGTCAGGTCATGAGGTTATGCAGGGCAGAAAATTAGAAGACCTAGAGCCCAACTAGAACTTAATCTGGTTACTGCCATAAAAGATAATAAAAAATGTTTCTATAAATGCATTAGCAACAAAAGGAGGGCTGAGGAGAATCTTCATTCTTTTTTGGATGCAAAGGGAAACATAGTGACTAAGGATGAGGAAAAGCCTGAGGTACTTAATGCCTTCTTTGCCTCAGTCTTTAGTAGTAAGACCAGTTGTTCTCTGGGCACCAAGCCCTCTGAGCTGGAAGATGGGGAGCATAATGGAGCCCCCACAATCCAAGGGAAAATGGTCGGTTCCTCCTTGACCAACTTGATCTCATTTCTATGACAACGTGATCCATCTAGTGGATGAGGGAAAGGCTGTGGGTGTTGTTTGCCTGTGCTCTAGTAAAGCCTTTGACACTGCTTCCCACAGCATCCTCCTGGAAAAACAGCTGCTCGTGGCTTGGACAGGTGCAGTGATTGTTTTTCTGTACTCGGCACTGGTGAGGCCACATCTCCAATTCTGTGTTCAGTTCTGGGCCTCTCTCTACAAGAAAGAAAGTGAGGAGCTGGAGCGTGTCCAGAGAAGGTCAGTGAAGCTGGTGAAGGGTCTGGAGCACAAGTCTTATGAGGAGCAGCTGAGGGAGCTGGGGTTGTTTAGGTGGAGAAAAGGAGGCTCAGAGGAGACCTGATCCCTCTCTACAACCACCTGAAAGGAGGGTGCAGGAGGCAGCCAGGTCGGGATTGGTCTCTTCTCCCAGGCAACCAGCGACAGGACAAGACAAAATGGCCTCAAGGCATGCCCAGGGGAGGTTTAGATTGGATATTAAGAAAAATCTCTTCATGGAAAGTGTTGTCAAGCATTAGAACTGGCTGACCATGGGAATGGTTGAGTCACCATCCCTGAAGGTATTTAAAAGACTGTAGATGTGACACTTAGGTACATGGTTTAGTGGGGGACTCGGAAGTGTTGGGTTAACAGGTGGACTTGAGGATCTTAAAGGTCTCTTTGAAACCTAAATGATTCCATGTTTTTATGATTATGTTGGTTTTGTACCTTTTCACTTCCAGAAACTCTCACCTGTTTTTTCACATCATAACTGAGGCTGAAGTAGCTAGGAGACCACCTATGCTTGTCAATTGCATGTAGAAGGAAATCAATTATTTAAACTTTATTCATTTACAGCAGCACTGTATATGTATAAAATTCTGACATAACTCCTGTGAAGTTGTGCCAGTAGCTCTAGGGATCTGTTAAGTATTCATTGAGCATATCCCTATAAGAGTCATTTGCACATTTTAAAAAATTGCTATAGTTTATAAGGCACTGGATATCTGGATTCATTCTCTAGTTCAAATGATAAACTATAAAAATATTTGCATATTTTTCCTGGATAATTTTAAAATCAAAGGTCTTAAACAGCTATCACTCTTAGACATTTAATAGGAGAAATGCTGAAAATGTATACTAAATTGCAGAATAAATGTCTATTGCAGAAAAAAAAATTACAACCCTAAAAAACCCAGAAAACAGAAAACAAACGTGTGTTCTTAAATTCGTCTCTATTCAGCAAACCATTTAAACATACCAAGGCTCCACTGGAACTTCAAGACACTTAAGTGGTCTGAGAAACAGTGATAAACTTAAACAAATCCTTAAAGTTAAGTGCTTTGTTGAAACAGAATTCAATGTTACAATTCCCAACCTGTAAATTATTAAATAGATGTAGGTGAAACTGTAAAGTATGAACTTTAGCAACCTTTCTAATGGGTCTCAGAAAACTTCTCTGTCAAGGACTAACAATATTTAAAAATATGTGAGTTGTCATTTTACAGAGTTACATGGTTTGGTTACATTTAGGTACGAAAATGGTATTTTAAAAAGGTATGTGGTGAAATAGATACAGAATGAAGTTTTGTATGAAAATAAAAAGAATGTTATTTGAAAAACACAACTTCCTCAACAGAGAACCTGCAGCAAAAACTTCTGCCCTGTTTTATATAATGTCATGGCCATAGGACTAAGTCTGATCTCTTGATGCTATGAGTTTAGGTGAATGTAGCCTGGGTATAAATCCTATTTTAATGCACGCCTAGTTGGATTATTGCTGTTGTCTCTAAAGGTCTTAAAAAGCTATAGGGTAAAACACACCTGAATATGTTCTCCTAAATGTGAGTTGTCAAAACATTTGGATCTTACCAAATGGCAACATGTTTTATGGTAAAGCTTATGATCTACCTACAAAGCATCAAGATGGAAAATAAATACCATTGGTTAACTCAAACCAGGAAATGTTTGCTGGATAGTTGGCATGGGGGGGGAAAAAAAAGTGATGAACTTCAAGGAGAAGGATTATTTTCTTTTTAAAGCTTCTTAATGCAGTATGCCTCCTCCCAAAGGGAATGACTCATTATAAAACCTTCTCTTGACAAAGAATAGTTAATTGTCACTCTAAAAATTACCCTGTTGTTTATGTATTTCTCATTAGAATCTGATTACACTCCATTTGCCTAAACAGGCAATGGTAGCACCAATATTCATCTGTGGAACTCTAAAAGAGCTAATTACCCAAAGCTTAGACTAATTGTCAGCATAAAGGACAGAGAACAAGGCTTTGAAGTAGAAAGCGTTAAGAGAAACTGCCAGTCGTTCAAAGATAGCCAGTTGGATATGTAGATCGACATGATTTCATTAGCATGTAAAGCTTTTACTGGGCACAAAGCCACCCTGGTTAAAAAATGAAACGAGGAAATGAGAAAATAGAAAATCAATTTGTAAAGACTCAGGTGGGGAAACAAAGTAATTAATGACAGGGATTAAAAGTAGCAAGAAAAGAAAAAGTTACTTGACGGAGTAGTAGCAGGCAACCGGATTAAATGCAGTAAAAGGACACTTTACATAAATATTAGGAGAAAAAGCAAGGAATAATCTTACCCCAAGTATACATGAAGTACGGTAGGTAAACAGTGCAACAGATTTCTGGTATTTGGAACAAAGGGATTATGTATCCATGTGAGAAAGAGAAAAAAATCACCTGCAAGAAAGCCAGCAGGCCAGGTTCTGCTCAAATCAAACTTCAGTCCTAACAGAGCTAGACAAATACCTGTCTTCAGCTGCTAATAAGGCATTTTCCTGGGTTGTGGGTAATTCCAGAAGACTATTGTTAAAGTTGCATCAGTTTTGAAAAGCTTGAAAGGACTTGTTGAATAACTAATGATGTTATTCTTAACCATAGCAAAGAGATTGCTAATTTTGGATCTTATTAGCAAAAATTAGAGGTTAAAATATAATTAAGATCTGTCAACACAGCATCCAAGAAAGCAATTACTATAGCTCTTCTGCTGGGGAGTGTGTGTCTGTGTTTCCTCCTTTGCTTTGAAAATCGCATGACTCCAAGTGCTACGGACAACTGTGTTCACATGACAGCCATTGATTCTTTCAAAGCTTCCCAGTCAATACAGCGATAACACTCTGATTTAAAACAGCTTCCATTATATGAAATTAATATTACATGGATTAAAAACTGACTCGCTCTTTGATCTCCAGATGTTATTGTTAATGAAAAGACATAAACAAAAGAAGTTATTGTAATGATTTTTTTTCCCCCAGAAACTTATTTTTGCGCTTAATACTTTTATCAATGATCTAGACAACATAAAATATTATGGCAAAGTTTGCAGATGGTAGTAGATACTGCAGAGCATGTATTGCTTTGGCCAGTAGGTCTGAATCATCTCATTGAGAGCCACAATCCAACAAAAAAGTCAAATTAAAAAGGCCAAATACAATGAATTATGCATGGCATCTGGCAACATTAGCTGTATGTATAGAGAAAGAAACTTGGGATCAGAAAATTCCACGATGTTATGTACGTAGAAGTAAACTGCCTGAGTACAGGCTCAGCTCTGGCAGTTTGCTTTGGTCTGTACTGTTTAATGACCACATGGGATCATTGCATGACACACTTTGAGACAATACTGAGCATGCAAACTCACACCACCGTGTTCTAAGATCAAGAAATAACTGTGCACACTAGACAGAACAAATGTGGCCAGCTTTAAGGGGTGCAAAAGAAAGTTTAGCCATGTACATAGAACACAAAGTGTCACTTGACCACAGGGTGAAATGAGAAAAGTCAGGGTCAGAGAAATGTCTTATGTAGGTAGTGTGGAGATGTCCATGTCCTGCTAGAGGACATGGGCTCTGTATTGCCCTGGGCGTGTTCATTACATTTACAGCTCTTCATTAATGAATGTATTACAGTCTTGTACGTCTGGGCTTCAGCTGGTTAGCTGTCACAGCATGGAAAGACTTCTTTCTGATGCACAATAGCCCAGTTGTACTTTGTGGGTAGAGAGTTACTCTGACACACTAGAAATGAGCTGGAATATTGGTGGGAAGCACTCATTTTCTAAAATCATATGGAGAATGTTTCTTCTCAGATGCTTGTCTGCTATAGCTTTTTCACAGAGTGAATGAAGTGCCAAAGAATTCAACAAATCTATAAATGGGAAATAATTTGCTTCCAAGTCAGGGGTATCCTGTCTTCCTTTGAAGCACGGGGCATCAGTTTTCTCTTAGGATCATCTGGCAATATGGCACCGCTACAGATTAAAGAAGAAGCCAGCCCCTACCAGGCCTTTGGTCAACTTCGGTTTCTCCATTTCTTTCAGCAGAGCATGCAAAGCTCAGTCTGCTGTGGGATAAGACAGCTTCTGCTGTGATTGCTGAAGATGAGAACAATGTCATTGGGCTGGCTCTCTGTGGCTGTGCCTTGAGAAAATTTAATAGCACATGGCACATGGTATCCGTAATCTATTGATTCAATATGGCCTTGAGTACTGAAATAATGAAAGTCTGCAAAACTTCCTAATAAATGTATCGTGAATGTATTTGAAGTGTTATTTCCCAAGAGAATCCTGAACAGATGGGGCAGATGCTGCAATTGTCATATGAACAAATTTAATGTTGCATACATGGAAAAAAGACATTGCAAAACTTGTGCAGAAGCAGAAGCTTGCAGACTTTGTTTCCTGGGATGATGGCATTGCATGAAGCTTGGGTGAACTGTTTATGGAAATCTTATGCTCCAGCATTTAATAATAAAATATTTGTGCAATTAACTTGCATGAGTTCATGTTTTCTCCTCACTATTAAAAAAAAAAAATAGAGAAAAGAATTAATTATGGCCCTGGCTATGAATCCTAATGGCCTCTGTATGAACATATATAGGTGCCCACACACAGGAAAACTTGATACTCAGCTGAATTTTTCTATTCTTTAAAAAAATGAGATAGGCTTGAACTGGCTTGACGGCCTTTGAAACAGCAAATTAATCTCAACTTGTGAAGACAGGCATAATGTCAGTGAAACCGTGCCAACTTTCCCTTCCCACAGTACATGAATATATAGATACAAAAAAAAAAAGGTAATTTGTAAAGTTTCTTTTTACTAGTAGCCTTGAAAATAAACGGGCAAAGAGAATTCATGTCTGAATTTAGGAGTTTGCCGTGATCTGAAACAGACTGTTGGATTTTCTTGGTAGCCATTATTATCCAAATATAAGCACAGATTATGCCGGTATGGGCTCAAGTTATTTTGCTCTATACATCCTTCCCTTGTAGGAAATTCCCAAACCGATTTTAGGCTAGAGAGAAAGGCGCTGCACGGCATAGAGATTGTATGTGTATGCCGGGTTCCCAGTGCCACACAGAAGCCGAACGAATTCCTGGAGTCCCAATGTTTGAAGTTCACGTGTGGAGACACATGAGGGCACCACTGGGCGGGGGATGGCGGCTGGTGGAAAATGGACGCGTGCTGGCCCCTTCTCTGGGCTAGCTGTGGGACTCTCCTCCGGGAGCCCAGCCAGGGGACACGGCTCGTGGGTGGCTTCAGGGCAAGCCCCTGGGGTACGGGAGGTGCAGCAGGGAAGGCGAGAATGGAGACTAGAAACACGGAACTCATGTTCTGTTAAAGGATTTGACAGATAAGCTGTCAAGTTTCAGCGAAATTCGGCAACATTTCTGAATCTAATTTTATAATTTTATAAAATATGAATAGTTCTATTCAAACGTCTTGTTTAAACAGTAAAAACCCCTTTAGTCCTTGTGGTACTTTTGTAGTAAAAACTAATAATACAAAAAAGACAAAAAATTCCAGCAAATATTAAAGAGTTAATGGTATTTAACTTTGTCTTGCCTTCTCATCAGTTTTCTAGGCTGCACCTTTCCAAGTAGGATAATATTGACTCAGCCTCATTAAACTGATTGAGAAATTATTTTTTAAAGAAAAATGCAAAATTAATGATGCATGCTCTAAGATCAATAAGCCGCTTCAGAATGCACATTGATAAACTATTGCTACTAAAAAATACTCTCAATTTGGTATGCAAAATGAACAAGATGAGGGCAAATGATGGCTAGGCACTTAGGAAGACATGAAATTCATACAGGGAATAGTTGGTGAAGAAAGGGTGCTCTTGGCACTGACCCACTACTCAATGAGTCAGCATGAAATTGCCATTGCAACAAAAACAAATCATATTGAGGGATTTATTGGCAAAAATTCCATATGTAAGTCACCATTAATTATCCTACTTTCTTCATTACTGCTGAGGCTTGGCTGGTCTACAGTGTCCTATTGTGGATGTTACATTCAAATGACAGGAGGAAAGCAACAAGAATGACACAAGTTTGAGAAAATGTGGCAATTTGAATCAAAAAATACAGTCTGAAGGGAAAATATAACTCATTATAGCTTTAGATGTATATGTAAAAGATTGTCATTAATAGGATAACATCAGTCATCCTCCACAGTCAAAAGAGGAAGACAAAATTTAATCAGGTTAATTTGCAGAAAGACTGCTCAAAGCCAGTCGATGGGCACATCAAATTGCCTGAAGAGAGTAGGTACCTCATGGGTGGTTTTTAAAAGTGGGGTAAAAACTCATGTTGGATTTGGCCTAAAATTTATTTAATTCTGCTTCTGGGAGTAGATGCTTAATATGAGGCCTCAGGAGATCCTGTGTTTTATGGTATCAGCTGTGCACTAAACTCTTATTGATGGAACATTCTGTTGAGGCTTTTTGCATATTTAACAGCTCCTTTAATTCTGCTTTCTCTAATTTAATGAAGATTTTTTAAAAAGTGTCAGAGAAAAAAAAATGTTACAAACCCGTTTATTTTTCCTTCACAAAACTGCCATTCACCAAGATCAAAATCATACAAAAGGAGGGAAGGAATGGACAGAGATGCTGCTGTTGCTGCTTCTGGTCACCTAAGGGCTACCGTAAACAGCATTGGGTTATGCTGGAGCAGAAAATTTTTAAATTTTATTTTCTACCCTTTTTAAAGCCATTGTCTCCTCCTACAAACTGGGGGAGGGTGCTTACTGTACCTGGTGGCATCCACAGCTAGGCTCTGGCTGGGCCTTGTGATTATTCCATTTATTCTATTTCCCTTTCAAAGTAGAATATTACCATAGTTCTGTTCATTGGGTATACTCAAACACATTTAACCACAGGGTCGCCTTGAACAGACTGGTTAGAACTGGTTTTTCCAATTAGATAAAATACTTAAATACTTAAAATACTAATTTGTCACTCTGCTCATTACTAAAAAAAAAAAAAAAAAAAAAAAAAAAAATTTT
>VZRO01005129.1:487432-610088 GCA_013397915.1 Daphoenositta chrysoptera | reverse complement strand
CCTGCGGGAGCCGCCGCGGCGTGGGACGGGGCGGGAGGCGGCGGGCGCTGCTGCCGGGCCGTCGCGTCTGGTTCAGCGGTGATTTATGGTTTTGTTAACTCAGCATTTGGCACGGCGTGCGAGCGGGGAGAGCGGCGAGCGGGAGTCATAACTTTGTGTTACTTCTGGAAGGGGAAGGGAAAGGGCCCCGTGGGGCCGTGGCCGCCCCAGCGGCTTCCTCCAAATCCTCCCTCCCGGATCCATGCCCGCCCGCTTCATCTCTGCGCCGGGGGCTGCAGCCAGCGGGGAATAGCGCTGGGCAGGTTCGGGGGGGGGTGGGGGGACACGACACGGGACTTCCACCCGTGAAGGTGAGTGTGACAGAGGGGGAAAAACTGTCCGAAATTAAATGTTTTTCTTACTACTGGTTTTGCGCGGAAACCCTGTATATTTATTCCTTGTACGTACATATGTATTTGTCTACATATACACAGAATATGCACACCTATTTTTTGAACTATGAGAACATTGCCCATAGGCTTCTGTTTCCAGATGTTTTGTTTCTGTTTCTTTTGGGCGTATTTACATTTCTGCTGGGAGGGAAACAGACAGCAGTAATGTGGCTGAATATGTATTTGAACAGTAGCAGAGAATAATTTGTGTGCCTTTAATTCGGCTGCAGAGGATATCCATGTGGGATTAATATACTGAAGTGATCGTGTCACACTGACGTATCTTGTTGAGACTTGTAGATTTTTAAAGCAGTGTGGACTTGTAGGTAGTAGCGGAAGTGTAATTAATTTTAAACATGTGACTTGGCCTAGTGCTTATGATTTTAACGTGGTATTTGTACCTTGGTAAATATGCATAGATTTAGCCATCTGTCCTCTATTTTCCCTTTGTGTGTGTGCATACCACACTGTGCAAATGAAAAAGGTACCTGCGGTAAGATTTAGGGCCAAATACATATTTCAACTCTTCTGGGAAATGCTCTGAAGTTACTCTCAAGGACTAGTGGAAAGAGTCTTTCATACAGTTTCTGAGTATGTTTAAAGTAAAGAAAAAAATAGTTGCTCCAGCATCAATTATGTCAATTTGTAGCTTGTATTTGGCACTAATACTATTTGCATTCATCGAGTACAGTTGATACTGCTGCTGGAAGGGATGTAATTTTTCCCACTGTGGACAAGGCCCTTTTGTGCAGTGTCAACCTCATGCTTTTAG
Source organism: Daphoenositta chrysoptera (assembly GCA_013397915.1). NCBI lineage: Eukaryota > Metazoa > Chordata > Aves > Passeriformes > Daphoenositta > Daphoenositta chrysoptera. The sequence goes on along the minus strand of VZRO01005129.1, from coordinate 608,885 downwards.
AGGATGCATGAACCTCTGGGTAGAGCCAGCCCTGTGGTTTCTCTCTCCAGTGATAGGGTGATGGTGGGGGGGGTGCCAGCTCCGATGTTGTTCATTGGAGACCAGAGCCACAGAACTTCTGCCACGGGCTGGAGCTCCCAGTTGGGGCACGCCAGTCTTTGGCACTTGCCATAGTTGCGGGCATATGCTATGGCTTATCTACATGTCAGTGAAACTTTGGAATAGCAGTGGGCCACCCTGGTGATTTGTACAGTGTAAGGGTCTGTCTGTCTGTCCATGCAAGGTAACCTGCAGGATGGTGCCTGTTTTCCTGCAGCTGAAGAAATGGGCTGTTTTGTTGTGGTATCCCTGCTGTCACCACAGGAGTGGTACCTATCTGCATTGTGCAGATAGGTGGGTGGATGACATAGCATGTGTCACTTCAACATACTTTTCCCTCTACAACTTAACTCCTCTATTATTTATGGCCTTCTCCCTGAAAAAATGGCCTGGGTTTAGTCAACAGCAAACCTGCCAAAATCTCTCATCTTTGGAACTGTTATGTTTGGGATTGTGATGCTGAAATCTTCATCTGAGCATCATTTTCTTAAATTTGGCTTTTATAGAATAACAGTTGTCATAAGAAGATTAAAAATAAAGTCTACTTGCTGCTAACACTTGGTGGGTGAAATTTTCATCTCTTATACTCCAGATGCTCTGCAGTTTCTCTGCTGGTTGCAGTCTCTAGAACTGTACTGTGCAGTACTAAACAGACTGCTTTTTCTCCTAACCTAGGGATTCTTAAACTGTGGTACACCGACCGTAGCAAAAGTAGTACCTGAATTCTGCCACCAGTGGCATGTGACTGCCGTTTGGGAAGCCTTCTTAGTCTTGCTCTTCCTTGGGTTAAAAGCTTGGTTACAAGATACTGGAAAAAGTTCTGTTAACTTTTTGTACTGATTTATGGCAGGAAGAAGGAAAAAGTATATTAAATTGGTATTCCCATTGCTGCCTGATGGTGTTAGATTTTTTGCATCCTCTGGGTAACTCTTGGAATCTCAGCAACACTGCATGATGATTTTACTCCTTATGCTGCCAAGTAGAATTATATAGCCTAATTTATTTAGATTTGGCATGTTCTCACTGAAACTCATGCCGTGCTAGGTGAATGAACGGTTTGCTTGTTTATATTGCCTTCACTCCCCCCTCCCCTTTTCATAGGCCCTGACAGGTCTTACTGTAGTTCTACTTGAAGGTTTCCTAGTTTGGTGGAATCTGGCAATAAAAATAGAAATAAAGAAATATGAACCACATTAAACTTGTTATCAAAGAAGGTATTTTCAGGCTGTCAGTTAGCAGGGTAGAAATCTCACTTCTCATGGCTCCAGCCAGTCCTACAATCACATTTACTACTCCTCTATAAATTTTTTTCTGACAGTTTATTGTTAGCTCTCTGTGGCTGAAGTACTCAGGACAGATGTGAACACACTTCATCTTTGAAGAATTACAAAGTCACCTAATTGGCTTACCAATCACACTGTATCTTTCTTCATAGCCCTGTATCATAATTCAGACTCTTCCAGTCTACTTATTATTCCTTTCCAGATGTCTTTTAGCAGTCGAATCTTTACTGGATCACTTTTCCCCTGATGAATTATTATTTATTTTCTCAGAGGCATCTAAGAAATAAAGTGACTGATGGATTATTTTTTCCCCTCCCATTACCTTTCTTCAGTATTCTCCCATTACCTTTCTTCAGTATTCTCCCACGTTCATTTACAAGTAGAGCTACTTAGAAAGTGTTCATTAAAATGTCATTGAAGTGAAAGTCAAAGCAGAGTGTTAATCAAAAATGCTTTTCAGTTTCAAGTTGCTCATTTCTCGTGAATAAACCTTTAAAAACAAAAACAGTCTCTTTCTTTTCTATTGCTGATACTTTCTCTCCCTGTGCATTTTGCTTTCTTCGTCATTGTGGTTGCATTATTTGTGGTAACTGCATTTGACACAATCGACTAGCTCAGGGCTTTAGAGAAAGACAGTATCAAAACACTCAACTAACTTCAGAATAAAAATATATGGCTCAATCAACTACAGGTATGAAGAAAGAGCAGACCTCTTCAAAAAGCTTAAAGTGCTGAAGAACTCAACAGTTTATCTTGCCTTGCAGCTGCGTGCCAACATGTTGAGCTCACGCTGGGTGACTGATGGCAGTGATGACTGTCAGGGGCTGTTCCTCTGCAGAGCCCAAAGTAGCCCTGTTGCTGCCCAGGGCCGGGGGCACAGGGAGCTGTAAGATAGTGGGTAGATGTTTGAGCACTGTGAGGATGTGGCCTGGAAGATGGGAGGATGATGGTATGATGCTGTGTTACTGGGGAAGGACATAACACATTCTGGAGTAATCAGATTTCCTAGATTGGAAGGCTTCATGGGCTGCCCAGAGTGCACTGGGGACACAGATGACTCTTTGCCTAGATAGAGCTGAGACAGCAATGCTGTTATTGAGTAGCGTTTCAGTATGAAAGTATAATGTCAGTGTAAAGTCCAGGAATACTTCTGACCTATGACCAGCTGGGATCATGTATCTTAAAGCAACAAACCTAGGGTCTGTCTGTGGCTGCAAGCTCTTGACAGTGCCTTCCTCTGCCCTACACTGAATTCCAGGTTTGGTTTTAACTTCAGCTATTCCTCCTTGTTTGGATGGTGCTGCAGTTGTTTGTGCTGAAGGCTAAATAGGTCTGTTGTGTCTTCACACTGGGAGAATTTGAGACTGTTGCTGGCTAATTGACCTGGTGGTTTGACACTGATGTTATAAAGTAGTGTATAGGGAATTGAGCTTTGTAGGTCTCTGTAGGGGAAGGAACAAGGCATGTGGAAGCAGCTTTCCCCTGCTGCCTTTCTCCACTGCCCCTAGTTTATCCAGGAAGGACCCAGACTATCATAATATTTTTGTGGGTCCTTTTGAGGTATCCTTCCTGACGAGAGACAAGTATTTCATGCCTGATGGTATCAAAAAGGAGGTCTGTGAGGCTGAGTATATATCAGCCCATACCTCCTCTGAAAAGAGATAATTTGAAGTATGGGAAGATCCATGTCCTTTCTTTAGGATGTCCTTTTGTTTGATGTCCCTGGTCTGTAGCATTAGGGTTATTGAAGTGAGCCAATAGGTGGCTTTGTTGCTTATCATTTTCAGGAATGGGAGATTTGGCACTAAGCAGTGGTTGCTCAGGACATTAACAGACTCCACAATGAGTTTCTTCAGCAATGGTAGGACTGTTACATTTTCAAGGAGGAAGAAGACTTCCAAGTGTTTTGTTAATGATTTCAGACTGGAAGGAGTATGGTTGAATTCACGCTCTCAGAGAAAAAAAGACACCCTGTTTTAAGATTAAGTGATGTCTAAATGTGCTTGGCTTGAGCTGTGTAAACTGGCTGTTGGTGGATATGGGCGAGGCACAGTTTTGTTTCCTGAGAGGGCTTTCCAAGTGTGTACAAGGTTTTCACAAAGTGGAGTATTTCCTCACTGTGCAGTATGTCTGTATGGATGTCATAGGCCTTAGAGCATGGAAAGCCTTAGCATAGGCTTTGATGCATTAGTTATTTCAGCCTTTATTTGCTATTCTCCATTTTGGAGTTTCTGTCCTATGTGTACGGTGAGGTACCGATAACATCAGGGTGATTTTTGGGTATGTTACTGGAGCAGTGTTTGTCAGGAGTTGACTGTGGTTTTGATCTTTGCTGATGTGTGGGTCCCTGAGCCCTTAAGCCCTTGCCCTGCTGCTGTTGATGAGCTCTGCAAGATTTTGGAGTTTCTCAGTCCTTACTCTGTTGAGGCTTTCTCTGGTTCCTGGGAAGCTGGCCATGCTTTCACTTGCCTGTGTGAGGCAATGCTCTTTCCATAACTGCAGTAGTGTTGTGATATCCATAATGTTCAACTTCTCTGTCAAGTGCTAGGTCAAAAATATGATCAGCTTTGCAGGCTGGACCAGGCGTGATCTGTGAAGGTGCCAAGAGGACTATGAGGAAACTCGCTTTTCTGAGAAAACACAAGGTGATAAGGTTTTGGGATTTTATCATGTTCAACCTTTTCAAAGTATCTGCTGAAATTCTCAAGATTCATAATTCTGGGGCATTTTTCTACCTTCCATTGCAAGATATTCATGTTAGCCTTCCTAAAGCTGTTAGTTTATTGTAGTCTTTGAGTGAATAAATGTTAGCTTTGGCTTTTCAGGTTAATGAAATCTAATAAAGGTGCTTTAATATAAGCACCTTAGATTTCACATTTGCAGAACAGGTGAGCAAAGTTCTTCTTGGTGTCTGCTTGTCTTGGATGCTGTATTGTGAGGAGCAGGGAAAAAAGATGTGGGATTTATATCTCATCGAGAGAGCTTTGGGTGATGCAATGTATATCATGTATTTCACTCTCGGGATTGTGTATTGCCTGTTGGCAGCTAGAGGTAGGTCTTATGTTACTCAATTCATTCACTTAATTTCATAATGCTTTGTGCTCTTTGCTTCCTGTTTGTGGTGGACTGTATTTCTCCTGCTACTTGCAGCTACCAGAAAGTATCTGATTTCTCTGGTTCTTTCCCTCTAATTCCTTGGAAAACCCAGTCCAGTTTATACCATGGCAGATGAGTTGTGCCCTGTCATTTGGACTGCTGGGTCCTGCAGGAGAGGCACATGATTTGTCTAGGAGGCACAAACTGTTGAATCCTGGGACTGGTTAGACCTGGATATGCCTCCTGTGGGAGCCGTGGTGAGTGTGGACAGGAAGGATGAGGGCAGGGTAATGTTAAGACTAAGGCACATTCCATCAGAAGATGGTGTTGGTGGTTTCAGGCAGTCTTTTTTTTTTTCAAATAACCTGTCCTTGCTGTTGTGAATTAGAGTAAGGGAGAAGAAAAATTTGTCCACTTCCTGAGCTGTAAAGAGGCCACTTGACTAATGGTGTGGCAATAACTGGAGGCTAGAACTGGGTGGATCTCAACAGTCCTCCCTCACGAAGCCGCAGAAGAGTTTGGTCATCTGAAGTGTGGCAATGGCCCTGGGGCTGATAGGAGGATTACTACAGCACTGTTCTTGCTTTCTAGAAAGCTTGCATCATTCTTCTTTACAAATTTCAAAGATGGTTGAAGTGTTTTTTCTTACGTGGTACAAGCAGTTCCAAACCCACTGGAGCTGGTCCCCACTGCTGCTGAGTCCCTGGTGGAATCTGATGCTGGAAACAAACTGGGATGGGGGAAAATGTCATTAGTGCAGAACTGTGCAGAAGGCTTTTAGGATTGAGATAAGGAATTTTCTAAAGAGGAGGAATAATTGAAACTGCTGTAGTTCCACTTTGCTTACTCCAGCAAGATTTTGTTAGTGGGTTCTTAGTTATTTGTTGATTTCTGCATAATAGATAGAAAAAAGGAGCAGAATGAATGGGATATCCATAAAGGTTAGATTTTTGGTTTGAATTTTTTTTTTTTTTGATCTGCCAGTGCTCTTGAAGTTACATTGTCTCAAAAAGAAATCTTTGGAGATGGCCTTAATTGGAAACAGCTGGATAAAATTTGGGTTTTTTTTAAAAGGACCTATAAAGAACTCCTATGGAAAATAAGCACTGGTAACTTCATTTTTTATTGTTAGGTGGCTTGATCATAGATACCTTTGTAAAACAGAAGTGCATTCAATATGCAAAATATCTGAGAGTACTGAAATAGAAAGGTCTGAAATTCTGTGGACATTTCTGTACAGGATGCAGAGCTTTTAACATATCCCTTCTGTCAGCAGTACAAAGAGGAATCAAAAGAAGCAAATGCAAAACATCTGAGTGATAGTTCCTTGTATATGCTGCCAGTAGTAAAGGGAAGAGAAAACTAGAAGTCTCTCTAGTTCATCCAGTGTGAATTGAGCGCATGGTCATGGCTTTTGTCAAGGCAGAACTTCTAGCTCAGATGAAGTCCTATTGCCATGCTAGTTCCAGTGAAAAGTTACTTTTATGAGTAGGGGTCTAGGTTGAGGGAGCTGGGCTTATTTTCTTGGATGAAAAGTAGGCAAGGAACAGTCCATTAGCTCTTACTGGGGAATGATTATGAAAATAATAGGACCAAGCTCTACTTAGTAGTGCCAGGAGAGACACCAAGGGACAGTGACAACCAATTGTTTCTTAGGAGATTCAGGTTGGATGTTGGGAAAATCTTGTTACTAGGAGAGTAACACAGCACACCAGCAGGTCATCCAGAGGAGCAAGTATCTGCCCTCTGAGCTTCTCAGGACTCATCAAGGCAAGGCCATGCTGACCCAGTCTGCTTTTGATGATAGTTTTCTTTTGAGTCAGAAGCTGGACCCCTGAGGTTTCTTACAATCAAAGTTTCTAGGAGAATTCCACCCCCCCTGCTTCTAAAGGGAAGAATTTTTTAGACAGCTTTGGACTGAGCTGACCAGCTACTGTGGGATGCGTGCTGGTAAACTTACTTTCATGTCTTCAACACAGCTTTTGTAGTTCATACAGTAATATTTCAGTACTATACTGAGAATAGTATTGTTAACCTCAGTATTTATGACCTGAGGACCAGCAGAATATTTTTGTCAACAGGTTTCTTTTGGTGTCACCTGTCCCTGAAGGAAGGTTGGGATGGTTAATACAATCCTTTGATGGTTAATACAATCCTCCCCAAACAGGCAAACCTCTCCTCGTGGGTCTGCTGAAGATAGCTTCAGGGAATGAGGTGGCATTGCAGTTGCCAAAAGGGCAGGTGGTCTGCAGTGAAATTTAGCTTGAAATCTTAAGTTCATAAGACTATACACCCCACAGCAAAAGATCTGTGTAATCTTCATCTTGTACTTTTTCTCTGCAGTTTGCTTTGCTTAGCAGTACTATCTTTAAGTAAGCCAAAGGTAGCAGACAAGACATCTTCTAATCGTATTTTGTCTCTAGTAATGTGTATTAGTGGTCATATTTTATATATTTTATCCCTAATATATTTTATCCTTAGTAGAGCTGATATGAGGGGGAACAGCCAAATTAATGTTTTTTTCTTTTTTTCTTGAGAGAGAGAGGAAGAGGAGAGTCGGAGAAAAATACAGAATAGGTGAAGTAGCTGTGTTAAAAAGCTGGATGCTATCCCCTTACAGACATTTCCCTACAAATAAACTCTCAGTTCCATCTTTGGATCTCTGGTGAATGAAGTCCTGTATGTGTTTTGTTTTTGAGGCATTCTTTCTGTAATTTACTTCATTTTTCTGGTGGTGGGATTAAATATTGACATGTGCTACTTGAAACATGCTGTTTTCAGAGGTCATGCTATTGGATGCCATTTTATCCCACACAGTGCTTCTGCTACAGGACCTTGTTTCTTACCCTGCATTACTCAGACTTGTTTGCTTGTTTTTTTCTGTGTGAAAACAATTCTTGTTTCTCTTTGTGTTTACAGCTACTTATTTCTTGGTTTCTGTTACGTGACATTTGGGAAAAATGAAGGTTCATGTTCATGTATATAGTGTTATGTGGCAGAGTAATTAGGCAAAGATCAACGTGTAATGTTTAAAAGCATTATACAACAAAGTGTTCCTGACACTTCACAGTAATCAGAAAACAAGCTGAAACAAAGCAACCTCTTTTGAGGTGCAAATGGAAATTTGGTGCAAAACTCATGACTGAATGCATCTAAGTCTAATGTTTAAAGAAAAGCTTGCCTAAGTGAACACAAACTCATAGACTTCACAAAACAGAGCTGCCTGTTAACCAAAAGACTAGTTGCTTGCCAACAGTTCACTTGGCATAGCTTTCTCCTACCTGTCATCCATACTTCACAGAAAGAAATAAAACCCTGTACTTACATACTCCAGGCCCTCTCTTCTTGCCAAAGTAATGCTTTTTTAATTATATAGAGTCCTCTGCTCTTACATGTGTGGGTTACTAATTGCTGTAAAAGGGTGAGGGATTGAATGCTGCTCTTACTGATTTTAAAAAACAAAAATTATCCAATTGGCTTTCATTTTCTGTGAAGTTTCCTGGAGCCTGTTTCCTCTGCTTACAGTGGAGATTGCTTGCTAATTTTTCTGCATGCCCCTGAGCATCTACCCTACAGACTCAGGCTGCTAAGAGGCAGCTTGTAGGGAAATGGGAGGCAGCATCACCAGTTAAATAGCAATGGGTTGTTTTACACCTGTATTGCAGTAGTGTGCAAAAACAATAGGGTAATTTTAATGAATTAGAAGGAGCAAGTTGAATTGTTTTTGTGCAAATTGAAGATGGGAAAATTCAAAATGTGGCTTAGTTTCAGTGGCATTTTTTTCCTTTGGGTTTATAATGGAGTAATAAAATAGAGCTTTTGATTTAAAGCATAATTAGAGAGTTCTCATTACATCACTCATTTGAAGATGTATTATTTGGAGCCATTGCTTGAATTATATGCAGGATTTCAAATATATTTGAGGCTGATAACTGAATCTTCATAGATTTTAACTAAGTTTATATGCAGAAAACTTACTTGGAATACATCTCTCATACAAAATATTAATTTTGGTCATTTAGGAACTTTTTGGAGGGCAAATCTTGCTCCTGTGTCTTCCCAATAGGTTGGAAGTCCCCAAGATAAGGGGCAAATGTTCAGTATATGCATCCTTCACTATGCTCCTTGAAACACAAGAGGGTTTTCCTATGCCCACGTGACTTTGTAGCTGAGGTTAGTAGACTTTATGAAAAGGTGATTTATCAAATGGTTTCCTCCTGTTGTGGGTTTGAATAGGAACTACTCCAAATCTGAGGCCAGAACAATGGCTGTGGAGGAAATTAGTCATGGAGGGGTCTGAGGAGGAAGGAGCATGTTTTTATCAGCGATGGAAGAACTTCCCAGTACATGGGGGTCTCACTAAAGATGATTTATGCATCAGTGGGTAATGCTGGATTACACCTTCACATTGTTTCCAATTGACTGTTAAAGACTTAAAGGTACAATACTCGCTTTCTTCTTAATTTGACACATTTGGGAAGTCTTCTTCCATACCACACGGATTCGAAATACATTTCTGTGAAGGCTTAAGCATTTGGTGTTTATTTCAGCCGAAATCAAAGGCTCGGGAGACTTCCATCAAGTAAGTCCCTGGCCGTGGTAGATGTTGTACAAACTAGGGGGACGTGAAGTCAGTTAGCAGGGAGAGATTTATCTTGAATTTATGATATATGTGGCTGGCTTAAATAGTGCTTGTACTTTTACCCTGTGATTTCTTGTGATTCATAAAATATATTCTAGATAGCGTTCAGCAGCTGATGATAGAGGGTTTCTGTTCTGTATGTAACCCTTTTACATTCTACTGTAAGATTTGGGAAGCTCTATTCTGATAGGAATATTTGTGAGGAAATGGTTGCATTTTTGGATGGGTACAGGTATCTAAATATATGGCTTCTAAAATGGCACTAGACGATTTTATATCTGGGACATCTGTGTGGGGCTGGCAAATATAAGACATACCAGTAACCCAGTCCTTCCAGCAATGGCTACTGAATGCCTGCAGAAATTCCCCACAGCATCTAGAAGAAAGTAGATATCTGGGTTGGGATGACTAAAATTTAAATTTTAATGTTTTAATACTTCTGTGATTTGGTATTTCAGATGAGCAAACTGAAAACAGCTTTTTTTTTAGCTGTCATGAAGAAAAAGAGAATCACTTTCCTGAAAAAACTTTTGCATAAGTCAGTGTTCTAAGAGCAAGGCAATGTAGGTGGTTTGCCAATTTATTTTATTGCTTATTATTTTGCTGGTTTATAGTATCTGCCCAATAGAGTCAGCAAGACTGGTTATTTTACCAACCTTCCCTCTCCCCAAAAATGTCCCACTCCAAAACAAAAAAGAAAATCAAGCGGACAATCGCAGTTCAACTCTTCTTAGGTTAATTTGGTGTCAATCAGTTGTTCAGAGGATGAAAGCATGAGTGAGTGCAAAGATTGCTGTTCAGTCAGGGGAAAAAAAAAAAGCCTGGAACATGTTCAGCATAGCTTAGAGAACAAGCTTATGTAGCTTATATAGCAACATAGCTGGAACATGCTTATGGCAAGCTGAGGATTTACACCAAAGCTGTAACTGTACATTGTCAAAATACAGGTGTCCTTTAGCTCTATGCTAATGTTTTTAGTTATTTGAACTGAATTTGAAAATCGAAAGTGCTATCCAGTGTATGTAACTAAAATATCTAAATATTTATGTTCGTAATAAGGCTTCTTCTGTAGTAAGATTTCATCTCCTACATGTTTAATGAAGGACATGATAGAAGAAGCCTAAGGGTGACCATCTCAGGTAACCAATACAGAAGCACAGATGCTTTTAGGATATGATGAAATCTCTTAGAATAGCTACTTTGGGATAGGATGAATCATAGCCCACAAATGCCTATTTCTCTTCAGCGACTATAAAGAGAGAGGGGGAGTAGAGTGACTCAGTGAAATGTGGTTGTTTATATTTGGTCAAATATATTTCAAGCTAAGTGCATAAGGCTACAATCCAGAGGCAGCTCAGCTCTCCATGGCACCTGGTGTATGTGTCTCAAACATTCAGCTACAAAAGCCTGGTTGGAGTGAACTGCAGTTCTCCTCTGGCTGATGCCTTCATCATCCTTCCCAACTGGAACCACCCTCTAGAGGAATGGTGCACATGTACTTAGTTTTCATCCCAATGGGGAATTGGTGTCATCCTAAAATAAAGTCAGGATGCAGGCTGGATGTGTGCCTGAAACCAAGTGTTTGGATCTCACAATTTAGACATGGCTTAAACTCCTTGTGCAAGCAGCGGAAGGAGAGGGAGCATTTGGAAGGCCTCCAGGAGCCACCTTAATTTTGGTAAGATTGATTCCTAACATGTAACTTAAATGTGTGCTTGCTTCTGTGGAGTGTTTTCATTTTATATTTCTCTCAGCATATATGATGAAAATAGAATAGTCTCTTTTCCTTTCTGTGTGCAGACAATCTCCAGTTTTCCTAGGTTAGGGAGATGTTGGGATGTCTGGGTGGTAGGAAGTTGAAACAGTTGAAAAGCCAGACTTAAAGTTCTTGTGATAAGCCTATTTTTAAAACGAAAATTAGACCTGTCCTTTCAGAACCCGTCCCCAGTTAGTAACTTGAAATTTTGATATAACTCTTTAAATTTTTAACTTAATAAAGATTTCCACCGTCACTTCAGCTCCAATATAGAGATTGAGGTATTTTGCAAAAGCTGGCATCACTGGTATTATGCATGAGTGCCTAGTTTTAAAATCTTGGCAGCTGCTTTGACTTTTCTTTGTGCTGTCATTCAGACCATAGCTACCAAAGCTGAATTTTGCTCGTAGTAACAGTTGTGGGAAGTTACTAAGGGAAGAGTCTATTACTGACACAGGAAATAGTTTTGCAGTTCTTTTTGTCATTGCCAAACTTATCTAAATGTCACTGTTGCCATAGGTCATCTAGGCACAGCTCAAAATCATCTCTCTGATGCACAGAATGCCACATAAATTGCTTGGTGACTTCAGTGCAAGTGTTACATATGTCCCACCCTTCCTGAAAAACTCCCTTTAAATTGAGTTGTTGTTTCTGGAATTAGACCTAATTGCTGTGATTCAAGAGTAAGGAAGGAAAAACAACTGTGTGGGTTCTGCATTTTTCAGTTCTCCTCCTCTTTATTACTTCCAAAATAGTCCACTTTTCTCCAAAAGTTAAATCAAGACGATTCAGAAAATTGTGTGTAATAGTCACTGTTAGAAGCATTTTCCCCTTGATTCATTAATTACAGGAGCATGTCAAACAGAGCAGATGGCATTTTCTGAGTTGGGAATTTACCTTTGTTATTCTTTGTTGAGTTTGATATCTGAATTTCTCAGCTTCTCTACGATGATGTTGTTTTGCAATTAAATATATAGTATGGTTGTATAAATCAGACTGAAATTTGAAATCCTTTTTTTTTTAAACTGATGTGAGAAATGAATGGGCGCATGGGCACATTTCCGTTTGAGAACTACTTACTCCTCAATGTACAGAGCAGTTATGTTTAAAAATCTCTTTTTTTGCAGTCTTTTTTTGCATGCCTTACTATGATACTACTCAGGTGCCATTTTTGAGAAAGAGCATATATTTTCTCTCGAACTTTTTAATGGGCCTTAGCTAAAAAGTTCACAAATGGGATGGGATGTATTTTCAGCACGCCCAATTGAGTTGAGGGTCTTCTGAGCCTTTGTCATGGGAGAAACTATAGCATAATAACCCACATGAGGATCTGGGTGAGTGCGTGGTTGCTAGTTTTGTGTTTGTGATTCAGGAGCCCTAGGAATGCCATCTGGAAGCACCCCAGCCCCGTCTGACTGCCGATAAAGCTCTGCCGTGGTTGAAGACCAGTGTGTGCTCTGTGTAGCAGTGGCACCTGAAATGGGGTGGTGCAGGCATGCTGAGCCCGTGCCTTTTCAGGGCTTGTGCCAGTGACTTGCCTTGGGTTTGTGGCGGGGAAGGGTTGAGGTAGCTTGCAAGGTTCCTCCCTCTTCTGGAGCAAACGAATGGGCCACGGCAGCTCTCAGCAGGTGTCGTGGTGTGAATGTGCGTGGTCTGTGGAGAAGGGGCTGGCTCCTGGTCAGAGGTGCTGCCTGTGCTGCTTACTCTCCCTTGTCTGGCAGGGGCACCGTCCTCTTCTGTGTTGTAACCTGCTCGACTAGACCAGCCACACTCAGGCTCTTGCATCTCTTCCTTTCCCTCTCATCAGTCTCTCCCTCTTCTGCCCATGTTTTGGCCCACCTGACCTTTCTGACAGCCCCTCTGCAGTGCACTCTCGAGGGCTTGTCTCACGCACGTCCGTGGGGCACCAGCCCAAGGGTCATGAGAGTAACAGGCGAGGTTGTCTTCCTGCTGTCAGCTCCAATGTCTGGTCTCTGGCAGATGGGAGCAGCAGTTACAGGGGAAATCCTGCTAATCTCCTGTAACCTGAGCCCATTACATGCTCAGTCGCACTGTGGGGCTGGGGCCTTTCCAGCCGCATACGGACTGATGGCTGAAGGAATCGGACGCTCACTGCAGAACATTTTCCGAGATTTGCACTGTAGGGATCAGAAACAAAAATTAAAAAGATGCTGTGAGTCAGATGAATATTAGCAGCCTTTAAAGCTTTGTCAAATAAGAAAATATTTTCTTACGCATAGCAAAAAACCAGCCTCAATATATGAAAAAAAACCCTCAGAAACAATATCAGAAAAAGCAAGGGATCAGAAGTTTGCCAAATTTCAAGGCTGCCCCAATATGGGCAGAGGAGCCAGAGTTCCCCAGTGAGTTACCAGGATGGCAGAGCAACATGTTTTTGTCTAGGCTATCTCAGAACCAGGCAAACTGTGTTTTGGCAGAAAAGTCAATAAATCTTGCAGCAGATGTCCAGCACGGAAAATTTTTAACAAGGGCAGCTCAAAAAGTCAAAAGAATGTGGAAAATCCTGGCGAGATGCACCAAGCCATCTTAATAACGGGTGGAGTTACCACCCCTGTCCGCAGGGTCTCTCATTTTTTTAAGAATCAACTATTTGTTTTGTATTAGGTTTTTTTTAAGGAGGATTGGTTTGGTTTTTTTTTAATATAGGGCAGAATAGAGAAGAATGGAGAGGGTGATTGAACAGAAAGCAAGGGTTGGCTGGCAGGAGCCTTCTTGGCAGAAACACATTGCAGCCATGCCTGGAAGGGGAGGGTTTTCACAAATTGTGTGGGAGATGGTGGAGCCCAAAGGAGAGTTGCTGCTTGCTGGATAGAGGAATAATGGATTTTTGGGAAGCTGTGTTTATAATATGCAAAATAGTCCACAGGAAACAATGGGGCCTTGGGACAGAGCTGCCAGTGAATGAGAGCTTTGTTTTCCTCTTGTCTATTCATATTTCTAAACTTCTAGTGGCATTTTAAACACATTTTACACATTTTTTGTGTAATGGCTTGAATTGCCTAAACTGCTGCTGAAAGTATTGTTGTACTGCAATCTTTATCCCTTTTTGGATAAAGATTGACTTTCAGCTTAAGCTCATTTTTGTATTTTTCTTAATTGTAACTCTAGTTTAATAATCCTTGGCTGCTTTGTTCTCATGTTTTAAAACTTTAGAAAAATTTATAGGAAAGGTGGTTGACAGCAGACCTTGTGTACCAAGCACGTGCAGCTGCCCACAGCCTGACTTGACAATGGCAACTGGTATCGTAGTCCTTATGCCAGAACCTTGATACAAATGAACATCAGTTGCAAGCTAATTGCATGAACTTCAGTTTAGATGCTGCTGATGGGATTTGTCTGCCATGGATATGAATTAAAACACCATTGTGTTTTCATTGTGAAGCATCCCATACCTGCAGTCCCTAACAACCAGTCTGAAATAATCAAAAAGATGTTATGGTTGTATTGCTGTTAAATGCAGACACTGCACATAAGATTATGCAGTATTAAAATGAGAATATTACTGCCTGAATCGGAGTGTGTTTTGGCTGCATGTTAAAATCAAAGACAGGTGGTTTGATTTATTATGGTGCATGGCTCACCTTTACAAACAAACGGCATCACTGCAGTTTTGCAGTTTCAGAAATGTTGTTCGTGCACGCGTTTACGATTAGCAAAAGCTTTGAAAATCCCTGTGCAAGAAATGGTGTATCTGCTGTTGCAGTGGAGGGAAAGGGAGTTGATTGCTTTTGCTGCGTATGTTATTTCATGGAGCTATCGGTTTACCTCACCAGTAAAACTCCTTCCCTGTGCGAGGGAAATTCCTGGTTCATCGGTATGGATGCATTGTTTTTACACATTATAAGTGCTGTGTTGCTGTGTCAATCATCCCGTTAGGATCAGTTTGAGAGCAGGAGGGCTGACGAAGCTCGGTGTGATTGGCTGCCATATGCTGGGAGGGCTCTGCGAGAAGGAAGGGCTGCAGTCTTTCAGCAACAGAGTTTAGGCTGTGTCTTTGCTTCATCATCTGAGGAAAAATCCCCAGATAAGTCACAAGGCTTTCTGAGAAAAAAACCCAAAACATTACAGGCTGCTCATCGTTTCGTGTGAGAATTAGTTACCGTGATGCGATGGGAAAGATATGGCTGTTTGTTTATATCAGATGTTCCTGTTCACGTTGGGAATGTGTCGAATAGACAGGGCTAAACAAGGTAGGAGGATTGTTGTCTTTTATCGAATGTTTCAAGAGTTTGCTGCAGTATACTGCATACTGTATGTGTTGCTTGGGGGAAGTCAGGGAAACACTGTTTCTCCTGTGAATAGATTCTGTTTGGGTGAAATAGGTGGATTTTATCGTAAGTTGTTCTCAAAGGGTGTTAATTTCCAGTGTAAATAGCTCTCTCTTCAGAAATAGAACATGAGTATATGCATATTAAAACAAGTAAAAAAAGAAATAGGTCAGTGTGTTTCAGAAGTGCTGCTACCCTAATTGGATTTTTAGCTGGGTTGTTGTCTGGAAGTGCAGCCTGGCTTTAAGAAGGAGAAGGAGTCAGCCTGGAAATCTGTGAAGTTTATAGCAGCTATGTTTGAAGATTTAGGTGAATTAGACTGGCTGATCTAAATAATTCTCTATCGGAAGCTTTAACTAAAGCCAAGACTGCCTGTTTTAGATTTGTAAGAGTATACGAGATTACAGTATTTTACCCTGTTATAAAAGTATGGATGTTTTTGACTGTGCTGTGATTCCTTGTGCTCTTCAAGGAAAGCCGGGGGAATTTTTCATATTGTAGTTTAGCTTATTGTAGTTTATTATAGAAAGCTGCCCTTTCCAGGTCTTTGTCTCTGCAGCAAAACAGAACCTGTACATGAAAACAAGGAAAACAAGGTTAATAATACGTGCTGCAATTATCTGATCTTTATACATTTTTAATGAGAGAACACATAGCTAGCAGAATAATTTAATGAGCAGGCTGGCTTTTAGAGCAATGATTTTACTGTGCTAAAGCACATCAACTTTCTTACGGAGGAGGAGCCTCAGGAAGGGATGGAGAATATTTATATTAAATGCTCTAGAGAGAAGGAAGACGTCTGTAAAACTCTGGAAGAATAGAGTAGTTTTTAGTTATTATTATTTGTTAGATAGGAAGCAAACTTTACCATCGTGTTGGAGGAGGGCTCTGAGAACATTTCCTCATCCTGTGATATGCTGAAGCCTCTTCAACTTTCTCAGACTGCCATATGGATTGATGGTGCTCAGTACTTTTCAGAATGTCACCCAGTTAGTGACCTGAATTAACATGCTGACTTCTGTTGTGTTATAGCAGCATCATTTTTATGTACAGTATATAATATAGTTGCGTTTTTAATTTTTTTTTCCCCTAAGATTAACGTTTGGTGAGACAGCAAGAAAATGTTGTCTTCTTATTTATCCTGTAATAGCCATATACACTTCATATAGATACTTGTATTCGGAGAGTATGTTGATAGAAAAAATAAGTGTATGTACTGAGGAAGACTAAAGATCAATTTCTGAAAGAAAAATCAGGTAGAAGAACCTTTTGGTGCTTAAAAAAAACTTTCAGTGCTGTAATTTTGGGTGGAAAGTTTCGAGATTTTCTTTATCCTAGGAATGAGTTACACTAGTTTTAATAGTATTGCAGCAAGTAGGCCCTCCTAGACCAACTGTCCGTCTCCCCTCCCATTTTTCAAGGAGAAGTACAGGACATGTACTCAGAACTCCTGATGTCACCTCCCAGCTCCTCACAGCTGACTCTGCTCAGAGGAGGTTGATACGACTTCCCCGCTCCCTGGCCAAGTACTTGCTGGAGACCTGTGGCTGGGTTGTTGACACATACTTAGGTCATGAACCAGTTATTTTTGA
The DNA here is from genome assembly GCA_013397915.1 of Daphoenositta chrysoptera. Taxonomy (NCBI): domain Eukaryota; kingdom Metazoa; phylum Chordata; class Aves; order Passeriformes; genus Daphoenositta; species Daphoenositta chrysoptera. Next base: position 592,128 of record VZRO01005129.1, on the reverse strand, counting down.
ATGCTACAGTCTTCTAAGTAAAATCAACCTTGTCTCTTCTGAGAATTTCAAGCTCTGCTAACAAATGAAACACATGTCAGGATGTAGAACATTATTATTACAAATCCATAGGGTATGGATATGTATGTTTAACTCTCTATCACTATTGATGCTTAAATGTGTTGTTTGTCTGTAGACTGTGTTAAGCATATGAGGAAAAGACTGATAATTAGAAGCAAGTAAAATAAGCTTTTTCAAGCTATAAAATATGATACGAATATTTCTTTTCTGCAAGTAAAGAATGCACAGCTTTCAAAGAAAACTCTTCAGTCTCCTGTTTTGAGACAGTCTCTTACTTTCAGATAATTTCAGTGGCTGGTTTCCATACCTTGAAGATCACAATATGTAGAGTTATCCTTGTTATGCGTGAGTACCAAAGTGAAGATTTGCATTCATCCCTTAGTCAAGTAGTTTGTATCAAACTACTGACAGACAATCAAATGACAGGAGGATTAAAAAAATTATTTCCTGGTCAAGGTGCATATATACTACTACATTATATGGTTAGGTAAACGAACCTTCATCTTGGAGAGTAGATGTAGTACTGAATATTCTGCATTTGTATTTATTATGTAAATAGTTGGTATTAAAAGTATTTTGGACCAGATTCAGGTACCACTTTTCATTTAGTAGTGTCTTTTCTGCTTAATTGCTCTTTGTATTTCACCAGAGCTATTAGTGTGGTAACCTTACGGTGTGCAGTCTGTCTGTTTTCAAGGAATAATTACTTCGTTTAGAATTACTCTCTTTATTTTCCTAAGGTAGAATTTTCTGAGTTAGAGGTCCTGAAGTATAGTGCTTGACAATGGAGTCTTTTTAAAGGCAAATCTACTTCTTCATTTGTAAGTGTACATTTTACAGAAATGTGAGATAATTATGTGCCACCATTTTTTTTTTTCTGAGCAAGAAAAATGGCTCTTAATGTTGCATGGGATTTCAGGCACTCGGGTATCACCTCTGCTGTGAATGAATCTTCTTCTCTGTTGCTCAGAAGTATGTCAGAAATAATCTGTACTATGTTTATTTGTAAAAGCTCTGTGAAATGTTCAGTTTTTATAATACTGAGATGAGAAAAAGACTTAGTGTTTAATTGAAATTACTTATTCTTTATTTTGCATACAGTTTTAACACATTGCTAATATTTAAATTTTGCATGATAGCTATTAGTGATACTGTGCTTCCTAATGTTACTAGAAATTTCTGACTTTAAGGACTGTTTTTTCTCTTCCAGGGAAGAAACACTTTTTTAAAAGTCAAATTATTTTTTTCCCTTTATTTATGAATATGGCTGTTACAAAAGTTTAGCAAAAGCAAACTAAATCACTTGGTTTAAAATTTGATAGTATGTATTTTCTTTTTAAAACCTTTTATGGTGAAGCTAATTCGATATGTTTAATACAATGTATTATGGTTAACTAACGTGCACCAGTGCTATGTAACTGGTCTGTAAACAGGCTGAAATTATAGCCTGAGGAAAATAAAACTCATTTCAGGAGAGTGTCAGTGCTGAAAAGTAGTTCAAATAGTAGCAGTATTAACTGTTTGACTAATTAGACTAATCTCCTTATACATTATTAGCAAATGCAGTGACAGTTGTGGGTTATTGATATACAGAGTCTTCTTTTTAAAAAGTCTTCTTTTAAAACCAAACTTTTTGGCTCTATTTGGAGTAGAGGGTGCATGAGGAGAAAGAAGTTATGCAGCCCCCTTCTAGAGTCTGCCAACTTCTTAATTGCCACAAATTTTTATTATTCTTTCGTAACAGGGCCGTTAAAACGCCGGGCTCTCTCTCCGATAATGCTGGCGATGTCAAGTTCTTAGTTCAGTATTTCAGGCGTGCTAAAAAAAGGAAGTCTGGGGCTGTGAAGATTGAAGAGCATACCTAACAGGGGATTATATGCAAAATCCTTCTAACTAACACAAAGAAATACTAATTATGTAGGGGACTCTTTGTGCTACTGATGATTACTAAAGCTGTTGAGACATGCCAGTGTGCAGTTTGCTGCTTCTGCAGAAGACTTGTCGGATTCCTGGAGTCACAAGTCTGGCAAAGGACCTGGTGGGCTTGTGATACCTGAAACTTTGCCAGTTAGAAGAGCTCAGCTGTAAACAAATTGATAAACACAGAGGTTCACGCTCTTCTTATTCTTTTCTTTTTTTTTCTTTCTTTTTTTTCTCCCTCCTTTTTCATACCTAGATATATATCCACAAATACATAAACACATACATAATATATACACTCATAAAAATATAATTTTCCATCTTCGTTATTTTTGTACTAGAAAAACAATAGCTAATAAAGACAGTGGGAGGGATTAAGTGATACAGTCGTTGCATAAAGAAATGGATCAAGAAATAGGAACAGATGGTTCATATCAGAGTCTATTAATTTTTTCTATTTTAGATCAATGATTTTTTAAATCAGTTTCTGAGTGGATGAGAAACATTTTGGAAAGTGTTTTGGGAAGATCTGGGTATCATGCATTGCTGAACTCATAAATAGAGACAAGGTCAGTCTGGAGGTTCATGAGCTGTAAAATCTTCTGTCCTGCAGGGAATACAGCACCTCTGACAGTAGGCAGAATCAGAGAGTACAAGTAAGGAAAAATGCAGAAATGTTTTCTTCTGGCAGTTTTATGGAAGGAGAAAGCTGGGATTTGGTTTAGAAATGCCTTTTTCTTTTTTTTTGGTGGGAATTCTCAAGGCAACTTTTCAGTATGCTTTTTGTATACGATCACTTTTGAGAGGCCTGGCAAATAATTTTTTGGTTTATTAACCCTCTAGTGTTCTCTCCTATCCAGACTGAATACTTTTAAACTTGAGTTTCTGTGGAATTTTATGTTCTTGTTTTGGGGTTTTTTTTCCCTAATGCTCTGTTATTTATGCTTCAGGTATGCTGAATGGCTCAGTCCTCAGCCCCTAGTTTTCTGAATCTGTCATGATTTTTGCACTTTATAGGTATCATGGGCAGTGTTTGAACTTAGTCTAAAACTAATCTACAATTTCCAAGTGACAAGATTTCCATTATTTGCCATTGCTCAGAAGGATGGTGCTTCAATGCTGGGTTTCAGCACGTTGGGTTTGTGCCTTCACAGTCTCCTCTGGCAGCTCTCTGTGGGACACTCCTGCTAATGTCGAGGTGGGGAAAGTGACTGCCTCCTAGGACACCCTGTTTTAGTCCATTTTTATCTTTTTTTGCTATTTCCTTCTACTTTTCAGAGTGCCTGCAGTGCTGTTGTCAGCAGCTAAATGCGTATTTCAAGCCTAGAGCTGCATTGGTTTGTCAGCAGGCCCCTCTGGCTGTGCCCGTGCGGGACAGGCAGGCTCACTGCTGGCAGGAGCACACCTCTGCGCCCAGTTCATGATCCAGGGCTTCGGCACTGCCTCGCTCTTATTTACTTACAAGGCTGTGATAACACGTATGGGATTCCTCTGATGGCTGTGTTCACCTGTGGCACAGCATCCGCTGCTACAGCCTCTCTCTGCCGTGAGGAGACCAATGCCAGCTTTCCCCCCTTCATCTCCTCACCCCGTAGCCAAAAAGCGGTGTGGCCTGGGGCACCTCCCCCAGCTGGCAGGAGGCTTTTGCAGAGGAGGATGTCGGTGCGTGGGCTGCTGGTGCTGGGGATTGCAGTGCTGCAGTCCTTATTGGCATGCTGAACATGCTCTGGCAGCACGGCGCGCCGCTGTCCTGGAGTCTAGTGCTTGTCTTTAAAAACTTTCTTGCTTCGTGTGTATTTTTTTTACAATTCCCTTGTGTATTTTAGTTCCTCTCTGCTAATGGTGGTAAACGCTTCAGGGGTGGATTGCTTTTTTGCCATAATTTTAAGGGAGTTTGGGTGGTGGCTAAAAAACTCTAAGATTTTCTCTGTCACATTGAAGGCATGAAAGGCTTTGAAAGTGGCCCCACTGATGTGTTTATAAAGCCAGTGCACTTTCCACTTTTCCCCCCCTCCTTTTTTTTAAAGACCTCATTTAATGCTCAGGACTGTGCAGTGAGGCCACTTTCAAAGGCTTTAGTATCCACAGTAGCAGCTCTTTGAAGTGGAAACGCCAGCAGGGAACAAGCCTTCAGCTTAATCCTTGGTGTAAAAGGTCCTAAGTGGTAAGAAGCCACAACATCCCTCTCGATGGGAGGAGCTAGAGAGCGATACCTGGAACTGAATCTGTATCCTGGACCTGGACCTCATCTGCAGAGCTGGAAGTGGTTGGATATGGATACTTCTGTAGGGCACGAGAGATACGGTCCCTCTCATCTCTCTGGTTTTTCACTCTGGTTCTGTCTCAGCTTCTTTCCCCAGTTTCTTGAGGAGGAGGACACAACTGAAAGGCAAGAGAGTAAGGCCTGAGAGCAAACATGTTTGTGCTTGGCTTTGTTTGCTCTCTCAAGTTGGTAAATCCCTCCACTGGAAGGCAGAGCCGGTGGCACAGTCCATCTGCTCGTCCTTGTGGGCATGTGTCTGTCCAGTTAGGTTGGTGGCTTCATGGTGGCCCCAGGTGCCTATCTCCCTTTTGGCACGAGGAGGGTGCAGGAGATAGTGCTTTTTGGTCACCAATGACTCATTTAAGTGCTCAAAGCTAGGTGGGATGAGTCTGTCATCTCTGAAATCCATTTGTTTGAAATAGGAGATGAAAGTGTTGAGTTTCTTGCGGTGGGGCCTGAGGATCACTATGTCCCTATGGATTTGTAGCCAGTCTTGGTTACAGAACTAGGCTGCTTGTAAGGAGCTGCCATCCAAAAATGGAAAAGGCAGAAGGATAAGCTGGAGACAGCAGTGCCTTGACTGGCACATGGCTTGAGCTACCAGGGGTGAGAAGCTTTTTGACAAGGGCTTTCCTTCTTAACTGTAGTAGCCATTGTTGATTCTGATGACTATTTAAATAACCTGATTTTTAAGTGAAAAGCTATTTTTTAACTTGTTGGTATTTTTGACCTTCAGCACATCACCTGCCATTTGTCTTCACCCTTATGCTGTTTCCTGTGTGCAAAAATACCTGTCTTTTCCATGGCTTCCCCACTGGTAACACTCCCTGCCTCCTAGTCAAAATCTGGTGGTCCTCATCATCAGTCTATATGAATTTCGTATTCTTTCTGTTGTCAAAAGCCTCCCTGTTGCCTCTTTGTACATGTAAGCCTTTCCACAGTGCTGATGGTGCTGTTACTGTTCTCTCAGTCTTTTATCATTTCAGAGTTACATGCTCCATGACTATACACAGTAGTGTAGTTCTTTTTTGTTTTCCTTTGATAGTGCGAAATGTTCTGCTTGTTTTATACTCTATCAGCTGCTGAATATTTTGCAGAAGTCTTTATTAAATTGCCTGTAATGTCCACATGATCTTTCCTCCATAACAGTGTCTTCTTGGAACCTAGTGCTGTGTGTTTACTATTCATTATTTTTCTGGTTTTTTCCTCATCTTCATTATTTTGCCTATCTTTATGTTAAAATGATATCATTTTATGACCCAGTGAACTCATTATCATGAGATCCTTTTGTAACTCTTCACAGCTGGCTCCAGGTATGACTTCGCAAAAATTTTATGTTAACTGCAAACTATCTTATTGTTTATGGGTATTGTTGCAAAGCAGAGAAGGAAATTCTCTTCGCAAACCTAATTATGAAAATTACAGTGTATTATTAGAAGTAAAACATGGTATTTAATCTTGTAAGTTTGTTGTGAACTTCTGCTCTGACTTTAGTCTTCAGACTGTCTGCAAATGCTTAGCACTTTAACTGCTCTTTTAAATTAAATTTCTTTTGACATCCATAAGGCCTAAGTCATCACAATAACTGGGTTCCACAAAAATCATCAGGTTACAAAGATGAGATGATTAATTTGCTTTCATTTTTCTTAATTTTGGGCTTTTAGGATTTGTATTTCATAGGTCTTCCCTACCATTGTCATAATTGTACTACTTAATAAAAACTGACAGTTGCTTGTAAACTATTTGTAGGTGATAAGGTTTTATGAAGTGCACTTGATGTTTTCAGACGTACAGTGAAATGGGGGAGAGAGAGGTGTGCTGCAGTAGGGTTCTGCAGTGGGTCCTTAAACTTGAAAATCTTGTAATAGGAATCAGTATAAGGTGGTGGTGGTTTGGGGTTTTTTTGCTGTTGGTTGGGTTTTGTTTTTTTTTCTTAAAGAGAAATTAAATTAAAACAGACTTATAGTAATACTCTACTTTGGTGAAGTTAACCATCTGTATCTCACCCATCTGGGTCTCCAGTCACCAAAGCATCAGCATACTTTTGACTTAGGGGAAAAGGTAAATGTGATGATTGTAATCTTTGAAGTGCTTCACTGGAAGATAAAAATTATTTTCCTGAAATAATACTTTAAAATTGGTGGAGGGGTTTCTACTTTCCTGATTTAAAAATATTATTTGTTTTGTTTGTGTGGCTATATTTACTCCAGTTTTCCAGTTAGGAAATTTAGGTTACATCATGCAGGATTATTCTTTAATTGTTTTCCTGATGGACTTTGTTCAACTGGTGAAAAAACATGGGACCTTAAATTGTAGATTTCTTCTCAACTTTACAGAACCATAATAATTAAATTTACACCCCCCATTATGTTAATTGAGTGAACTTTTTCTGTAAGAAAGCATAGAGCTAGAATACCACTACATCTTTGTTGTCTCTCTCTTTCCTGTCTTTTCAGGGTATAATTTTTTGGGGGGTTAAGGGCTTTTTTGGTGCTTGTTTGTTTGTTTTTTGGGGGGGCATGGGTTTGGTTTTTTGGTTAGGTTTTGGGTTTCTTTTTGTTCGGTTGTTTTTTGGTGGGTTTTTTGTTTCATTTTTGTTTGGTTTTTTCAGGTTTTTTTGTTTCTTTGTTTGTTTTTTTGTAGCAGACAGTCCTGTTCAGTTGCTATAAAGTGGTACCATGGTTGCTACTGTTTCAGGTGATGGGCAGAAGGATAAATGTGTAGAAGAGCCCCTCAAGTAGGTTTTCAGAATTTCTAGAATCTATGCATTGTAATAAAGTGGATATCTGTGTGAAAGCCAAATATTGGTAGTGCAAACTTTGCAGCCCATAAAGTTGGAGAGGATTACTGGAGGGCATAACTTTGACCAAGAGTGAGGTGGTTCATTTATTTATTTTTTTATTTTAGTTTGGGTTTTATTTTCTGGTCTGGTTTGATTTTATGTCTCACCTGTTTTATCCTGGAAATGTTGTATGTAATGGAAGGAATTCCTACCAGGTGTCAGGGGCCAGAATGTGTACAGGCTGAAGGTTAGAATTTATAAAATCTCTTATTTACAAGCTAAGGAAATATTGCACTAAAATGAGGCACATTCAAAACACACATTAAAGTAATTTTTGAAAAGTTGTTTTTGGAATAGAAATGTGTGTAAGCATAACAGCAGCAGTCCACTTCTTATGTTTATATAGGGTTTTTTATCTCTGAGTATTGTTGATGATGTTAATTATTTGACCAAATCCAATTTATTTTTTCTGGTTTTTTGCAATTTATTCACTTTATAACACAGAAATTTTGACAATGTATATCAAAAACAGTGTTGTATATTGAGGTGATATTTGTGCATAGTTAAAGGAAGCTCTTGAATTATGGTTTAACACAGAAGTTATGCAAGGCAATACAGTTTGTCTTTAAATATCCTTTTGGCACTAAACTTGAACTAAACAAATGAATTAAGCTTCTGAAAAGGACAAAAATGTCAAGACTTGCTTTAACCAGTCTAAATTTTCCACTGCAATGTGAGCAGAAAACTGTCTCTTGCCAAAGCCAGTTGCTCGTGCTCAGTTGTCAGAAGAGTCTCCATTGCTTTGGAAGTGCTGGCGAATGCCAGGCTGTGCTTACCTGTTCTGCCATTCCCCGCAGGACAGAGAAATCTCTGCAGTGACAGGTAAGCAGAGATAGTAGAAAAAGGTCTGGAAAAGGGCTCTGTCAAACCATTTAGAGGAAATGTGTTCGGTTTTCACTGCAAAACAATTCATTGTGTCAAAGGATGAAAGCACTTGATTTTTCAACATTTTAAATATTTTTTTTCCTACTGCTCTCTTTTCACAATAAATAGCTGAGTTAAAGTAGAGATTGTAAGTTGAATATTGAGAAAATTTTTGATTTAAGGTGGGGACATGCCTAGCTCTGAGACATAGACTAACACTACCTAACCTGTCATCATGGTTGCCTAAATCCATTCCCTTTTCAACTTTTAAGCTAAGAGAAATTAAAACAAAGACTGTATATTGAAGTTGCTTTTCAAAGATACTGGCTGGAGTTTTTTGTTGTGGTTTGGGGTTTGTTTTCCTTACAGAAATCTGAATGTAGTTTATATCCCCTTTTTACTGTTACAGACAAATGAACTATACACATGGGAGAAAAATGAGTATAAACTCATCCAATGTCCTTACTGTAGTCCAGTAAACTTTCTGAGTTTATTTCTGTGTAGCCTTTCTGTGTTTAAGTACTTTATGTTCTGTTAGTCATAAATTTTTTTAAAAAAAAGGTTATTTTCTAAAATGAAACTGAGTTGAAAAGTAACTTTCTTCAAGTGGCAACGGGTGGTGAGCTTTTTGGACTGAGGGAGACATGTTACACAAATCAAAACAACAGATCGATATGACCCATTTTTATTGGGTCAGTGCTTCTTAATTGGTGCTCAAGCAAAAAGGAAGGTCAGTAGCAGTACTGCACACCAAACCCAAAATTCGTCATCCTGGAGCTCAGGAAAAAAAATGTTTACTTAGTAGGCAATGTCTGCAGACAGTTATTATGCACTCCTTCCATTTGTAACTCCATTATTTGCCTCAGGATTAAATAGAAGTATTCAAGATTTCCAGGAAAACAGACATTCACCAGAAGTTGCAAGTCATATGAGAAAAGCTCTTTTTGCTTCTCTGCCACCAGTTGCAAAAGCAGTTTTAGATGAAAAGCATTCTCTTTCTTGAACTTGTGATAACTATTTGACAACTGAATAGTGGTTCACTAAATGCAAATTAATTTTATTCCAGAAAGAATGAGCTTGCATTGTGTATTGTCAAATACAACACAGGTAGCCTTTGAAGTTTTAAATTTTGGGGTTTTTTAGGGGTTTTTGTTTTTTTTTCCTTGTGGACAAATGCATGAATTCTGAAAATAAATTTTCTTGCTGTCATCTTCACATGAAACATGATTAAATATTTTCTTTATTCACCTTGGAGGACCAAAGATAATCAGGCAGGAAGCCATCTCTGTTTACAACACAAAAAGGCAACCTACCTTCAGAAGAGACCAATAACCTGTTAAATACTACCTTTTGTCTTCAAGGCCATGCCAAACCCCCCCACTTCTGGTTTCTTCTTAATTGGGAAGGGTCTTTGAAAAAATGGCTTTTAGTGGGACATTTCAGCTGCTCTCTGAATGCTAGTACAAAAACCCTATTTTAAAAATATAAAAATAAATCGTCTTTGAAGGTACTTGTTAACTATCTGCTACTCTATAGGTGACTTTAAAGTTAGGTTGCTATTCTGTCTTTTTAACTGCTGTAAGATATGAAGTATTCTGACATAGGCACCTAATCGGGCTTTGCAGTATGTCCTGTGAGATATTTAAGCAGTAAAGCACTTGCATATGTTCTGCTTCATGAGGACTTCTTTAGTTTTGGAAGTAAGTAAAACTGGTGTTGTGTGTTGTATGCACCCTACTAATGGAGTGAAAGGGGAATTGAATCCTTATGATAAAATGGACTCTGATGACAGCTTGCTTGGGCAACCTCTGAGCACTAAAGACACTATTGAGGTTTTTTCTTTTCCCTGCTGGAAGCACTTTGCCATTGTGATAAATCACTTCTTCCAAAATATGTTTGAGATGCTTGTGAAATGCTTTGGGTCTGGCAGAATGCAAGAGTGCCTTGCTTAGGCTCCTTTAGGCAGGCTCTCAGGTTTTCTTCCTTCTCCTTTCAATTTCTAAGAAAGATTCCTGCTTCTGGGAATGTTCCTAGGTGACGTAGCTTGGGATGCAGAGGAAGGGGTCTTGGTGTTTCTTACTCTTGTGGTAGGTTTTAAAAGTCTGTTTCTTCAAGCTCCACTTTTGCTGGAGCTTTGAGTTTAACACATTCAGGGGTACTGATAAAACAACACAGATGCTCTTGAAGGGTTTTGTAATCAGTCATCTTACTCTCCAGCTCCAAACGTGGTTTTCAAATTTTTGTGCGTCTCCAAAGAAGTCCTGAAGTGTTTCTTCCCATAGCCATGCTCCTCTCCTGAGAGTCTGTGCTTTTGTCAACAATTGTGAGAACCAGTCAGGCTTCCTCCTGGTATCCTAGTTTTCATGCACATTATAAAGGGCGTTTCTGACAGAGCAGCATTTAAAAAAGGGATTGAGGAAATCCATGGAAGAAAAATCCAGCGAGACCTATTAAATACAAAGACATCAGTTACAGGTTGTTGGGAGAAAATTAATGGAAATTATCAAGCTCTGCCTGCCCTGGTTCTGCACTCTTCTGAAGACATCTAGTATTAGCCATAGTTGCAGGCTGCATTTTGGGCAAGAAGGACTCTTTGGCTCATCTGCTAAGGTCATCCTTGTGTATGTTGTTATCCTGTTCTCAGGGAAAAAGTGGAGAAAATGGCACAGGAATGCAGGTATTTTATCTCAGAACAGTGATGCTGCTTGAATTTTGTGTAGGAAGTCTGTTCAGCAGAATGGGTTTAGCACTTAAGAGGCAGTAGAGTTAATAGCATCAGGTAGTGCTCTTGCTGCCCTCGCCTCAGGAGCTTGGTTTGGATGTGCCATGCAACTTCCTAGAGCTGGGTAATTTGCTGGAGTATATAATTAATAATGCTGTTGGCAGTCTTAAAACATGTGCAGCTTGTGAATTCAACATGTCATTAATTTACGTAGAGTCCTTGGTTTATTCAGACTTATCCTTGTCTTTCACTGCAAAGGGATGCTGTTTGTCACAAAAACAAATACCTCAGCAAGAGTTCTGCCTTCTTGGCTTAATGCAAAACTGGACTAGAGAAAATAGAAAATCGACAACAGCCTGATCTCTTTTAGTTTGTGCTCCTGTGTAACAGCATGTTATCGGTCCTTTGGCAGGTGAGAACAGTCATTTGATCACACGTTCCCTCCATGCCAGTCTATAAAAATTTCACAGTACATAAGCACACTTTTCTATAAATATTTTACAGTCCTAAAAAACGATAAATACAATGCATGTCTGCACCTGGGTGTGAGTGGAAGCTCCTGATGCACTGGGGTACGCTTTCCTGGGGAATTGGGTTTGATTAATAGCTGTTACGTGCTGCACTCTGCCAAAAGCAAAACATTTGTGTCCACAAGAGGCCAAGAGGTAACGTCATTGCTGCCGGGGATGATTAACTCTGCTTGCCGAGGCACAGAAACAGAAATTGCTTTTGCCCTCTTGTCAAGGTGGGAACCGAATTCTATGTATGAAATTCATACACCTAGAGGATAAAATCAGGTTAATTTGGACTTAGAAACAGAAAATGTTTAAGTTAGAGACTGTGAAAAGGTACAAACCAAGAGAGGAGGGATAGAATAAAAACAAAAGTAGTTTGCTAGAAGAAGAAAACTCTTTTCTGCAATTGCATTTTAACTGAAGCATAATAAGCATTAGTTTTTCCAGCATGACTTCGAAACACTTTGATATTAGAAAATACTCTTGTGGGCTGTAGTCATCCACAGACCTAAAGTTCAGCAGAAATATTTCATGGTCCATTAGCAAAGTAGTACAGTGTGTTACTGAAAAGGTCCCAGGCTGTGTCGGTTGTTTCACAGTCAGTGGTACACCTTCCTCCTCACCTACTTCCCCAGGGACAAAGGACATTAGTGTTATTAAATTGTAAAGCCAGCTTCAAAGGGAGCCGGCAGGTTTTAACAAGAAGCTCATTGCCATACTGTAAATAGTGTGGGACATACTAAAAAGCCTGAACCTGGCACATTAGTGATCGTGACAAGGAAAATATGGCTCATTTAGCAAAACTGATTTGAAGGTCATGCTCAGTTTAAATAAAGCAGACTGGTGTTTTCTAGTCTGTCCCCGGACTTCAGTCAGCTTAACTAAAATAGTTAGGATCATCTCTGTGTAAAGTGTTCATCTGAATTACAGTTCACAAGTGTTCATTGCTGGTTGTATAACAGGCAAAGAGATGTTGCAATAGTTAATCTCCAAGTCAAGCAATTAAAATAAATAATGGCTCTTTTGTAAGTCCTGACGCTTCTGACTTCAGCTGGGTTCATGTTGAAGTAATACAAGACCCAGGATTAGAATTTTAGTATTTTTGGCTACCAGCCATCTGATCAAACAAGTGGGCTGCTTCCCTGATATGGCAGTTCTGGCTTCTTCCTCATTTGAGCAATACTGGTTTCCTCAATGCCAAATGGGAGCTGCTTAACATCTTAGAGTGGAAAAAAAAAACCCTGAAAGGGATTAAAGAAATGTTTGCAAGTTTCATTTGAAATTTGTAGACGAAAATGCATTCATCATGCTCTACTATAATTGAATGGCTTTTCTTAAAAATGTTATGGTGACAGAAAGATTTCCCATTCATATTTGCCATCAAAGAATAGATGATGTTTCATGGAAACCTGTGCTATTTTCTCTTGTTTCTTGAATTTAGGGAATTTTATTTTTTATGACTTCACAATAGTTTGGAGAAGAGTCAAAAGCTTGATTCTGGTTTTAATGCTGTCTTTTTACATAACTATGCAGACACTACTAACCTCTCCTGTGCATTGTCCAGTCTTACTGGATCTCTAGGATAAGGGTACACATAAAAATGATGAGTATTAGAAATTGGTTTAAAGAGAGGAACACAAATCTGGCATAGTACTCACTGATGAATGATCCCTCTGTTGCATCACTTCTGGTCCTGTTTCCTAGTCTGGAAAGCTGATGGGATGAGAAAAGCCTGTCCATCACAGGGAAATCTCCTGCATGTTCTTTCTTTAAGATGTAGTTTATTCAAATGTGATTAACAAGCATGCTGACTGTCACATTACTTGTCTGTAAAATTACTTTGGTTTTTACTTCATTCATGTTAGCACCTTTTGATGTAGGATCCTCTTTGTGTTGGCTGGTGGGGGATCTTGCACAACGTGGCTTAAATTAGCGTATGATGCCTGAGAGCCAGCCTTGCTTTCCAGGAGCAGGGAGCGTGTCCCGTGGGATACAGCACTGTAGCTAAAGGGGCTTGCAGAGAGGAGCCGGACCTGCCGGGGGTGGGTGCCCTGTGCTGCCGGCTCTGCTCCGTACTCCTGGGAGTGGGATGTGAGCAGGTGGCCGTGTCTCTGTTGAGTTGGCTGGCACGTGTGAGGCGGGGGCTTTATGCTGCTGTGTTATTCTGCACCCGGTGAGGCAGATCAGAACGGATCCAGCTGTAGCCTGGGATTAAGCTGCAGCCTTGCTTTCCTCAGCAGGGAGTTTGAGGGAGCTCAAGAGAGAACTTCGCAGGGGAGTCAAGGAAATGGCAAGTAGCTATGATTTAAAGCAACAGTGGAGTGTGCTCGTGGGGTTGCGGCTGTCCTTTGGTGTGCAGTTTCTCTTCTGTTTGGAGGCCTTGAATGCTATTTAAAGCACAAACAATGGGGAAGAAAGGAGATTTAAGAGTGTTAGAATGAGGTTTAGTTGAAAAACAGAAGCAAAGTTCCACCATCTTTTGGACTAAAGCACCTGCCTGTGTCTCCTAAACATGTCTGAGTCCTTAATGATTTGAAAGTGGACTCCACTGTGCAGCTGCGAACAAGAGGTATGACTTTGTGGGATTTGAATGCCTTTTCCGAGAATAAGGGTGAGGGTTCAGTCAATGTCAGTCTTCAAATATCTGTATTTCCATAGTGAAGGATACATAACTTGATCTGGTTATAGAAGCATTCCTGTGTATTAAACTTAGGCAGGGAATCTTTCCACTGGGTTTTGTCTATGAGCATAGTGGAATGCAAAGCAAGTTTCCTTTGCAAATAGGTCAACTGCTGAAGAAGAAGCAGCTTTTTGGAGGAACAAAATTCTTGTCAGTAGTCTGAAGATGCATCTGTAGAATGGGGCACATTGATTAATCCGTGTTTTCAGATGTCCTGAGGCATCTGGAGATGGTTGTGTTTCGTTCCACATCACCTGACCTAGATAAAATCACGGATTCAAAACTAGTAAGTCCAGGCTGAAAGAAGTGGCTAAACTGTTATTTCTTAGAGATCAGTTCATTTTCTGAACAAAAAGGAACATCATGAGAATATAACTTAAAGTAGTATGTGATTAAGACATTGCTGGTTTGTGAACTTGTGCTGTGGAATGTGAAGCTAGTGATGCTTATGGCTAACCCTGTCTAAGGGTAGAGACCCTGTTTGCTGCTGCTTCCAGCCAGACCTTAAAATTTCGACATGAAATTCTTTGTGCCTGGTGTCTCCTGCAGGGTCATTGCTATTGTTTCTTTGTTAAAAAGTTTATGAAATTTAAGGCTATAAACATGATTTTTTGTGAGAAAGAAACATGAAGTTTTGTTTATGTGTAAGTGGATAAAAGTTGTAGCAGCAACCTGCTTTGGGTCAAGGGCTTAAAATTGTACAGGACCATTTCCCTGGGGTTAGAGAGTTGACCTTGGTCTTCCTGAAAAAGATGTCACATTTGGCTAAGAAAACAGTTTGTCTCTGAAGAGTGGTAGTATATGCACACTGGGTTTGAAAACTAAGTTCTCAGTACACTCTCTTGACACTAGAATCCAGCAGGTCAGTTTTGGTGGCTGTAGGTAGGTCCTGAAGGTGACTTTCATCCCTCCTGACTTCTTGTGTTTAGCTGAATTTGTCCATCAGTCTGTAAGTCAACATGTTTCTCCCTGCTAGTGACCTAGCGAAGGCTCACCTTGCTTTCACCACATAGTGGGTCTTTGGGGTTTGGGGTTGTTTTTTTTTTCTTTTCATTTCCTTGTTTTTAAAACAGAGCATTGTAAATTATCAAACTTGTAAGGCTAAGTACACCTCTTCTGTCTGGGAGAGAAGAGCTTATATACTTCAAACTGTACAGTCCCATTTAAGTACAACTGAGGGTTTTCTAACTTTTAAATTCTTGAGTTCCTGGTATATTTATAGAAGAAATACATGGATCATGTTGACAAATTTTGACAGTAGGCGCAACAAATTGACCCCCAGTGTTGACATCTCTTACTGAAGATTTTAATGTGATGAATAATACAGAGTACTTAAACCTCAAAAAGTGTTAAACTGTTTTAACACCTTTTGAGTGGGCTTAGTGGTTCCACTAGAGATCTGTGGTGAGGCCATGTGGAGGACTCTGCTCCTTTACTGGAAGTCATCACCTGCAGGGATGGCTTTTGAAGATGAGGTCTTTGCTCATTACTACTTGTTATCTACTGAAGCATGAATACATCATGTCCAGGAAGTCTCAGTTTCACCATTAGACAGATACTGCATAATCCATTGCCACATCATCTGTCTGATAAGTAAAACTACTGTACCAAAGCACCTCATATTTTGTAGATAGCAAGAGCTCCTGTTTTCCAGCTGAGAGATCCAACTGGTTTGTAATAGGGCAAGGCTTTGTATTCACTTGCAATTCCCAAAGATGCTGGCTGCCACATATTTCTCTGAGAACTTTTTCTGGGGGCTTCTAGTGTCTGTGTGCTTTGTCTTGTTTAATAATTAAAAGGATTTTTTTTCTTAACCATGGCAAAGGCTTCCTACTCCTCTAGGCCTTGCTAGCTTTCTGCAAAAGGGAAGTGATGCTTATCCTAAAAGGATAAATAGCTTTTACAAATACATGTCCATTAATTTCATACACTTAGCATAAGAAAAACTGCATTTGTAAGTGTGCATTCTTGATCAATTCCATTGATTCAACAGTGTGAGAGACTGAAAATAAACAATAATAGTTGTAAAAAGACAAGAAGGATTTTTTCTATTGTTGAGTACTTCCTTCATCTTCAGTAAGTATATTTTGCAGCTCAGTTTGTAAGTTTTGATAGTTTGTTTAGCTACAGTGGGGAGTGTTGTCTTGAGTTGGGATCATTAATGATAATAACAACAAAACAGATAAACAAAAATACCAAACAAAGAAACCCTTCTGCCTGGAGAAGGGACACTGTTGATGCTGAGGGCTTTATGCCAGTGAGGTGCCGTTGGTTTTGCAGGACAGCTAACTTTGGCTGGTATGTTGGGTCACAATTAGAAGTGAGAAGAGTGGGAAGAAGAGCAGAGTTTGTATTTGCTGGAGCCACTGGTTTTCTCCAGGTGGGTGGGTTTTGCAACACACAAGGTCAGGGTAAGCTATGACGTTAATAATGGCCTGTGACCTTGCAGGCATTTTATTGAGGATTATTATTGTTATTGTTGTTGTTATATTTTCTTATGTAAATTCTGTTCTTTTCCTTTATTTACTTCCCTGTTTAGTCAAACTATGGGATTTTTCCTGTAACCACACCCTCGTCCGCGTTCCTTTTAAAATTTCTTCTTGTCCCTCTGTCCTCCAGTGTTCACATCCTTTCTCTTTCTTCCATTTCCTATGAAGTCTCTTCCTTCCTTTCTGTTTCACAACCAGCCATTTCCTTTTCCTACCTTCCTCTCCCATTTTTTCCTTCTCATGAGTACTTTCTTAGTATGTTGAATTCTACTTTTCTTGGCTTCTCCCATAATTTTATTCCCTGTTTTGTCTTTTCTCTCCCTTCTCCTTGTTTTGCTTCCCTCATGTTCAGGCTTTCAAGGTGGCATATCTTCCTTCATCCTCCTGGTGCAGGTTATGGGCAAAAGAGGTGTGACAGCTGCCTAGGATGTGGTTGTGAACACGTAGGTCATGTAAGTGGTAGGCATGAAGCACGCCAAATTATTCTATCCTCACCACGCGTGCACTTGCCTCCTGCTGAAGGCATGGCCTCCTTCAGAAAGGACTCAGTTCTGTCTTCTGAGTTTGCACCAGTAGAAACTCCCGAGGCACTTGATGACTCTTGAGAAATCAGATGGCATTGTTATGTTTGACAAGACTGGGATTTTTGAGACAAACTCTTCATGCTTCCCTTTCTTTAGAAAATCTTTATGTAGTAGGAGGGTAAGAAATAGGATGATACTGTATTTCACTCTTCTACCCTCCACCCCCCAAATGCTTTTTGGTATGAATTCTTGCTGTAGCCTCACAAATCTTGTATGCGATTCTGCTGTGCACTTCTTTTTTAAAAACCATGGCTACTGCTGTTTCTATACTGTGTGCTGTTTGCTTTGCTGCCACGTGCTGTGTCTGGTTTTTTTCAGTCTTAACACCTACTACTTGAGAAACAGCTTTGTCAATTTTATGGTGTGCAGCCCTGCAGAGTATTACTACTTGTGACTTTCAGCAGTGTGCGGTATAACATTTACCCTTTTCCCAAAATTTCCGTCTGTCTCCTACATCTTTTACTGAAAACCGTTACTGACATTTCTGAATTGGAATGTGTGGCTCTAGGGAGACTATTTCCTCTTTTACATTTAGCCAGCTAAATCATCAGCCCAACAAGCTATCAGCTCAACAAGCCCTTGTGGAGAGGCTCTTCTTGTCTTTCCTCCTCTCTTTCCTTTTCATCAATTATGAGTATTTTCTCACCTCTTCGTATGCTTTCAGCTTAATCTCATTCTTCATTGATGCTGTCAGACAACATTGACAGAATATTTAATTTGTGGAATTTGTAATTTATGTACTGTACTATAACTGCATAGAATTATTTCAAAATGTACTAATTCTCTTGCGCCTCATTATTCTTTATGACCAGGTAAAGCTATCTAAGTGTCATCCAGACCCATCTTTTTGTGCATTGGACTTGAAACTAAATTTTTGAGCAATTAGCATTGCATTGCCTTTATTCGTGCTAGCAGTAGGAACTTCTGGTTTAAGTATTAGTCACATAGTAAAACCCCTTCTGGTAGCATTGCTAAGTAGTAGAAAAGCCCTTTTGATGTGAAGACCTAGAAGTCAGAACTGGGATCTGATACTGAAACTGGGTGTGAGTAATTCTTACTCACATTACTAACAATACTGACTTCAATTAAGACAGGTGAATCCAAACACAGAATGGTAATTGTTCTGACATGGAAAAGCTGACAGTGTTTTTAGAGCTATTTTTGTTGATGCATTTTAAAATCTAGGGACACTGTGTCCTTCCTCCTAGTCCTTCCTCCTTTTTCTTGCACAAAACTAATCCATCAACTGTTTCTGGCTGGTATTTGCAAAGTAAAAGTTGTGTTCCTTTGAAGCTGAATAGAAGAAAACATCATGTTCATGGTTTCACTGTCTATGTATAAAATAGAGTTAGTGGTTAAAATTTTTTATAATATCTAACCCCTTGATTTTCAAATCTGTTTTTCTGTAAAATATCCTAGGTATTTTATAGTCCCCAAGTAGTTTAAGTGCCATATTGAAACCTGAGGTTTTGATACTGAATGATGTTTTTGCAGAGGTACACAAAAGCTAATTAAATCAAGGGAATAATTAGATAAAGACTTTTTCATATCAGGAAGGACTCATTAGAGCATGGTGGCTTGGTGGTGAGCTCTTTCGTGAAACAGCCTCTAGGTTAACAGGAAAACCAGCTCTATTGTCTGCATATGTAAAGTTTTATTCCCTGTAATTTTGGAATGACATTTTTTTGGTTGTTTTTTTTTTCTTTCCCTTGAGAAATAGAGGGAGACAAAAAATCTGAGCAGAGTACTACCATCCTAATTTCTAAGAAAGAACAAATAATGAGTAACAACTTAAAATGTAGTAACACAGTGTAAAGGGCCAAGTGATAAATTAATGGAAACGGGTTCTTATATTTTGTTTTGGAGACTGAGCACATTAGATTGAATTGTTTCACAACCAGCGTGCCTAATTATTGTGTCTGCCACATTCGTCTATTTAAATCATTCCCAACTTTTGGATTGCTGCCTGGAATATTACTGCAGTACATGTTTCAACTGGTTATTCCCTTGTCATGTGTAACTTGACAAAGGAGGATGATTTTTTTTTTTGGAAAAAAAATGAGTGAACTTTGGCTGTATGTTTATAATATCTGATAAAAAGGGAGTATAGGTTTCATAATGTTGATTTGAATGAGTTGCACGTGAACTGATGCTGTATTTGTTTTGTCAGGTCAGTGACTTAAAAAGTGCCTTTGCCAAGTCACTTTTACGAGCGAGGACTGCTACGCCTGTGTTCTCAAAGTCCCATCTTTGCCAGCCAGACATTGCCTTCACCTTACACCTGGCAGAAGATACCTCAGCTGTCTCCATTTGCCAATTAGTTGATGGGAAACTGAAAGCAGGAAAAGGATTATTATTATTCCTGGGACATGAACAAATGACTGCATTGCTTTTCTCGTGTGATCAATACCGGCAAGCAACCATCAGAGGACTGCTATTCTATCAAGGAGTGCCATTGCATTGATGGACCTTGGCTTAAAACCCGTGCATCCGTGATTACAATCAACAAACCCACGTGTTTTGCAGACAGAAATGCGACTGAGCATGTGTTTTCCCAGCCAAAAGTCTACAAGCGGGACTTAATGATTGATGAGTGACTGCTTGCTGATAAACTTTCTCTGCTTGTTCTGCTTTGTGTGTGTTGGACATCGTTGATTTCCCCCACTGTTTATTTTTTTAACTTTCTTTTCAATTAGATTTGAAGTTATTTTTTTCTGATTTTTTTGCCCCCTCTCCCTTTCCTTTGTCATTAGTTTTGGAAATTTCTTCAGCATAATTCACTTGACAGCAACCTACAAGTTCAAAATCAGCTTTTCATCATGGCTTTGAATGTTGCTCCTGTAAGAGATACAAAATGGCTGACATTAGAAGTGTGCAGGCAGTTTCAGAGGGGAACTTGTTCACGCTCTGATGAAGAATGCAAATTTGCACACCCCCCTAAAAGTTGCCAGGTTGAAAATGGAAGAGTTATTGCCTGCTTTGATTCCTTAAAGGTAAGAAAAAGAAACTGCATGTGTAGTGAAAATGCTACTACATTGTAGTGAAAGTAAAATATGAAATGATGAGTTACAACTAAACCAGGTTAATCAGAAAGTGATTCGTTCTTGGTAAGATGTATATTGAAACAAATGTTGTTTATCATAACATTTGTTTATTGAAGCTTTTAAGATTTCTAAGGATTTTTTTTTTTCAAATGTCACTATGTTGGTTACAAAAATTGCATGTGACTGTGGGATACAGAATTGCTTACAGCTGGTAGGACAATTGTATTCTTCTTGAGTACATTTTATGAATTATAATTATTTCATGGTAAATGAAAATACACAGTGGCACAATACTAGGCCATTCCCAGAGTCCTAAAGAAACAAGTCATATGGAAAGAGTGCAGATTTTTCCATGTAGATCAACAGAAGTAAGGAAAGTCTAACCATTACTTCAGTTTTGACACAAGGGGTTGTTTACTCTTGGTATTGGAGACTCAGGTAAATTAATAGGATTGGCAATTACACGTATGGATAGTCCACATATGACCATAAGTTTAGGACAAGCAAAGGGATTCTTTACTTTGGAGGATATTTAGCAATTTTGTTGTTAGGCCAGCAGCTTCTTCTGACTTCCTAATAACATCAGGCATGCTTTAGAAAACTATTTTTAAAAGTTCTGTGAAAATAGTTCATGTACTGCATAAAAGAAGATTAATGACCCCCTGGGATTTGAGGAGTACACAGTGTTTTCCATGATGATATATTTGTGTTCTCGTGTCAACAGAAGGAGGAAGCTTATTTCATATCAATAATTAAAGGGTAGAATTGAGCATTTCAGATTTTATTTTGAAAGTTTTACTTACGGCTTTATCTTCTGGGCATGGGAGAATGTCTTGGCATGCTTTTTAAATTTAGCTCTGAGGATCAAAATTTCACTTACAAGAACTCTTTTACTGTGAAAACATCAGTCTGAAAGAGAGAAAACTCAGGGTGGTATATTTCCATTATAACTTTTTTTTTTCTGATGCAGTGCAAGATATTGTGCTAGACATC
Source organism: Daphoenositta chrysoptera (assembly GCA_013397915.1). Classification (NCBI taxonomy): domain Eukaryota; kingdom Metazoa; phylum Chordata; class Aves; order Passeriformes; genus Daphoenositta; species Daphoenositta chrysoptera. The sequence continues at coordinate 571,152 of VZRO01005129.1, read as the reverse complement.
TGCCTTCTGTTTTTTCTCATTTCTTTTCTTTTGAAGATTTAGAAGACAGTATCTCAGGGGAGATGTTTATGAGGGGGTATGTTCTGTTATGTCCTGTAAGCCAGAAGAGCACCTTTGGAGTCATGGCAGTATGTCATCGAGGGCTATTAATGACCTTAATCCATGGATTACTGCACGATAAACTGTAACAGCTTCTTTGTAGATGTTTTTGTATACTGGTTGTCTGCCAATGGGATAATTTTTCTTTAAACAAGCAGACTAGTGTCTGCAGCAAGTGGGCAACACTCTGATTTTACAAAAAATAAGCAGGTCAGTAGAAGGGGGTTTTATGTACTATTTTTATGTGTTGTAAAGTCTCAGGTCCGTGGCTGGAAGGCTGGAGATAAGCAGCAGGACTCGGTCACCCCTGGGCTGGCAGGGTGGTGGATCTGCAGTGAAAGAGGTGCTGCTGCTGCATCATCCTGGCCAAAGGAGTGATGCACCTGTCCTTGGTGCCTGAGGACAGCGTCGCTCTCCCTGGTAGCGCCGGGCACTCGCAGTGGAGTTGCCAGCTATTCAAGCTGGAGACTTTTGCTCAGGGAGGGTTATTGTCTGCAAATAAAAACTCGAGTCACAGACAAAGCTAACAATACCATGAAGAGAAATCCTGAGGGATCACAGTGGATAATTTACTAACAACCAGCATCATTGCTCAGTGGAGGGAAGTCCTAAACCATGTAAAAAAATGTAGTTAAAGCAAGCAGCCATGTTTTCACCTAGTGTGGGAGGACATCTATCCTGAAGGGCCAGCCCTCTCCAGCCCAGCTCTGGTGGCAGAAGTGGTGCTGCTCTGTCCCACTGCCCATCATCACCCTCTCTCATGCAGAAGAGAGCATGCACCTGTGCCTTCCATCTTGAGTCTTCTAGTTGAGTCCAATGGGGTAAATTGCTGGGAAAGATGGGTTTATACTAAGAATTCAGATTGTGGCCTGAAGCAGCAGAGGTGGAGGCACAGATTTCTTCCCACCAACCCTGCTACAGGTGGAGGGAAATCCAATAGTGGGATGACAGTGCCTTCAACTGCAGCTCCTTGGCTCTGAGCATGAGATGGAGCTGTGCACTTCCATGTGTTACCTGATCCTGCTGTGCACAGGAAACTGTTTAAAACCATTGCGAGTGCACGGCTCTGGGCTGTGCTGACTGGTGTCCTTGCAGTCATTATCTCAGTTATTCAGAAGAGAGTTTGTAAATCGACATATCCACAGCAAAAATGTGTGTGCCTGGTTAGTTCAGCTTGCTTATATTGCTGGCTGAGGGACTTAGGTTAGTCACATAAATCTATTTGATATGTAGCTTTTGGAAGTTCTGGTGTTAATCATACAGTTTCAGAATAAGGCTTTGGCACTCAACAAGTGGGATGATTTTTCATGTAAATAAACAAGCAGAACAGTCTAGAATTATAGATAAAATCAGAATTTAATTAAAAAAAACAAGAGTTATTTTCCTTACTGAACATTGAACCACAGTTTAATGCAGGCAATTATTTAGCATTTATTTACATAGCATCTAGAGCTCTGGAGACTTAGCCTTTTAACTGTCTTGGTTTAGTGTACCTGCTGTAAAAATAAATTGTGTTTAGTCTCTGGATAAACATCTTTCTACTCAGAAAAGACAGAATTTTTTTTTTTAGTCTGTGATGGAGTTATGTTCCATTAAGGTGGTGCCTGGTAGTTACAGCTGCTTCCTTAGAAGTCAGTCAAACACAAGATACAGCACTCTGAGACAGACTCTCCTTTACACACTGATTGATCAAAAGAGGCCCTGTTTTGGGTAGGGACATATGCTCCCCTGCATGCCATCTTCTTTCCAGATTTCCAGGGCAGACAAGGGAGCATGGTATCAGTATCTGCCAGCTGGATCAGACTACCAGAGCACCAGTATGAAGCTGCAGGAGAGAGTCCAGTGAAAGGTCACAAAGATGATGAAGAGACTGGAGCACCCCTCCCATGAGGAAAGTCTCAGAGAGCTGGGACTGTTCAGCCTGGAGAAGGCTCAGGGGAATCCCATCAATGCATATAAACACCTGCAGTGGGGGGTGCAAAGAGGGCAGGGCCAGGCTCTGCTCGGTGCTGCCCAGTGACAGGGCTGGAGGCAATGGGCACAACCTGAAACACAGGAGGATCCCTCTGAACATCAGGGAACACTTTGTCACTGTGAGGGTGACCGAGCACTGGCACAGGCTGCCCAGAGAGGTTGTGGAGCCTCCAGCCTTGGAGATACTCAAAAACTGTCTCAGATATAGTCCTTGGGCAGTTGTCTCTAGGTGACCCTGCTTGAGCAGGGGATTAGACCAGATGACATCCAGACTTCAACTATCCTAAAACTATGTGACCAGAAGCACGTTCACACCAACTTTCCTGTAGCCTTAGGATTTTTCTAATCTAGCAAAAGCTGGCTTTTGGACCAAAGGATGTAATCCCTGCCAGGGACACTTGCCTCTATGTCATACCATGCCTTCCGACCTGCTCCCACTATCTTTGTGATTGTGCAGTGCTCCAGGTTGGAAACATAAGTTGTTGCTGTAGTTGTTGCAGAAGAGAGAAGGGCTTTGTGGCACCAGCAGAACACTGGATCACTTCTGCCAGTGACAGTGCCGTGGCCTTAGGTTGGGCTTCTGGAGTAACATAATTGCATCATAACCCAAATTTTCCTGTATTAAAGAAGTATATTTGTAGTTCCGGTGGTTCCAAGTAAAAGGTCAACAGAATTTAATGGAACCTGTTTGCTTTTAACTGAGAAAGCATTTTTGGCTCCTAATACCTGTCCTTGGAATACTTGACTTTAAACCCAGCAAAAGTTGCAAAAGCAACCCACTGGACTGATTACAGCTTTGAGGAGCCGAAATGCTCACGGTGGAAGACTGTCTGGGCTCTGAATATCCTTCATCTGTGAGATGCTCCAGGCTAGACAGAAATAGCTAAAGACTAATGAGCCTGGGTCAGATTCAGGCCAGAAACCTGCTGGTTTCAAGCCAGGTTCTGCTGCTTGGGCTTCTGAGAGGCAACTCAGCATTAGTTTCTCACTCTTTGGTGAAGGACAGAGTCTGCTCTGTTCAGAACAGGGCATTTGTGGGGTTTTAGGAGGATGCAGGTGGATCATCCCCGTGCACCCCAGGGGTGGTGGGTGTAGCAGATGGACAGATGTGTGCCCATTAGCTGGCCACAACATCGCTGCCAGCAATGAGGCTTCAACCAGCAGAAGCGCCACGTGACTGGGTCAGCCAGTGTGGCCACACAAACACCCAAAACTGTGCTGGGCAAGTGACCTTGGTGAGCTTAATGTGAGGATGAAAGTGTCTCCGGGCTAATCCGGTTCACTGTGCTTGAGGTGAATGAAGGGGAACTTTCCTGGCAGGGCCCTGAGCCCTGATGGTGGGTGGGAAGATAAAGGGTGCTGAGAAAGCACTGCCAGACCCAGAGCCTTGTCTGCTGCCATAACCATCCTGAAACCTTTTTGGAGCCCTTACAGGTTCCCCTTTGGATGCCTTTGGAAGGGTCTGTGAAGTGACCTGCCTAACACATAAGTTTGTATTTCAGAAACTGCTTAATTTGTGATTTTATACTTCTCCCTGGGTTGAAGTAGCTTAATTTAAAAGTGAATAACGTGGATATATAACACTTAATGTGTCACATTTAGTTCCCTCCAAGCTGGACACTATAAGCAAGTCTGTTTTCAAGGCTTTCTTGTCCTGTTACTAGTAAAGAACAAAATCCTTTCAAAGGAATTCTAATATATAATATAATGTGTGAGGACAAGAACATGCAACACTCTGCTGTATTTGAATTGGAATAATAAAAATTAATCACATTAAAATAAATGGTGATGTTTAGGAGGGGGAAAAGGGGAAAACTTGGCAGATAAGAAAACATGATGTGTGTTTTGCTTAGAGTTAACTCTTATGTTTGCAGGCAAGCCTGAATTTTCAGTCCTGATGTCATTTCTTGATGCAGATTTATACCCTTTCTGCAGGTCGGGTACTAGAAGGATATGTTGTCTAAGCTTATACAGGTAACAGAAAGTATCTTGAAGATACTGTTGTCACAAGTTTTATGGTGGTAACAAGGAAGCAAAAGCTTCTTTAGGGCTCCAAATAACTTTTTTGGTTTTTCATTAGTGTCTAAACACTTCGAACTCTTCTATTTATTGAGCCAGCAGACTACTGTGAACTGGTCATTTGCATTTTCATGAAAGCCTTTTAAGAATATGTCTATCTGGTCTCATTTGACACTACAGAATAAAAAGTAATTGAAAGCTGTGCACAGACTTGCTTCCCAAGTTAAAAAGGTTACTGGAAAAAAAAAGAAATTTTAGGAATATCCACTATGTTGAAAGATCTGTAACTGAAAATACTCTTTTTAAGATGGCCTCAGCTTTATTTAGAAAAAGGGGAAAAAAAAGGCTTTGTAAAGTGAGCAGGGTGTTTGTACAAGAGTGAGCTCAGAGTTGGGAGGCAGTAGGTAGTCATTTGTCTTCCTGGGATTCTTTTTGTGGGTCTCTAAATGTTTTACAAATGTCAGGAACTCGGGATCATTTCACAATTTGAGGTAAGTAATACTGCTCACATTTGGCAGGTGAAGCATTCTGATCAGACTATAGATGAGCATGGAAAGGGGATTGGCTAGTTTTGTCTATACTAGAAAGCATTTAAATGGGTGTTTATAGTATCCTAGCTGGCTGAATTTCTGCTCATCACTCGATTATGTGGTGTGGCACTGTTCAAAGACAAGGTGAGTTCAAGGACTGTGCCCACAGCTGGTGGGAAAGAATGACTGATATGGGCAAAGTTATTTCTTTTGGGCGACAGAGTAGCTTGTAGCTCCTGGGCCCATGAATTTTGCCTGCTTTGCTGCACAGTGACCCAGTTTCAGCAGGATGTTGGGGAATAGGCTGCCCTTTTCAGTAGTTGTGGGCTCTGGGGATGTGGAACTTGCAGGGTGAACCTTTTCAGATGGAGGATACAGAATCCAGATCTCACTCTTCCTCCAGAACAACAACTTTGGTGCATACTTTCTTTTTCACCCACCTCTATTTTTCTTGTAAAATGCCCAGTCATACCCAGGTAGTCTGGGAATGCTACCTGGCAGAAACTTTCATGTGTCTGAGTTACCGTAAAGTGTGGGCATGAAGAGAAAGTGCCAATCAAGGCCAGTTTTAGAGAACTCTATTAACTCTCTAGAGTTAATTCTAACTGAATTAATTCTGAGGGCTCCCTCTGTGTTCAGAATAACAATGGCCACCCTGGGGCAGACCAAAGTCCCGTTTGGCCCAGTGACCCAGTAATGGCCAGTAATGGATGTCTCGGGGGTGGTGTGTAAACATGCAGTTTACACTTCCCGGAGTGCTCTGCTGGCTCCTAGTGATGTGCTGCCCAGGGACATTAAGAGCCAGACGTGGTATGCTTGTACCTAATAGCTCTCAGTGACCATCTTTCCACTGGATTTGGCCTGCTCTTTAACCGTGCTCACATTCAACACACACAGCAACGACCTCCACAACTTCCTTACCTACAGTGTGGAAACCAACTTCTGTTGTTCTTTTCAAACCTCCCCATCTCATGGATACCCCCAGTTCTTGTACTGGAAAACAGAATAGATTCTCTTCTGAATTGTCCTAAGGATGAATCTAGGTGGGTTTTTTTCCACTGACTTCACTCTGGAAGGGGCATGTTTCTACCTAGTGAGTTCAAAGGAAGCCTCGTGAGAGAAGGTTTTAAATCTGCTTTGTGAAAATGCTGTTCCCAGGACAGGTACTATTCCCAAAGGCCCTGCTTTTTCAGGCTATGGCAATTTTTTGCACTCAGAATAAAGTGCTGCATGGAATTATGCCATTCTATTTCCTGAGATTATATTTTACCTTATACCCAATCCATGCAACTGAGAGCAGCTGCTAAAAAGAGGTGGTTACATCCAGGCCTATCACAGCTAGCTCCCCATTTTTATCTCTCTTCAGGTGATCATACTCCATGCAACTTGAGTTGTTCCAAAAGAAAGCAAAGAACTGCATTAAATATAAGTTGAAACTACAAATTTAGGAAGCACCATCTTGCATAAAATGAGGTAAAGGGGGTTTAAGAACAGCTAAGCTTTTTTTGAAGACCCCTCCTTTATCTCCGAGCTTAGGGACTCTTAGTATTCCTTGTGTGTTCAATCACCTGGTCTTGTTTATTTTCTGAAAAAAACTCTTTATGTTCCCCTGTAGTCCTCAGCAAGCACAAGTTCTTTTAATACTTCCTTTTTCCTGTTTGTCTCCCTCGTATCTTTTCATGCAGCTGTCTCCATGCCACCTCTTCTGGTTTGGAAGGGTTAAAAGGAAGGTAAGATTAAAAAGCAAGTAGCTGAACTGCTGGGCTGACACACTTAAAGATCCATGAGCTTGGCCTAAATTGGTATAGAGCGAAACTGCAATAAGCCTTTAGCTGTTTTATTACATGGTGTTTACCTTTTTAATTTTTTTTTAAATTTTTTTTTTTAAAAAAGGCTATGGATGTTTGATCACTGCAGAGGGCACCATGCTCCTCACTAGGTTTGTCTCTTTCCTGCGAGTAACATTTCTGATTTATCTCAGAACAAAGTCTGGAGGCACAGCTCATACCAGCCACCTGTGGTGTTTAACCTGCAGGATCCCTGGTGGGCTGCCAGGGTTGAGCCAAGGGCTGGCTGCTGTGGCAGAGGGCCACTAGCCATCAAGTCGGCTTGGAGGAGCAAGTCCTAACGTGCTGCCCGTGTCTCTGCCTTCAGACTGCGGCTGTGAAGAGCAGAGAAGTTGAACCGGTTGAAGTTCATTACACAGCCTGCTACAAAAGCTGGGTGTCTCCTTCAAGGCCCTGTTTTGTTTCCTCATTTGTCTTTCTCAGCAGCTGCACCGAGAGCACGAAGCTGTCCTGGCTGTCAAAGGTATCACCTGTCACCACCTGACCTGCCAGATTAAAACTCTGCACCTTGTTATAACTTAGGTTCCATTTTCAGAGGAGGGTGCGGTTGAATACTGAGTTACCCAGGCCTTACTTCCCTCTGAACTCACTTCCCAGTGGTGCAGTTCAGTGGCAAATCCTCTCAGAGGTCAGAGCAGGCTCTTTTCATGAGCAGATGAGTGACGACAGCCTGGGCCCCCTCCGGCCTGGTAGAGCCACCTGATGAGAGCAAGGGGGTGTTACCAGTGCAGTTTCCAGATGTGAATGAGGGGGGGTTACCACTGCAGTTTCCAGTGCTGGTTTCCGTGTGTTAGAGCTGGCTGAGCAGGTCACCTGGCCCCTTGCCTGGGGAGGAGGATGAGCACTAGGAGTAGAAATGCTTGAAAGCAAAACAGTTAAAGAACAGTCACTGAGGGAGGTAATACAAATCTGTCGTCTTGTTCACTGAACTGTGTTGTCCTGACGGACTAAAGGAGCATGTAGTAGTTCCTGGGCAGTGGTCTTGCGGGGTTGAATTAACTCTTGGAGCTTCCTGCTTCCAGAAGAGCCTTGGAAAGAGCATTTCCAGGTACTGCGCCATACCCCTTCACATCAGATGCAGCTGCCACTCGGTTATCAGTCTAAATCTTATTATGTGAAGAAGAGCAGCAAGGCAGATTAGTTATGGCCACAGAAAACCTTGTATGAAAGGGCATGGTGTTTGGCAGATGTTCTTCAGATTTTCAGGCACTCCAGGGTGCTTCATATACCCATCAATTCACTGTGTAGTTTTTGTTGCTGCACCAATCCATGCTCCCCTAAGCCTTATAATAACCAGTTTGTGGGTGTAGTGAAGGCAAAATTCAATCAGAATCTCTGACTCATCCCATCACTAGGATTTTGAACACAAGAGCAATTGCTCACTGCCCACTCCTCCCCCACGCTCCCTATTAACTCAGGTCACTCACTGTTCCCACAGGCTTGCTCTCTCCAGGTCTCCCCACCTACTCCTTTATTTTTCTGGCAGGTGGTTCCTCTTTCATTCCAGGTGCTTTTTTTTCCCCTTGGCCTTGTGTACGTCGCTTTTGCTCAGCTCAGGCGTCAGCTGTTCTTCCCAAGCTGTTATGCTTTGATTGCATCGTAAAATTCAAAAGACAAGGTTATGCTCAGGGAGCTTCCTGATGGAAAAGCCTAGCAGAGACAAGACCTGTATTCCTATTAGTCCAGTTCATACCCAACATTTGAAAGATATTTTAAATCTAAAAGTCAACATAACAAAAATTGGGCAGTTTATTTGCAAGTCTGTTTGATAACTGTACCCTCTCCCAACTTGTTATCTCCTTATAATGAAGACTGGCGCCTTTTTTTGAGGAGATGAACTTCGTTGGAAACCTATTGCAATAAAAGGAAAACTGTCGTGGTTTTAGAGATCTTGGAACATCATTGAAAGCCTGCTGTGAGGTGTAAGTCCCACAACAACTGAAATGCAAAAGGAAATTAGAACTATCCCTTTTCTTTGACCTTGATGTTTGTCTTGTGGCTGTGGACATGGTGTGCCACCCAGTATTAGATTCCTGCAAGGTCTTGACCACAATAAAGAAGAAATTAATAACAGTGAAAATAAACTCTCCTCTCATCTGCTTTGTTAATGAGTTGTGTGACAAGGTTGTATGAGCAGTGCCTCAGGAGTCAGATAGCCCTAGTGCTTGGAAAGATCAAATCATCGAGCAGTAAGAAAAAAGAAGTAGAGAATCAGTGGAATACCGTATATGAAAAACGTTAGGGATGTAGCAGCTGTGGTGCAAACCCTTGTGTGCACTTGGTGGCTCAAGGGGCCAAGGGAGCCATGCTGCTCCCTGTGGGCAGCTGTCACCCTGCAGGCTCACGCACTGCTCCGCAGCATGGCACTGATGCCGTGCTCCTGACTGACAGGTGACCTGGTGCAGTCACTGCACTGCAGATCTTCCCTTTCTCATGAGGTATTACAAGTTCTCAGCCCTTGCTTCCTCACGGGACTGCTTGGCTTGAGTGAGAGGAGATCTGCAGTGTGCAGTGTCATGGCAGCTGCAGGGATGGCCTGGCCTCGCAGCCCATCAGGTGTGTTACTGCCACCTCACCTGCATGTCCCATAGGCCAGGCAACTTTTAAACTTTGTAAAAACCCAGTTTACTTACTCCAGCTTGAAATTCAGTTTCAGCCCTGAGCACTCCACAGTGAAGCTGTGCTTCTGACTGAATGGGTTTGTTTACCACCTTACATGTTGTCAGGAGAGGAGCTGGTGGCACCTGTACAGATATGCATTGGCCATAAGAACTGCCCAGCTCTGCTTCAAACCTAACTGAGCTTCTGAGACCTTCTCTGTTGGTTCACAGTGAGCCAAAAAGTAAAATCCAGCATGTCAGACACTGGACCAAGCCCCACTTGCTGTTATCAAACAGGCCCCTAGCCTTCAGCCCCAATTGAGTAAAACACTCAACAAAAGCCAGCTTTTTAAGATAGATATAACATGTGAAGGTCAAGAGATGTATCATGATTGTTTGGGGTTTTTTATAAAGATCAATTGCTAGATTAGGCCATCACTTTAAAATTAATACGTATTTATTTGCTGGGTATGGGATATGAGTCTTTGGGCTTGATTCAGTTGCCCAGCCAGAAGCATCTGATTCTATTTGAGATGCCCTAGATACTCTTGATGGCTTTTCAGTGGTATGTCAGAGGAGTGTGTCACATCTGCTAGCACCATGCAACAGTCCAGGATATCCCAGGGTGCTCCAAGTGGTCTTGCTGACTTCTCTGTGGTAACAGAGCGAAGCCTTTCTGAGAGGCTTTTACAAACTGGAAACTCTGGCATCAACTGCTTTGAGTAAAAGGTGCACAGTGAATTTGCCACAGTGATGACCTGGCTAAGAAAAAGCTGGGGTGTAGGCCAGACTTGGAAAAAACTGTCTTCTGTAGCAGAAGAATGCCCTTGTGGAGACCGGGAAGGGGATGAACATTTTCAGCATGTAATTTAGAGTTCACCCTTAGGAATGTGAACAGCTACTGTAAATGCATTAATTTGAAATAGTTGTGACCCGTGTAACTGGGCTCGGTTTTTGCTACCTATGAGAAAGGTGTATCTATGAATAAGAAAACCTCTCTAGGCACAGGAGTGTTATGGCAGTGAACTCAGCCTGTTTAAAAATAAAAAGACGGACAACCTTTTGCAAATTTACATTGAAATACCAACCATTACTACTGCTTTATGAAGATTTTAAGGCTAGAAATTAACCAGAATATGCATTTGAAAAAACAAGAAAGTTACAAAAAGGAAGTCTTGTTCCTCTGAAGTATAATTCTGCCTTACTTCATTTGCAGATGTGAACATATGAACATCTGTCAACTGCTATCAAATATGCATCTAGTTAGTTGATTTCTGATACAAAAGGGAGAAGAATATTTGCTTTTCCAACAGTATCTTAATGGTAATTTTCCTAACTAGTGTATAACAATGGATGTCATGAAAATGCAGACTGTTCCCGACATGCATTTTGCCTTACATTGTGCTTCAAAGCACTGGTCATACCATACATGTCAGCATTACTAAAAATGTAGGCATGGGATTTGCATGTGCAGAGTTGGAGATGTGTGGGTATTGCTGTGGAGATACTGTGAGCATCTTATCATGTGGGTAAATGACTCTTAGTATGAAGGAATAGGAAGGTGATTGTGTGCTTCATGCTGAACATGTTGATGCTGTTGAAATTCCAGCCTGCCACAGTTCTCAGTTTAAATCAATATAAATATTAATTTGCTGCAAAACTCTCATTCCTTCAGTGAGAGCTGTGTTAACTGATTAGTATGCATGAACCAGTTTGTGTTTGAAGTGCAGCAAACGTCTATGAGTCTCCTTTAATTGAACCTTCTGGCTATAATTGTTTTTAGCCTGGATTCTTGAGGAAATGAGGCTTACACAGTCAGTCTGCTTCTCTTTCCCTCCTCCCCTGCTAACTTGTAAACCCACTGGCCAGTTTCAGCCAAATTTGACAAAGAGACCATAGTCACAAGGATAGTTAAGTTCCTACAAGTTTTTTAAAAACAGGTAGCCTAATACTAGAGTGGAGAAAGAGAGAGAGAGAGAGAGCCATAAGCCCTCCCAAATGGAAGAGGTTCTTAGAGCATGCAGGCAAGAGGAGATCCTTAAAACTTGGTTAACCACAAAGAAGCTGAGGTTTGGGATTTGCAATCAAATGTGTAATGTCCCCGCCTTCATTTGAGACAGTGTTTGCAGCAGTACCCATTTAATGATAGTAACAGTCTTGGTGTTGGACAGAGATGTGGCAAAGTTCTGCCTACAGCCATCACCTCTTACCTTTAGTCTCTGCTTGCTTGTTGAGCCTGGTTTTCATGATATTTTTCCATATTCAATTTTTCCAAATAGAAAATTTGTCTTACTGAGTTGTTGGTACTTGCTATAACTTCTTTTTCTTCAGGGAGAAGGGAATTTCCACTAGGAATGCAGATTTAGGTCTTATTTGAGATGGGTGTTCAAGGCAGTGAAAGGCTGCTGGATGATAGGTGGGGAGGGTGACACCCCTCACTGAAGCTGGCTGTTGTATAGAAAGCACCACAGAAATTTTGCAGGCAGTAAGAGCGAGCAAGAGAAGCTGTAACACTCTAGAGTCTGTGGTGAGTGCTCATCTGGAAGGAGGAGGTTTGCAGTTACCATTCCTGGTGCTAGGTTTCTTGAGGCATTTTTTCTTTAGACATCTACTTGAAGGAAAAAAAAAGAATACTGTCCTGGAAATAAAGGTGACTGTGTTTTATGTAAGAACCATATGCCGTTTGTCCTAAGCTCATAGCATCTCATTTTGCTTTGGGGGCAGCAGCCCTCTAGGGCTGTTCCTGTATCCTGCAGGAGTAAGCTGGTCTTCTGCATCACTCAGGGTTGGCCTAAGAGATGGTTACTCCTAGTTTCTTCACCCAACCTTGACATTGTTGCAGTATAGTTAAGTCCTTCACCGTCTGACATGTAGATGGTATTTTAAATGAGTACTACTATAAAAAATCCCATTTATTCAGCTTTCCCTAAAGTACCAACAGTACTATAAGCAGGTTTTCCTTTATCAGATACTTCAGTATGCCAGCTGTTACAATATATGTAATGTGTTTAACGAGCAAGGGAGTTTATTATTAGGTAATTAAATAAGGCTGTTCTTTCTAATTAGTTATTTGCCTTTCAGTCCTGGATGTTGCAAAAAGATCCACTGTGATCTGTGTCGGCTGTATCTTGATGTGCTTTGATTTGCTATAAAGCAGCTGTGCATCTCAGCAATGCATGTGAGGATCAGGGGTGTGAAAGTAGCCAGCAAGTTTTTAATGTGAAATGAGAAATGTTATCACTGGCTAATTAAGTAGCAAGTGAAGGTTAATTAATTCATAATATATCTGTATACATGGCCAAATTCTATTTAGTGGGTTAACTTATTGATATAGATGTGGAAATATCAAATGAAAAAGTAGTGCAATAAGTTAATAAATGTGTAGCATCTTTAGACACCATAAAGAAATGGTGGCAAATTGATTTTTGGTTCAGTTCAACAGAAGTTAATTAACTGCTATACCTAACAGGTTTTGTTGTTCCCAGTGTCCTTGGGTTCTCAAGCAGCTTTATGGCTTGAAATTAGCTGTGATTAGAGCAGCCCAAAGGAAGAGAGGTTGACACTGGTGAGATAGCAGGGCCTAGCAGTAGACTCTGGTGCTCTGCATCTCTGTGCATACCAGCAGAAGGCCACAGAGAGGACAGCACAATTTGGAAAACTGTGCTGGTTTTTCAGTGAAATTCCATAGAATACAGCAGGCACACAGAAAGGGGAAAGCTGCGGACAGACGTGCTGCTGTTGCATGTAATATGAAGCAACCTTCTCTCTAAACTCATTATTTCCTCGTATTGACAAAAAACCCAGCAGGTACAGAGAGGATGGGAATACCAGTGTTGTTATGACGGTGTTTAGATGGTATTATTTGTTTCAAGTTTGGCTGTTTCATTCAGACTGGTTTGAAGAACAGCATTATCATATATAAAAAATTACTGTGCAACTCTAGACAAAGAAAAATGAAAAAAGAGCCCTCAAGTGATCTGAACGGAAGGCTGAAACTTTCTGATATGTTATCTGCAGGATCTTTATTAAAATTTAGTTTGATTTTTTTTGATTTTGCATTTCTTGTGTGCACACTGTGTCTAATTAAAACCCTAGTTTAAATAGATAACCATAATTTATCAGTATAAATACAGCAACTTTAGCATGCTTTCCCTTCCCCAAAGAATGTGGAGAGGATGTGCCTAAATTTTATGTAATTACAATTTCCTAAAGGTGATATTTTTTCTGTTCTATCTATAAGGCTCCATTTGTCTGAGGATGCAGTGCAAACCTCTTAAAAATTTATGTAACATTTTCAGTATTTGTAAATCTTAGTTATAATCAGCAGTGGCGTTCTCATACTAATATTAAAATTTGTGAGTAGTAAATCAGAAGATATCCATCTTGTATTTCAGCAAACCTCTTGCAAAACACCTGAATCTGCCTGTTTTGAGCTGAAATAGTAAGTCTTCAGTCTACAAGTCATAATAAGCACTTGCGTCATAGATAACCTTGGAAGATTTTTTTTTTTAATGGTGGCTTTTGACATGATGTTCTCTGTTATTTGAAGCAAATTGTTTAACAACTCTGCCCCTTTGTTTTCCCCTTTGTGAAAGGGATGCAACTGGGGGCTTTTGGGATTTTTTCACTTATTCTCTTTTTCTTTCAGAAGTAGGGGAAATTACTAAGCTGTTCAAGGTTAGTTAGGAGAGACAATAATTTCTATTCGACCTGCTAACATAGCTGGGGAAAAAACAGACCAACTTTTGTACTTACAAGCCTTTCTTTGGGTAATATTTATAGATCATCTTGAAAATACAGAGCATGCCTGTCAGTACTCACTTGTTAAAAAATTAGAGTATTTTAAAATATCTGGAAGAGGCTGAATCTCTGACACATCTTATTGTGCACCTAGGAGTCCATGAATGCATAGATCACATACATACATATAGATATACAGATGAAATGTTTAGTACATGCCTCTCCTCAGCCTGTGTTTTACTCAGTCAAAAACCCCCGCCACACTGTTTCTCTGTTTGTAAGACAGGCTTTCCTTTCCTTGAGTCACCTTGGCAGCCCATGCCCGTGCCTGCTTCAGGTCTAATCCAGCTGATTTGGACATTGGTGACCAGAGGAATGTGTAGCATTGCAAGTAGAGTCACCACAGGAGAGGAAGAGGCCTGGCTGCCTTTCCTCAGCAATCGTTGTTTGATCCCTCCCTGGGGCTGTGATTGCCTTTTCCACAGTTCGTCACTCCTGCGTCTCCCCTGTCAGTCAGCAGTTGATCGAAGCATCCATGATGTTCTCTTCTGCCGTGGCCAGCTCCCTCTCCACGTTACAGCTGCACACCTTCCAGTCTGTCTGCACTGATGGGTGGGGCTCGTGTCACTGGCTAGAAATGCTCTGCTCTTTCATGCTGGTTCTTGCTCTCTGAATTTCAAGTTCATCATCTTCTGTCATACCCTGATGCTTCTCTCTTCCCATTCCCAAATAACCAAGAGTCATCACCACATTGCATTAGCTTAGCTGGAGCTTCTGAAAAACACAGATCTAAAATCCACAGATCTGATGTCCTGGAGATATGAAGCTTAACAGTGTAATCAAAGTAGTTGGTTTCTGCATCTGTGACTTCATAGCCCCTCCAGCCTATGTCCCCATGGATGACTTCTTCTGCAACTGATATCATATTCAACTAAGCCAGCTGTAAACTCCACTTGATTTCACTTCACCGTCCCCACACTTCATGTACTTTTCTAAGTGCAGCCTGGTTAGCCTGTTTCCAGTATCGTGCCTCAATGGTTCTTGTCCGACCCAGGGCATTAAGTGGGACAGGCTTTCCCTCTGACTGAGGTACATACTTTTTGAAGCTGCATTTATAAATCCATTAATTTTAATTGTTTGGGAGCTCTCATCTGGGATTTCATGGTGGGAATCCCTACCAGAAGGTTTCCATGAGGGCCCTTTCACAAGAGAAAAGCCATTGACACTGATAGTCAAGGGTTCTTCAAAATTAGCTGGCCAGTGATGTACATCAGTATGCACTTAAACTGTTTCTTTGAATAGCAAGTAAGCTGCTGGTTTTTTTCTTGCTCCCGAAGGCTTCTTTAAAAAACAAAAGGAAAAAAGAAGGAAATCTGTAAGATTTATCTTCCTCTCAATTCTCTTTTTATTTTGAAAGGAATGTTTCATGCTTTTGCAAAGGGTGTGTGTGTTGGACTCTTTGTTTTCTTTTGCTTTTTTCCCCTCCTCTGTCAAAATTCCATCTCTGTTTTCCATCAAGGGTATGTGAAAAATAGTTTCAATATATATCATTAAATAGTTTCCTTGTTCTTATACTAGTCCCTAGGCATCTGCTGCTGACTGCTTTTGGAAACAGGATACTGGGCTAGATGGACCTTGGTCTAACACAGTACAGCTGTTTTATTTTCTTAAACGCTGAATCATTTGTCAAAAAAAGGAGATTTTTATTTATTTACTTGTATGCAGCTGCAGTGGCTCTTGAGAAGCAGAGTCTGCGGTTTGCTCTTGAGAATATGAAGACAAATTCAGAGGTGTACAACAGCTCATCTAAGTAATTACAGAAGTGTTCCTAATTGTAACCTTCTGTTGAGTGCAGAGGCAATGCACGTGTGTTGTAACGAAGTGAGTGACTCACAAAAAATTTGGATGTTTGAGAAGAGCTGGAGACCACAACAGCAGAGAAAGAGGGCAGCTACTCCAACTTGCACTCCGGAGGGAAATACAGAGTGCCAGAGGGGAACAAAATCTGCCCCAGTCTTTGTAGCTGTTGTTGATACTGCTCAGGAAGGGGAATAGGAGAAAACTGGGGAAGAGGAGGTGTCCAAATTCCATAATACCATATCAAAAGTGTAGGTGGTAAATATTTTATTAAATAGTTTAGGAAAACTGTAAGGGCCCACAACTAGAGTCTTTCACACTTGTTGTGAAACTTCTGTTTTAACATTAATTTTGATCCTTAAATGTAATAAAAAGTTATTGGGGTTTTTTTTGTTGTTGTTGGTTGGTTGGGTTGTTTTAAGAAGCAGACAGAGCAATGTGAACTCAATTGCCTTATGATGTTCATTTTTGTTTTGCTATTCCAAATTTATATACCACCAAACTCATTAACACATTTGTGGTATGCTGCAGTGAACCCAAATGTGACTGTTATTAATGACACTGGACTAAGGAAACTGGACTTAAAATGACAGCTTGAGAGACAAATCTTAAAGGATTCCTGGGCATTAATTTTACCTGCTTATTTGGCTATATGTAAATATGAAAGTTTTATTGGGATTAGGATTTGTGTTCCCAGAATTTTCAAGCAATTTCTAATTTAGACACCAAGGTAAGACTTCTACTTCACTTTCACTGTACTTTAACCCATTTTATCATCATAACTGATTTTTTAATGAAGTACTTTATCATCTGATTTAATTATTTTCAAGAAGGTTAGTGTTTTTAACTTAAGTTCTACTGCATGATGCATTCACCTTCTGCCTTTATGTTCTTTTTTATATTTTTAAAAGGATTTAGAAATATTGTAAACCTTCACCCTTTCTTTATGTTACAAATTATCAGAGCATTTACAGATACTGGGCTGTGTTGACTTGTTGCTCAGGAGTTAGTTTAAGTTGGCTGAATATCTGTCCTAAATACTTCCTGGCTGTCGTACTTGGAATAGCAGTTTTCACTTCTCTGGTGATGGTGCACTAGCCAACAGGCAATATATTTTTATCTGACTCCACTGTCCTTGAAGCACTTTCATTTTAAGGAACGCCTACGTGTATTTTTATTTTAGGATTAAACAAAGAAAAAATTAAACTTCTGGATTATGAATTTAATTTTTTTCCTAACTATAAGGCAGCTAAAGAGATGTAGGAATATCAGTGTTAGCCCCTGATCTGTTTGTGAACATGATCAAAAGACAGAACTGGATGCAGTTTGTTTTGTATATAAATTACCTTTCCAAACGGAAGATGATGTTTATCTGAAGTCCATTAAATAGGTGCTTATGTGGAGCTAATCACTTGAACACACAAGTCCAGGCTGGCTCACCCCATGTTTTGTGGGAACTGCCAGTGCTAAGGTAAGGGAGGTTGGGTTGGGTTGGGTTGGGTTGGGTTGGGTTGGGTTGGAGAGGGTTGCTGCTTTCCTGCTGGCTCTTCAGAGATGGGCATAGGTTTGTAGACAGCACCAGCAATCCCACACCTCTCAATGCAGCTACTCAGGGCCATCCTGGATAATCCATCTGTCTTGTGGGAGGAGGCAGTGGGAGCTGGGGACATTGAGTATCTGTGTGGCATCAAAAGCTGAGGGACTTTACCAACTTGCTGCTTGGATCCATGAGCCACGGTGCCGGCTTGGGCCGTGCATGGGCATGGAGAAATGTCACAAAGCAAGTCTCTCATTTCCAGACTGGCAAATCTCAATTACCTCTACTCTCCTACAGCCTTAGGAGGGCTGTGGGGGTTTTAAAGGTGTTGGAGAGAATGGCAATCACCACGTTTCCTTTATAGCAGGGTTGTCATCATCCTCTAAGCTGCAGTCAGAGATCTGAAAAATACTTCATTATACATCTGGGGTCTAGTGTGCATGGGTGACTTTGTTTTTAACACACATAAAAGGTTGAGTTAAAGTGTTAGAATCATGGGTTTGAGATCTTCATAGGTTATCAGCTCTTTGTATGTCTGCAAGAAGTAGATGATAAATTGGCAGACAGCTGTTTGATGATACATAAATTGTTGCCTGGTACTCAAATAGCTTAACAATTTGCAACTGTGATCAGATGTGTCTGAAATTGTTCAGCTTTACTCCAAGAGAGCTACAGTTCCTCATTAATTCTAGCACTTCATGAGTAGTTAACCAAGTCTGTGTAAGGCTTTTCATTTCCAAAGAGCCATGTTTAATTGCCTAGCAATTGGCCTTTGTGTTGGTATTTTTATTAAATGCTGAGAAAAGTTCTTTGTATCAGACTTGATGGTGGTTTTGCGTTGTTTCGCTGTAGTCTCCAAACTGGTAATTCCACTTGTTAAACTGGGTTGGCTTTTGCAATCTCCTTTGTTGTGGGATTCTCCCTTGCTTCCACCAGTACATTCCAGAAATTGTTTGCTTGCAGGCAACTCTATTTATAAGCTTGTTTCATTTCTGTTTGATGTTTGAAAAGGTTTTTCATAGCTCTTACCTTTTCTTTGGTTTCTATGATATGCTAATCAAATGTTCTTTAACTAGTTGAAACTGAACACTTTATTTGTTAAATACAGCCAGCCAAGGGAGTCCTTCAGGCATGCATCTCCATTCTTTGCTGTCTCTCCTTCATTGTTCTCAGGATTGTAGCATGGGAAAGCGAATAAAGCACCGTCTACAGTGTGGTGGGTGGCTGTGGATATGATGAACCTTCTACTGAGGCCTTCATACCTTTAAAATTAACTATGTTTCTGCTTCTTAAAGCACCGTTGAATTTTAAAGCTAATTTGGTATTTTCTATTCATTAAAATTTTAAGACCGAAACCTCCATTGACGAGAAGAATTCAGATAAATACTTACTGATGAAACATTGGGTTTTCAGTGTGGGATGGTAAAGTAAAAGAAATAAAAATCCTGTTGATATCTACTGAAGGAGACTATTTCCTTTAAAAATGTTAACAGTATTTCTGTAATCTTAATGTTGATTTTAAATTAATTAAAAGACTTTTTCCCTGCTGGCAGTTTATTCCTTTGTACTGAAGTTACTTGTCAAGGAAGACTGAGATTATTTACTATATTCCGCAACATCTTTTGTAGGAAGGTAATATACTTGTAATCAGTCCACTTTAAAGGTATCTAAAAATCTAAACCCAGATGAAACTCTATAATTATAAAGCTAATATTGATGTGCTTGGGGTGCCTTCATGTTTAGCTCGTTTCCAAAGCAATCTCTGTGTCAGAAGCCATAGTTTTAGAGATACAGAGGTACTCTTGTAAAGATATCACTGTTTGTATGTGATTGGTCTGCCTATTTATAGAATCCATTGATGCTGTAGCGTTTGCCTCACTTACCAATGAAGGGAAATGAGTGCAGCCCTTCCAACCTCCTCCATCTTTTACCTGTGTGCTTGTGATCGATTCAGCAGTGCCTTGGGTCAGAGCCTTGCCCTCATAGGCAGATGCTCCATCTGGCTCACAGGTCATCTAGAGGATCCCTAATGAGTTTTACGTTCCCATACTGTGTTTTTTGATACCCTGATACTTACCCTACAGAGCACCTTATGTGCCCCCAAAGATGTCTAAAGATGTGGAAACATCTTTGAAAGTCTATCTTCCTTTGGCTTTCAAGGTTTTACTTGTTTACTAAGTAGCATAGCATAAGGATTTAATAGCCCGAAGAGTAATATTTTGTAAGCTTCCCTGTGAATGAGTGGTAGGAGGTAAATGATAGCTTGTATCAGGAACTGTATCTTTTGGGCATGATTTTAGATTGCTCTTGACAAAGAAGACGTAACTCTAGTCTTTGTCTTGCTAACATGCCAAAATAGCTTTTATTGCTACATACGCTAACTTTCATGCTGTCACTGTTGTTTGAGAGAGTCCCTCTCTCTGCTGTGCTGGAAACCCATGATGAATAGTGCTAGCTACTACAGCCTGGTTTAAATGGTTATAATGTTTTAAAATGTTTTTAATATGTTACTATTAAATTGTAGAATCCTCTAAACGCCCTCCCACCCTCCGTCCAGCCAGACACTGAATCCCCAGTGATTAAATAAGGGAGTTGACTAAACCCTGTCTAGCTGCTGGTTAGTGATCTCATATTTTGACTATTTCTCCTGATGAATGGTACTCGTCCATCACAAATTTTCTTCGCTGAAAAGCAGCAGGATGGGAAAAAACCACTGAATTGGCCATTTAAATACTTCTTTTCCAGACTGTCTGCAGTTACAAAGGCTTTTTGAAAAATCTGAATCAAGATGGTTTCAATTATGAGTAACATTTCTGACCATACTACATTCTAACCTTTATGTCCTTTAGGTTGAATCTGACATGCCATGATTATTGTAATCACTTTGTGATGTCCGTATCAGATAAATAGAAAATAGAAACAAATACTGAATGGTTTCTGGCTGTGAAAGAGCCACTCTTGTGGAAAGCATGAGATCATTATGCTTTTTGTTCTTCCATAAAACTTTATTTTGGTTTGTAGTGTTTTAGTTTAATGTATTCTTCAGCCTTGTGACATTTATAAAGAATATTTAAATCAAAGTCCTCTAAAGTAGCTGTGATGAATGAGTCTCCTGGGAATAATGAAAACATGGTTCAGCCACAATGCCAGGCCAGGTGATGAGCTGAGTACCTTCTCAAAGTCTGCGTGCAGTTTTGGTGTCTTGGTGGTTGTGGTCTTTTCCTTCCTGCTCCAGAGAGGAAAGTTCTCAGCACTTCTGGTTTCTCTGTTCCTGCTTGGGAGAAGAAAGGGAGAAGGTGGTATAATCTTCACTTAAGGGTTTCTCTCATGGTTGTTGTTGTCATTTTGGCATAAAAAGCAGTGACGGAAGCCTTGGCTGTGCTGTTGGCTCCTGACCGCATCCTGCCTCTTCCCTCCCGGCACCCAAACAACAGGAAATATTTGACAAAAAGATGTTTGATGGGAATCTCTGTCTTGTGACTGCTGCTCAGATAAGGTGCAGGCAGTGAAAACGCTTTACCCACAAAGGAAAGTCATAAATTATGTTGTACTTTGGTTCCTGTTTGCAGAACAGTATTTCAGACCCTGAGTTAGTTTCTCCTGAGAAACAGATGAGCATGGTGCCAAACCTGTGAAGGCTTCCAGGAGATAGAACACTGAAAGTTGTCAGTTTGTCACTGTTGCAGCAGAGCCTGCTTGTCTCCTGTAGAAACTTTAGGGAGAGGGAAGAACAAGTAAACAAAAGTGGTTCCTTTCTCCAAGTGAGTTTGCACATGTTATACTAGATGTTGTAACAGCCTGTCAATACTTGATTAACTTCTTTTCCATACTAAGAGTTAAGGGTGGGAAGGTATCATCTTCAAAATGCTGAAGAAAACAAATCTTCGTTCAAGTTAAATGGGTCAGTTCAAGTAATGACTTTTTTTCTTTCTGTATAGATCCTTGGGGCTTTGCTCTGACACTGGAAAGACTTGGTACACCAGTACATGATCCCTTTCAATGCAATTTGAAGTAGAACAAAGTGTTTGCCTTGAAATTATGTGCATATAGGCATTATTTTCTCCAAAATGCTGTTTGGTAACTCTTTATTCTGTCAGTGGAGTGCATCAGCTTTGCACATGTAACAACTGCTTGTATTAAAGTATTTCTGGGTGAATGGTCCCTCAGATCTCATTTTTAACATGGATGTTTTGCTTATTCCATTGTGTTTAAATACTTTTATTGCTCCATAAATGCTTGGAGTTGCTGTGATCATTAGCCTTTGGTTGGGCATGTTGATGAGGCACACATGAGAGTTTTATTACCAACAAACAGTGTGCCATCATCATCACCTGGATTTAATCTTCCCCACCACTTTCCAAATAATATCCTGCTTTTCTGCGGTTTGTAAGTCTCTCAAAATGCAATTATCTGGGCTGAAACATTTCAATTACTGACTCAGAGTGTTTATTTAAAGTTGTGGGGAAACACTTCAACCATCTTTGAAAAACAGTTGAGACGTAAATACCTTGGTTTTCCTTACATGTTTTTAAACTGGCTCAATAATTGTTTATAGCTGAACCTTGAGATCCAGCACCAGAAGGGTTGCCCTGATACCAGTAATTCACCTTCTGCTATTTTTGTGAAATTTCAGCCAAATTTGGTCATTTTGTAAGTGTGAAAACTCACCATCTATGCACGCCTAGCAGAGTCTGTGTGCAGGCGAGCAGGCTCCACATACACTCAGTTGGCTTCAGACCAAGGACACAGCTCCGTCTGGTGTCAGGTGCTGGAGCAGGGAGCAGGGAAGAGGTAAGGCTGAAGGTGGGGAAATGGAAAGGAAGAGAGCTGGGACACGGTGGGAGTTTGACCAGGTGAACTGGGTAGGAGCCAAGAGTTGAGGAAAATGTATTGGATATGTGCTGTCCAGACAACATGAGTGTCTGCTCTTTTCCAGCCCTTTATTTCCCTGCGCTTCAGCGCGTGCATGTCACAGACAGCGTTCTGGAGAGGGTGGCATGTGGAGGGGTCAGGTCTCCACCCAAAGGGTGCTGGTGCAGCAAGAGAGGCAGGCAGTGGCAGAGTTGGCAGGAGATAGCCTCTTGGTCAGGTGTTCACCTCTTCTCTGGAAACCAGTGAGTGGGTCCCTGAAACTGGCATCTTTGCTGCTAGCCGTGAGGTGGGTGGACTCACAAATCCCAAGAGCAGTAAGTGTCTAGTGAGGCATTTGCATGTGCCACATGGATGCAACAGCAAAGTGAAAGGAGGACAGACACCTGCAGCCAAAAACTGCAGGCACTTCTCCACTCGTCACCCATATTTGGTCTCAGTTTATTCTGTGTAGAGTGGGAGTAATGCTGTCTAGTATCACAAGAGGACCAAGAAATCCATTAATAATTTTAAGAGAGCCATTCCTAATGGGATCCTGTAGAGCCAGCCCTATGCATAGGCCCAAAAAGGAGTGAGTAGCTTGCATTCAGGCCAGGAGGTGGGTGAACATGTGTTGGAGTATTGACAACTGACTGTCAGGGTTAAAAGAAATACCATTGACTGTCTGGGAAAGGCTGTGCAAAATAGTAGATGTGGTCATGTAATTGAGGTTGGTATGACTGCATCTACTCATGACACTGATGAAGACAGGTCCCATGGAGATTGTCAGGGTATTCCAATGTCATTGCTGTATAATAAAAGCTAGAGAGTCTAGTGTGTGCGTTCCCCCCAAAGTCACAGATATATGCCTTGGAAAACCTAGAGGCAGTATTTTAATTTGAAATTAACCTAGGATTTTATTTAGTCAGTGCTGAATCTGTCTGAAGGAAGGGAACAATTATCTGCTCCTTTAACACAGTATTGAGAAGGTATAAGCACTCTCGAGACCACAATCCCATATTCTAGTACTGGAATGAATATAGTATTCAGGGAAAGTAATAAGACATCCTAATATGTCTTATCTTTTCTCATAACCATGATTTAGCTGCCTAATTCCGTAAGCTACCATTTGAGATAAATGTAGCTGCATTATATTTCTTGCTATTTTTGCTAGATCTTCTGGAAGCTTCCTAATACCTGGTGGAAGGGGATAGATAGCCCTTCACCAAAAAATAAAGGTTTTTTTTTTTTTACTTTACTGGAATGCCCGGGCTTCATTCTTTCCTCTTGCTTGAATTTATGGACCTTTTACCACTCTTCTTGCTCCCCTTTTTTTTTAAGCTGATTTAGTTTGTTGATTTTCTGGGTGTTTCTCACTGCTAACTCTTACGTCCTGCTGCTTCAGAGCAGGGGTCTCACTGCCCCTCTTGCTAGTAGTGCTGTTTTCCCCATTCCCTGAAGAGGGAAATTCAGGGTGTGTCAGACTGCAAGAAAAGATAGAAACTAAAATGTTTCACTGATGTTAAGAAACCAGTTCCCAGAAGAGGAGGAGCATGGACTGAGTATAGAAAAGGCAAGGAAAGGTGCCCTGTTTCCCCTTGGCTTTTTAGGTCAGGTACACTTGGTCGCTCTCTGTAGGCAGCCCCACAGTGATACGGTATCTTTTAATCTCAATAATTTGTTTGCTGCTTCTCAGCAGTTAAAAAATTTAAAAGTATTTAACATGTGATTCTTCCTTGGAAATGCATGTATATTCATTTTTAGAGTTTGTTTCTTTAATTTCTGTTTGTTTTCAGGAACTTTCCAATCAGTTGTGAGCTGGTGTCAGCCTCCAGCCCTTGCTGGCTGGTCAGGAGCAAAGCTGATGATTTATTAATATCGCAGCTGCGGTGCCAGCGCTGCCGCTGAGAGCGGGTAAACACTCCTCCTCTGCAGAGGGACAAGACTCTGTACTTTTCACCTCTGCAGTTATGTAAGGTGTCCTGAGCGATCTGTGTATTTGACTTGGCCATAGGTTTTTCCATTTGTTTACAAAATGATTGGCCAAGAAAGTGTGAAATCCCCCATAGGGAAGAGTCCCAGGAAACCCCAGCTGGACTGGGAGCCCCACCAAACAGACAGGTGCAGGGTGGCCTGGCCAGAGTGAAAGCATATTCCCAAGGAGCAGCACAGGGACTCACCAATGAGACATCAGGTCACCTGGAAGCAGTTCAGGGCAGCTGAGCATCCCGCTTGAGAGCTGGGGGCTGTGGCATGCTGGTGTCCAAGGCAGTCACTTGGTTCTGGTGTACATTAGGTCTGCCCTTCTCTGTAGTACACCAGTGGATCCCTTAGTATGTCAGGGACTTGATGCATCATACTGATGACCTTTTCCATATGGTGAGACTCCTCCAAATAACAGGCCTCTTCCAAATCACATTTAATTCACTGCAACTCTCAAATGAAGCATCTTCTCAAGGCTTCTTTGGCCAGGTGAATTGCTGTAGGAAGCTAATGTAGTCAATTTTACAGCTCTCTCCTCCCATTTTCTTTCTGATCTGGTCAACCAGGCTCCTCACTACCAAGGCATATCTCCTGTTCCTTTTTGATGCCACATAACTGTTTTTATGGCTTTTCCTGAGGTGTGTTAAGATTCCTGGTGTGTTATTGAGGGGACTGTTGCCAGCATATCAGCCCATTGCCTGGTCCTTGCTGGGCTGTTCATTGTTTGAGCCCATGGGCATCCCATCAGCAAATACCTGTCCCCATTACTCACTATTTCTTTTCTAACATGTATATGGTGGAGGGTATGTGGTATGGACATTGGAGGGTGAAGTCTGTATGCTGAGCCACAGTGGCTTTCCTTTACAGGCCACCAAGAGAGAAATGAGGTGTCTCAGGGCTTGACTGTCAGTTCTGCAGTTACTTTTGCCTACCTTTTCACTGCAAAGTGGTGTTTCCAAACCAAGAGAGTTTAATCTCAGTCGTGTTCATATGAGCAAGCTTGCATTAAAGTCAGCATATGTCTGCTTGAAGGCTTCTATGGGAATTGGAAAGGAGGTGGGGAAAGAGGTATGTCAGGAAGTGGTGCTGTGCTGCACCCATCTTCGTGTTCGGTGTTCTGCTGTTCTGCTACATCACTGTTGCCTTTTCTCTTGCCAGTTGCCCTGCTGCCAAACAATTTACCTCTCTTTGCTAGGATTAATTCTGGAATGGCTACTTTTGTCTGTTCTTGAGATATTGAGAAAATTTGAAGAAAATTGCCACTTCTCAAGCTCTTTTCTTCTTCTTTTACAGTTCAGTCAAGTTAAATTTAATGGTGGAGTATGTTGTTTACCAGCAAAAATCTGTGTCACCTTGACTTACTTTGTGGTCCCACCCGCAATTTACACAGCTCTCTTCTGTCTTCCACGAAAACACTCAATCCCTGAGATGAGTAGGTGCGTTAAAGCTGCCCAGCCATCAGTTAACGGTGTGTAATGCTGTATCCTGAGACTCTATAAAGGTTTTACACATTTTTTTCTATAATGCAGGAATCAGTGAATATGTTGACTTCTCTGGCTGGGCAGAGTTGGAGGGGTTAGAATCACTGCTCTGCTATTAAAACCCATCTCGAGTCCCATGTCAGGCTGCATCCAGTCCTCCCACGGGGGGAGCTGTGTTTGTTGGAGCCCTGCACAAGGCAGCTTCACACCGTCTGAAGGCTCTTACCACCCATGTAATAGAAATCAGACATTTGAGGAATTTTATCTAAATAAGGTTATGCTTCCCTCTGTTTTCTTTATGTTCATTCAGTTGAATTTTTCCCTTATACTACCTGTTGGCTGCCTCTCATTCCACGGAAGTTGTATGTGTGCATTAGAGTGAAGTTTTATTTCAAGGACTGTCCACAGTTGCTTGTGATGTACTACTGATCAATGCTGGTAGCCAAACTTGAAGCTAAAATAAAAATAACTAGTTGATTTTGAGTGCTGGTGGAGGCGGGGGGAAAAGGTGAGGGGGGGAAAATGGGAAAAGAAAATCAAAAGGAGCTACATAATTGGGTAAGAAGTAATCTCTATTGCCCTATTATTCTCAAATTATTTTCAACGCAGTAAACACAGAGATAAAATAAATTGATATTAAACTGTTGTCTCTTTGTCTGAATTTTCTTCTTATTTGTTAGAGTAATCTCGAGGATGTTTGTCAAACAACTTAGAATTTCATAAACGTCTTTTTTCTGGCATCTGCAATATCTGCCTGAGTTCTTTGTCTTCTGAGCAATTTAATATTGAGTACACTTCCCTTGATATTGCAAGGCAAATTATTAAACCATTCTCTATAGCTATGCTCAACATTTGTTTGAAAGAGCATCTTGAGAGATTCAGAGCTCTTTGTGCATTGCAAATGTGCTCTTCAGTAGAACATTTTGTCTTTTTCCATTTAAATAAATATCTCCTATTAAGTCTTTAGTGGTAAGACTCTTACATCATTTAGACATTCCATCTTTTAGTAAGACTTCCATTTTTGTTCAATATTTTTCTATTTTTTCTGTCAGTTACAGGCAGTTCTTGTTCTCTAGTTTTATGAATAAAATGATCATTTTTATTTTACTTGCTTTTAGTTTCTTACAAAAAATTGAAGTCATTAAAAAAGTAGCTAATGCTTGTTGGAAACTGAATCAGGCTGAAGTCACCTGAGAGGTTTTTTCCTTCTCTTTCTTTTCTGCCTGAAAGTGGGAAAGTTAATTTGCCTTCTACTTTTTCTTGAAACGGAAGTGTGTAGGTGCGTATAAATATGTATGCATACTCACTAACTTTGGTGGGTGGACTTGCAAGGTGGCTACAGAATAACAGAACCAAGTTCTCAGCACTGTTTTAAAGTTGTTTTTAAGTTGTTTTTGTTGGTAGCTTTTGTCTGTTTTTTTTTCCAGGAAAACATATCCAAGAGCTGAACCATTTCAAGTGTAATATAAGAGATGCTTGTGTTGTTTGGAAATATATTTTTTCCTCTAGGTCTTTGTGTTTGCAAGATGTACGGCAAATAGTAAAGTCTGAGTATTTGAACTCTTCATCAAAAGCTTAATATTTCTATTAGTAGTACAGTTTGGTCCTTTTGAATTATTTTTTTATTTCACAAATAGTTCAAGTGTGCCCCATTTTCAAGATAAGGGATCTTATTCTGATCTCCATTTCTTTCTATAAAATTATATAAAATTCTGCTTAGGCTAAACAAATCGTGTTTTCATAAGCACACATATTTGCAAGTCAATGTACTCTATATGTGAAATTATGCAAAATTTTTTTAAAAATTGAAATTCTTTTGTATGCCTTAAGGAAGAAATAAAATGCTACGTTACATTTTTTAAAATCTCTGACTAGTCATTCTTAAGGCTCAACTAAATCCCTTAAGTCCTTGGACATATGCATAACTCTATGAGCATGTGTAGTCCTACAGATTGTGTGAGATGGTGCATATTCACAGCAAGTGCAAAGGGAATAGTTTAATGGAGCTGTGGCGTCTGGTTTTTTACTTCCTGAGTGAAGTTAGGAAGCAGATTGACCTGCATAGGAAAATTGAATTCATGGATTGTGATGTTAGATGGAAATACTTTTTAATTCAGTCCAAACTGAAGTCTGAGGGTTTTCCATGAGTGTTGAAAGTGCTGTTGGTGATTGAACTCTCATGTACTAAAATATGTAGGGAAATGCATGCATTCAAATCCTGTAGAGCAAGAGGAACCATCCCTCTCTGTGTGTGAAGACACAGTGTTTTCTTTAGTGTTTTGGGTTTTTTTTCCCGTTTTGATACTTCTGCATTTGAAAAATAACTTTTGAGCTGGATGTTTTGGGCTGGTAGAGTTAGTGTGGCTGTCTATGCATAGGAGCAGAAGCTTAAGTATCTTAAAATATCTGCCCTCCTATTGACTGGGTCTATTTTTAGCCTCAGGGAGCACAGGATTATTGCAATTGAAAAGTTCCTGGTTTATGCAATACTGAAATTTTTAATTGATTGGGTGAGGCCACACATGTTCCCAACCAGAATTTGCTGAGGAGGAATTCCGAAGGAGAAAAAACAGTTTTTGCTCTTGACAGAAACTCTTCCAGAGAAGTATTTATGCCTTAGGTATCACCCCAGCTGCTGACACCACTGTCTCTGTGGCTATTCTTGCCATGTGCTGCCACCACCCTGGACGGTAGCCTGTGCCAGCTCCCACTCTGCTGGGGTTTGAACAGTGTGTAGTATTTTCAGTAGGTGATGTTTAGCTAAGCAGCATGCCCACAGCTGCAAATGCATTACTGTTTTAAAATATATTCTGATCTTTACAGGCGTGTGCAAGGCATGCAGAAAATTACAAGTTTTTTCAAGTGGGAGGGGTAGTTGTGGCATCAGGTGATTATTACTTTTTAAAAATTTGTGTGTGTCTTTTCTAACTCCAGCAAATATTTGGCTCACATAGTGTCTATCTGGAAACCAGAAAATCTTTTTTTCCCTTGTAGAACCAGCTGCTCAGATGCCTTCTAAAACCATTCATGTCTTGGAAGTCATATGCTTTTCTTCTTTTCTCATTAGACTGCATATTTAATCTTGAGAGTTCATACAATTTCATCTGCATTTTAGGTTTAGCTTGTTTTCTTAAGGAAACAAGTTTTGCATAATTGCACTGTCCATATTTTTGCCAGCATCATACTCTCACCCTAATAACTTCTGAATAATGTAGCCAATTTCAAGCAAAGTTGCTAGAAGCAGACATCTCAAAGATGTACTTCAAAGTTCTTACTGGTTATGCAAAAATCGGTGTCTGGGCAGAAGAGAGATCCAAAGTTTTACCCTATTAAGGAAAAGGCAGGAGCGGGCACTAAGCCGCTCCCGCGTGTGGTCTGCCAGCAGCGTGCGCGTCTTGGCTGGTGCTGCAGGACACGCACGGCTTGAGCGAGTTATAATTATCGTGTGAGTTGTTCCCTGGGCTGTAGTTAGGAGAGCTGGGAGGGTGCTGGGGGGGAGAAGGAAGGAGGGGAGCGGGGTACGGTAGGAAGCTGGGAGTTTATGGAGAACAGAGGTGGGTAGGGGGAGCTGGTGGAAGCACCCTGGGAAATGAGGTTTCGAACAAGGGACAGACTCCTGCAAGGCAGCAGGCTTCCACTTTCTGCTTCTCATCGAAAAA
This sequence comes from Daphoenositta chrysoptera, assembly GCA_013397915.1. NCBI lineage: Eukaryota > Metazoa > Chordata > Aves > Passeriformes > Daphoenositta > Daphoenositta chrysoptera. The sequence goes on along the minus strand of VZRO01005129.1, from coordinate 541,978 downwards.
CCTGTCTTTTAAAGGTGTGTCACATGTTAGGCTACCCTGTGGGCGGTGGGGGGAGTCATGCTCTGTTATTTCCCACTAATAGCATCAATAAATTGCCTGAAATTCTGTACCCGAGTGAAATAATTCTGGAAGCTTTAGTTGATTCTTGCCTTAAGTGATAGAAGAAACATTGTTTTGCCTTTTTTTTTCCTGTTCAAACATCTTACTTTTATGAAAGATAAAGGTAATTTTAACAAGTAAAAGCTAACTCATTATTATACATAAGCAATTCCCAAGCTTGAATTAATTATTATTATTGTTACTATTAGGGCAAGAGTAAAATACTGAAAGAACTTGTGAATTTATGAAATATTCAAGATGGAGAGGTGGCTGCACAACTTGTAGACAGCAAATGGATTCTTAGTGTGTTAACATGCAAAGTTATGGGGTGTTAGTTCTACATTCACCTCATTTTGCTTATTTGAATTTTAAAATTCTAAGCACATATCTAGCTTTTTAATATACTCTAGTCTGTGGGCAGTCTTGTGGCATTGATCTTAGACAAACTGCCTATTGTTCTTAATGGGAAAATCTATTGATTTGAAAAAAAAAGCCAATGGTGTGACATGGCTTGTTAAGGGATGTGTTTTTGAAATAAAGCCAGTCAGATAGCAGCTCCCAAGACCATTGCCCCTGCAGTTGTGGAGCCTCTCTTTTCTGTGCCCTGTTGTTGGGCACTGAAATCCTTTGAGTTCCTAGCTCCTTGGTGCACCCTTTCCCTCTCCCACTGCTTTACTGGAATGAAACCTGTGTCACAGCCTGACACAAGCCACAACATGTTCCAGTCTGGATAATTAGCAGTAGAAAAGTAGTTTCTCTGTTAAAACTTTCCATTACCTGCCTGAAATGCGGTGCTGGGCAGTAGGCTTGGCAGCTGTAGAGGACAAAGACAAGGAAATAAAAGGTCAGAGTTAGGTACCATCTTTCCAGGATGAGGGGAGTAACAGGCTGCTGGGAATGTAATCTGATGTCTGTTCATTGTTCCTATCCATTGCAGATAAGGAGACAGCTCATTGAAAGTGATTTTTTCGCATGAACTCCCATGGGAAGTGCACAACTGCTTATGATGTGCTTGTTGATAACCTTCACTTCATGGGTGACAGGAGTTTCTAGGGACCCAGTTTCAAACCAATCTGTCTGTGCCCTTAGCTTCAGGACTCTGACTCATATCTGGGAACAGGTTAAAAGTTGTAAGAAGCAATTATTTTTCCCTGCCGCCTGCCTCGTCCTGCTGAGTTTGTGCCATCATGTGCCAGAGGGACTGAATGTCTGTGGAACAGCTCCTAAACTGCTGTGGTTTTAAGACGCACCAAGCCTCACTCCAGAGGCTTGATATTGATGCCCCTGAGAGTTAAAGTACCTGATTTTGTCTCTCTATTTGTAATGATGTGGCCTTCCAGCATAGTAGTTTTTTGTGAGAATCCAAAGTGGACTTTTATTGATGACTACCCAACTATTATGTTCAATACGCCTGGATGTTGTGTACAGTTGCCTGTTCTGCGTCTTGGTTGGTATGTGCTGTCATGTCAGTTGGGCTTCATATTTGACTTTTTAATAAACAAAAAACTTCAGGGTCCCATTTGACTGAAATGATACTACAAGTTTGAAGTTTTGTTTGTGCAGTGATTAGTAGTTGGGACATGGAGCATTTGGGAAAGAAGGAATGAAAAATTCCTTATAGGTGTTTTCCTGCTACCATTGTAGGTCCAAAAAGTAACAAAAAAGCTGATCTCAGGATTTATTTTATTTTGGTAGTAAGGGCTGGATTAATTTACTCACTATTTTCAGTGCTCATTCCACTGCAGTTTATTTTGGGTCATTTAATTTCAACAAGGCTTGATCTGTTTAGAGGGCTTTCTATAGCAGCGTGGCGGGACCACACAGCTCTTTTATAGTGCGTACGTTCATTGCTAACCGGCAGCTCAAAAAACTAGTAAACGAGGCACAGACATGAATAACTTTAGAGAGGACAGTACATTTTTGTATGGTTGGATTATTTTGAAAGTTTTCAGAAATAACCAATCTTTTGTGCACTGTGGGTTGCTTTGCAGAGCTTGAAGTGATGGTATACAGTAGCTGTGTGCTTTCAGATGTAAGATTGGAGGTCTGGCTAAAGACACTCTTCAGGTTTAAGGTACTTCAGAAGCCACTGTGGTGGAGAGTTGCTCTCAGTCCTTATTTAAGGAACATTTTTGATTCCATAGGTCGACATTTCCATCACATTCAGTAGTTTGATATGATTTTGCTGTTTTAAATTTTAAATTTGCTGTGTGAGCCATTCATATACAAAATAGGCTAAGGTAAAATAGATCTCAGCTGAAAATGTCTAAATCAGTTGGCCTCATCAGCCAACAAAAAAGCGTATGCTCATTGTCCACACTGAAATCTGCTCCAGTTTAGCATTATGATGGCAAAGGCCATGTTCCCCCCATAATGAAAGAGCCAGCCTTCTTTTGTGTCCATCAAATCCTGACTATTTCTGGTTCTGCTCATGCCAGCTGACAAAGTAATGTTCCTTTTGTGTAATTCATTAAACCAGGCACATTAGTGATTCTCTCAACAGAAGGAAGTCATGATGTCCTGAAAGTGGCTGCATCTGTACTAGGAGGTTAAAACAGCACTGAGACCATTGTTACTGAGTGTTGAGACCATTGCTTTTTCTTAAATTTTTAGCTTTCTTGCGTTTTCTGGCCTCTGGTGTTTAGCATACTCCAAGCAGCAGCCAGGGGCAGTCCAGGAAAGGGCTGTTCTCAACAGTTTAATAGTGTGGAAATAGCTGATTGCATTCCCATCAGCCTTGATGCAGTAGAACCTTCCTGAACATGTTTAACTCACTCCTGTGCAGCTAGTTATGACATCCTTGTAGCAGATTAGAGGCAGAATCAGCATTGTTTTGGTGTCTAAGTCAAAAGTATAACAATAACACTAGTTTTGGGACATTTGAAGCTTCTTGGAAGTTTTGTAGGAGTGTGTTTGTGTGCATACACAGAGTCGGTTTATGTCTGTACTGTGTGGTATTCCTGCACAGGGATCTGGATGCTTTCTTGGCTATAGGAGGATATTCCTGCTTGTCTACCAGTAATAAAGCCCTAATACCAGTGAATGGAAAGTTTAAAAAGCACTTCTTAAAAACATCTCAATTTTGAAACTGAACTTACACAAGTTGAGTGTATCAAATGGGGTTTGACTAATGCTTTAGGCCCTCTAGTCACAGCTCTTCAAATTCTGTGATTGTTTGTGAGCCGTGTCATCAGGGAGCTTCTGATCTCAGCAGGTCCTGCCCTGCAGCTGCACAACTTCCTGGTGCACCCTACAATTTCCCTTTCTGGGGGAAAATACATCAATGCGTCTTACACCGCTCTACCTGTGTTCGGGGTCAGTTTGTACATCCATCTCCTCTAACCCAAGCCACCTCAGAGATGACAGCCCGCCTATATTTTTATTGTCTCTTATTATCTCATAACTGTCTAAAAACTCCTTTCATGTTCATCGGGAGCTCTCCTTTTGCTGTGTACCTTCAGATTTAGATCCATGCACTGCTTCTAAATTTAGGCTGTAAAAGTACCACCTTTAGTTCTGTTCTTTTATACTTGAATGGAAATAGTTCAAAGTTGTGCTGATGTAATAAAAACAGGAGGCTTGAAGGCAGTGAACTGGAATAAGGGTGAGTGTATGAGAGAACAAAAGCAGAGAGTGGCAACTTTAGATCCTCACTGCCACGATCACACAATTATTTTTAATATGATGCATTTCAGTTGAAGAAGGTTCCAATTTGTAATTCATAACATAATATCATTTATAGAAAAACATTTAGGTTATGGTAACACCAGATACTCTAGCCAAGATGTCATGAGAGGCAGTTCAGGCAGTCTGGATAGTTCTGAGATTATTAGTTGTATGGCAGTGATCTGTACTTAACAACGAAAATGCTGATTCAAAGCCTTTCTCTTTTATTTGCCATGGCTAATAGCTTTAATGATCAATCAGAAGTGGTGGGCTGAGGCAGAGCTCAAGGCCATCAGCTCCTCCCAGCCCTCTACATAGTTCCCAGGAAACACCCTGTGTTTCATTAGTTCTTGCTTAGTTTATGGTGTAATATTTTGCTCGAAGGCATTAAACTACCATCAAAAGCAGCCGACCGATTAGTGTGACTTCTTGTTCCAGGGTCGCTGTACAAGGGAGAACTGCAAGTACCTTCATCCACCAACACATTTAAAAACTCAGCTGGAAATCAATGGCAGGAACAACTTAATCCAACAAAAAACTGCAGCAGCAATGCTCGCCCAGCAAATGCAGTTCATGTTTCCAGGGACACCACTACAGCCAGTGGTAAGTATATGTCTCTGATGGTGTTAATGGTAAGTAAAATGGAAGACTATATTGACCTGCAAAAATTCTCTAAATAGTATCAATAATGTCTGTTTACTTAAGGAATGGTCAAGATGCAAGAGATATGCTCATTTGTATTTGCATTTGAAGATGTAATGGAGTGTTGCTGTAGATATGATTTGTCTTTCTTTTATCCCAAAATAATTTGCAATTTTTTCCTCTTTTTTTCCCCCCTTCATGCATTTCATTTCATGTTTGCAAGATTTTTACCTATAATCCTTCTGGAGGTGAAAATTTTTAATAACAACAATAATTTGCTAGTAAGTTATTTTAGTAGGAACACAAAGTTTCTCAGGAATCTATGGGTTTGAATGGCTTCAAATATTATTTAATCCCAATACTGGGGACAAAGGTTGATGGGTAATATTTTCCTGCTCTGTTGAAGTCTCAGGTGTCCAAGGATAAGACAGAGAATTGGTGGTGGATGCACTTCACAAACTCAGTGTTTTTTCTCAACGTGATTCGTACAGTGCCTGAGACACTTCATATCCAGGAAATGACATAGAACTAGAGTCTGGCATGCATGAACAGCATCTTTGGATATGCACTAAAGTGGTCAGTTGCTCTGGGCAGCCTGTGCTCTTGGGCTCCTCACTGTAGCAAACTTCCAAAGCATGGCTTGGCAAATAATCTGAATTAAACTTTTCGCACATGGCTGCTAATGATGTTTTTTCAATCTAAATTCCTGTAAGGCATCCCACTGGAGTGGGATTTTTTTCTCTAACTTGAGGCATCTGGAGTGTTGTCATCAACTTCTCCAGTGAGTTTCCAAGGTCCACTTACAGTTTGTCAAAAGACATAGGCACTCCTGATTACTATTTGCTTGGTATTCATTCTGTATTCTGTATTCATATTAGATAATTTGGTTTTCCAAGTACCTTTGTCTTTCCATGGGCTGCAGCAGAAGTCAAGTGTAGGCATCTCAGAAGAAGACATCTACATTTGGTCACAGGAAGCTCACCCCAGATGCCTTTTTCAATAATGTCTTTTTATACTTGAAACATCTACTGTCAGTTGGGATTGGGAATTGAGTGTCAGGACTCCCTGAATTTTTAGTACGTGTTCATCAAATTGTATCTGGTGATGTTGACCTAAGTTGTCTTGATATTTCCTGGGGTTTTACTGCTTGAGTTTCCACCAGATAAAGTTTTGATGAAGTAATAGATTCCACTACTTAATACTATGGGAAAAATTGAAGTGGCAAAATTATACTTTTTTCTCCTCACCCATTTCATCATTTGAACTTTACAATTTCATTGACGTAATGTCTTCTGTACTGATTGCTGTGATAAAAATGCCAGGTTTTATTTCTCTGTCTCATAAATTGCGAGATTAAGATGACTCAGCCTTGACCAAATGGATAAAAAGTGAAAGAAAATTTCATAGAAGCCATTTGACATGTGGATTTATTCTTAAATTTTTATCTGATACAAAGCTGTTATTTATATTTCACATAACAGATATTGTCCTCAGTATAGTTGAACCATTGTTTCATATAAATGTTCATTATTATGCTCTTCAGAATTTAGCTCATGTTTGACATATAAACTGGGTTGTTTGATACCGAGCAGATTTGATCACTGATTAAAACACTGATAATACACTTTTAACTCTTAAGGGCCGGTAGATGCCATTTCCATATAGTTGGTTATCCTGGTTAATCTGCACACTCAGAGCATCATAATGGTACTAAGTCACATCCATTTATAATTTAGTAATTGGTTCCAAAGGCAAAAAAAATCCAGAGAAAACCAAACCCAAACAAAAAAGAAAAAAACCACCTTCTAGCTCCTGTGTTTTCTCTTGCATATTTTCTATGTACTTTATATCAGGCAGGCCACCTTAACGAGAAAGACACTTCTCCTTTGTTAACGTCTTTTGAAGTCTTCATGTTGTGATGTTGTGTTTCTAGCTGCTGGCTTATTTGGGAACTTAATTTCTGACAAAGCTAATCTGAGATGTGCCCTGTTTTTCTGCTCAGTTTTTCCTCATTTATAATTATAGCTTCACTCTCTGGGGTGAACCTCAGCTCTGCAGAACTAAAGCACTTTCCAGGTCTGAGCATGGTCTGACCGTGGTGATGTTCTGCCTCCACCCCCTGTGGAGCTGGTGCTGACAAACCCACTATTCTGCCTCATCACGGCTGTCTTAGCATCACACAAGTGCTCTTTCTTCTGGTCATGACTTCACTGACTCACTGTAGGAAGGAACAAAACAAGATTTTTAGACCCGTATCATTCCCTCCAATCAAAGTTTTTCATATGATGAACTAATCTAAGCCTGAATAATCCCTTTCTAAATATTGTGTCCAGCTGAGATTATAATATTTATTCTGCTTGCCACTGGTGACAGCTGAGCACACAAACATTTGCAAAGGTGAGTTTTTTCACTGTATTAGACACAGTAACATATAATTGCAGGAGGTGGCAAAATACAGTATGCAAACATACTGGAAGTTACATGCCAAAGAGCTCATTATATGTACTCTTATTAGAAATATGGCCTCAATATAGTTCATAATGCTTCACCTATGAAATCTGAATACTTTGAAAAATAGCCTGTTTTCCCAAGGAAAACAGGTATTGAGAAAAAGTAATAAAGTCTATGTTATTTCTACATTTAGATGTGTAAATAAGCCTGCAATGTAAGCTGGACCTCCACAGAGGTTCAGGTTCAAAGTATGACTTCCTTTGCATCACCAGACTCTTTTCCAATAATAGAGTTACAAAGGTGGTTCTTCATGTGCTGCTGGAACGTGTTATGTGATTAAAAGAAGAGAGGATGCTGTGTGTTTTGCCAGCTGTTTGTAATTTTTTCATTAGGAAAATGAATCGGTGCCAGAAAGAACAAGCAAAAGACAACTAGTAAGGTATTGATTCAGGGGCTTTTTTTTCATCTTGGTCTGTGTTTTCCTTTTTCAGCCCACATTTCCAGTGGGTCCCACAATAGGAACGAACACGGCTATTAGCTTTGCTCCTTACCTTACGCCAGTAACACCGGGAGTTGGCTTAGTCCCGACTGAGATCCTACCCACGCCACCTGTCATTGTTCCTGGAAGTCCACCGGTTTCAGTCCCCAGTTCAACTGCTACCCAGAAACTCCTCAGGACTGATAAACTGGAGGTACTGTAGACACCACTGTGACTAGAAATACATCCTCTGTTAGGCTATGTGAAAGATCCTGGAGGGTGTAATTGTTGTTTTAGAAATGAAGCTTAAATTTAGTTGCTACAGATTAAAAACTTGTAACCAGGCAGGATTTCTGCACTTGCAGCCAGTGGTAATTAAATACTGTTATCTTTAAAGTAGTGTGTTTGCTTATATTTAATACACAGACATCAATATGAATTTTCATCTTTTGTAAAGTTCATCGTCTGAAAAAAACCTCAGGTATACAGGCCTGTAAAGATATGCCTTGATGAAATATCTAACAAGCACGTTTTTTATTTCAGTATTAATTGTCTTGGTTTTTCTGCACTAATAATAAGGGAATTCTATAGCCTTATGGATTGATATTAGGGGAATGGTGTAGCCCTTCAGCCCTGAGCTGGCAGTGGAGAAGTCAAATATTACCAACCCTTCAGCAGTCTGAAGGGCCAAGCCCCCAGCTCTTTGCAGAGCCTCCCAGCTATTGCTGGATCACTGTGTGGCTGGACTCAGTGGAATCTGTGATCCACGTACACAAGGAGGCCAAATGGCTCTTCCAGAAATGAATGTCCTTTCCCAAAAGCCTAAGCACTAGTGTCTAGAGCACTTTTCTTCGTAGGAAAATCGGTGTGTTCATTCTGCCCATTTCTGAAAATTATTTTCAAGTAGGCTCTCAATTTTGTTTGTAGAATCCATAAAAAATACAGTGCATCTGATGCGTATTTTCCCTGGGTTTCAGCAAGAGGAACTCCTTCCCTACCAGTCAACCTGCAAGAATACAAAGTGTAGTCAGAAAGAGACAAAATATTTTGTGATTCCCAGCTAGTTTTGCAGGAGCAGTTACGTGAGTAAGTATCCTTTCCAGCTGCTTTCTAAAGAGGAAAAAGGAAAGGCATTTAGGAATGCTTCTGTTGTGTAGCCACAGTACCACAGATCTACCTGAGGAGCCAAGAACATAAGAGTGAAATAGGTGCACTCCCCTCACCCACCAAGAGATGAAGGGTTTATGAATTTGCTGTAAAACTTGAAGTAACTGGGGAAGGGGGCAGGTCTGTCTTTTGGGGCGTGGGACTCTCCTTGCCCTTTCGTGTTGCACCGAGCTCTGTCCCTGCAACGTGTGTTGTTTTGCGCGTAGGTGTGCAGGGAGTTCCAGCGGGGGAACTGTGCGCGTGGAGAGACTGATTGCCGCTTTGCGCATCCGGCAGACAGCACAATGATTGACACAAACGACAACACCGTAACCGTGTGTATGGATTACATAAAAGGTCGTTGCATGAGGGAGAAATGCAAGTATTTTCACCCTCCTGCACATTTGCAGGCCAAAATCAAAGCGGCGCAACACCAAGCCAACCAGGCTGCAGTGGCAGCCCAGGCAGCTGCGGCAGCTGCGACTGTGATGGTAAGTGCTGGCATGTATGGCTGCCTTTTTTTTGATGCCTATTTTGCTTCAATTTAATGCTGTTTGCTTATACTTTCTTTTCTCTTTTGCCTCTTTTTTTTTTTTCTTTTTTTTTTGGTGAAAGATAAGAATTTATAAAATTATTACTATTGCTTGATGGGAGGAAGCACTTTCTTTTCTTTATGCCCTTATTTTAATGCTGTATTTCTATTCAAGACAGTGAAGCAAATGACACTCTATACCACTTCTGTTCTCTGCCTCAATTATATGTAAATTTGTCCATAGTATTTCCAAACAGAAACAAAATGGATAAGCTTCAGTGTTTCCAGGAAAACAGGAAAAACACATATGCTGTCTTAGCTCTTCGACGGCAGATATACATGTGGAAATTTGGAAGAAAAGCAGAGAGAGTGTTTGCTTCAAAGATCAGTAGTAGAACAGAAACCAGCATTGAGATTCAGCACAGTCCACCTTAGAAATGAGACAGCCAGCCAGCCACCTTGGTCTCACTGTGTTGGTAGTGCAGAAAAACCAGGACACTCATCTGATCTACCATTAGTGCCTGTCTGAGGATGAGAAAGAACTGCCCTCTGTAGATCTACAACTATCCCCAATGACTAAAAAGTGTTGCCTGTATCTTTTTGAACTTTGATTAGATGCATTCAGGCCTAGAGACTTCTTGCCTCTCCCACTATTACGGGCCAGTTACTTGAATAATGGGGTTTAAAAGTAGTAAACTATAATGGGAATCATTAGGAAAGAAACATTGTGACTACGGTCAGAAGAAAAGAGAGTGGGGGCTTTTATTTTCAGATATTTTAGCCTCTTACTTAAAACTGTTCAGACAAGACAGCCCACCCCTTCACCAGGATTGGATGTCTCTTACAGCTGCTACCAGGAAAGTTGTTAACTTTACAGTGGTATTGATAAAGTTAAATAAATCGAACATGGAGGATCTGACTTGAGAGACGAAACTGCTGGCAGCAAATCAAAGAATCATTGTCCTCTTTGCTGGCAGTGGACGAATAATTAAGCAGATGTGGTTTGTGGACTTGTGGGCAGTGCATACAATAGTTATAGACAATACAGTTATTACCAGTTAAAAAGCCTACCAGAAACACAATACAGTACCATACATAACTACCCCAAGCTTTTGTATTTAACAAATTAGGAAAGACCAGACTTTTTTGAGGGACAAAGGGTAAGTTATGCAAGAAAGTAAACCCCCAAACAGAAGAATATTTTTAAAGTTTTAATATTCTTTCTCTAATAGTATCCCCAGCCTTTGTTTCAAATTGGATGATTTTTAGTTAAAGTTTCCTGTGCTTGCAGAAATTGAATACCATCTGGAAATTAAAGCAGGGAAGATTGGGTTTTTATTCTGATTAGCTTCTGTTGTGCAATATTTATTGTTCATTTAGATAATGTAATATTTCTAGGCACTATACTAAATGAAAAAGGAGAGAGATGAGGGGATTAATTTTTCTTGCGCTTCAGAAATGGTTGCAGATATATATCCTGTGGTTTTAAATAAGGCTTAATTAGAGTTGCTTTGGCCTCAAAGCAAGATGAAGCATCTTTGGAAACACAGAATTTAAATGTTAGCAGTCTAGTATCACAGGAGAAGGCAACAGGGACCTGTAATTCAGGGTAACGTTTTGCAGATAAATATGTACAAAACATTCCAGCCTGTTTCCCCTGCTTAAGCAGGGTGAGCTAGAGGAGATTGCCCAGCATGTGCCAGGTTGGCTTACTAAAGTCTCTAAGGATGGAAACTCCATAACTCGACAACCCATTCCATACTTCCAGTAAAAATAAATGCTTTGTTGGTTTTTTTTTTTAATCTTACCTTTCAATGGAATTTCTTGTATTTAAATTTGTTCCCATTGCCTCTTTTCCTTTTCCTGGGCACTACTGGCTCCATCTTTACCCTGAAATCAGGTGTTTGTATGCAATGGTGAGATTCCCCTGCATCTTCTCCAGGCTGAATCCAGTCCCTTGATCATCTTTCAAGTCCTTTATGGGACTGCTCTCTAGATGCCTGTATCTTTCTTGTACTGGGGTGCCCAGACCTGGACATAGTGCTCCATATGTGGCCTCACCAGGGCTGAGTAGAGGGGAAGAATCACCTCCCTCCAGCTGTTGGTGATGCTCTTCCCAGTGCAGCCCAGCATGCTGTCAGCTGCCTTTGCTTTTGGAGGCACATTGCTGGATTGGTGTCCACCAGGATCTTGAGGGTCTTTTCTGCCAAGCCTTTGTGGCCCCCAGTGTGTACTGGTGCCTCATGTTGTTCCTCCCCAGATGCAGGTCTTAGTATTTCTCTTTGTTGAATTTAGTGAAGTTTCTCTGTGCCCGTTTCTCCAGACTTTCTAGGCTCCCTGAGCAGTAGCACATCTGTCCTGTGTATCAACCACTCCTCCAAGTTTTACACCTCTGGTGATTGGCCTCCAGCTGGGCTCTGTGTTGCTGATCACATCCCTTTGAGCCTGGCACAAGAGACAATTGTCAGTCCACTTCACTGTTTCCCATTTAGCCCATAATGAATAAATTTGTCTGTGAGGATGAAATAGTGTTGAAATCCTTTCTGAAGTCAAGAGAAACAGCATCCGTTGCTCTCCCTTCACCACCCTGCCAGTCTCCTCATAGAAGGATGTCAGGCTGGTTAAGCACAATTTCCCTGTCGTAAATCTATGCTGACTACTTCCCATCATTGTCCTGGCTTTCATGTGTTTGCAGATGGTTTTCAGGAGGATTTGCTCAATTGCTTTCCCAGGGACTGAGGTGAGACTGACCAACCTGTCAGTCCTCAGACCTTCCTTCCTGCCCTTTTTGAAGATAGGAGTGTAATTCACTTTCTTGCAGTCTTTGGGAATTTTCCCCCCGTCAGAGGGATCTTTCAAGGATAATTAGGAGTAACCTTGCCATTGGCCAACTCCCTCAGCACCCAGGGTACATTCTGTTAGTTCCTATGGGTTTGTGTACATACAGCTTGTTTAAATGTTCCCTAGCCTGATCATCCTCCTCCAAGGGAAAATCTTTTTCACTTCAGGCTTTGCCCACTGGTCTCCCACTGACCTGAAGGCCAGTCTTGCCAGTAAAGACTGAGATGGAAAGGATTTTCAAAACCTCAGCCTTCTCTGTGTCCTGTGTCACCAGGTTGCCAGCCCCATTCAGCGGTGGAAACACATTTTCTCTGGTCTTCCTTTTGTTACTGAGAAGCCCTTCTGGTTGTCTTTCACATCCCTTGCCAGGTTCAACTCCAGGTGATCTTTGACTCCTAACACATCCCTGCGTGTTCAGGCTGTGTCCCTGTTCCTCCTGAGCCATCTGTCCCTGCTCCCACCTCTTGTGTGCTTTCGTTTCGATTGAGTGTAGTCAGGAGCTCCTTGCACATCCATGGAGGCCACTGCTGTGTGGATCTTGTTTGTATTCCGGGATACATTATAGCATACCAATGTGTCATACGGCAGGCAAATACTATGCCTTGGATGTTTGATAATTTTTAATAATATCTTTATTTCCTTTTTGTATCTTCTTCCTCTCCTGCCTGTAGCTATTGATTCTTCAGCTCTTAGTTATGTAGATCAAATGTTGAGAAGGAGATAATCTGATGGAACGGAAAGAGGCAAAGGAGGTTTCTCTATCAGGATGAAATAAGAGAAAATATGAATGTAGGAGAGCAAAACGAGCATTTTGAAAGCCTGAAAAGAGTGGGAGACTACATGGAAGCAAGGTGGATGAGTAGATTTAGGAACAGATCAAGCCTTCGGGTTGGGAAGACTGTGAGACTGAACTTGCTGGGGAAGATGAGGGGAAAGCCAGAAGAAAGCTTCAAAGTACAGAGGTGACAATAAGAAGAGCATGGAGAAAAATTGGAGAAAGGCAATAATAAACAGAGAAATAATAAGTTAACAAGTGAGATTAGATAGGATCTGTATTTGCATAATAAAGGTAATTAACTGAAACATTAATTTAGTCTTAGTAATGTTGATTTGAACTTGAGGGCTTCATCATCATATAATGCTGAATACAGGTGTATTTCTACGCTTCTGTGTAGACTTCCATCTGTGGTGGAGGCAGAGTGGCTCTGAGGCTGTGCCCCAGGCAGTGGAGTGATGTCCTCTGCAGTGGTACCTGTGGAGGGTACCACACCTGGGCTGGACACCACCCTGCTTAGACAGAAGTCTGTCCAGATCCCCACCTCAGGCCAGGTGTTTCTTGTTGTGTTTGGGTCTTGGGCCCAGAGAGATGAGCAGATCCTGTAGATCAGGGTATGTAATCCAGAAAAGTGCTAAAGAAGAGATGAGGAGCGTGTTGAGAAGACTCATCCAACAGAGACAGGAACAAGGAATAAGCAAAATGAGGTCTGTCCTGCAGAATACCCTGTTGGCACCTGATAAATTTATGACCACAAGCTGTTTGCAGGCATTTTGTGCCTTGTCCTCTTCCCCCGCTCAACTTTTGTTCCTGATTTCCACATACTGATTTCAAGGTAGACATAATCTGCATAATCTAAAAAGAGCTAAATATCAGCCTGTGTTTAAAAAACAAAAGTAAAAATTTTGATTTCTAAGTAAATTTTTCTTTCTAAAGGTTTGTGAGAATTATTTACACTATAAAACTTGAAAGTAATATTTTATATGAGAAACTTTTTTACCGAATGCTGTCCTATCAGCCCTAAGTTTGAATTTATTATGAAAGTATACATAAATGTATATGCCTATGTACTATGCCGAAATACTTTCTTTTGAAAAATTCATAATGCTGGACTAGTATCATAACTCATATATTAATGTTGCCTTGTGAACTGGGAGCCCAATTTTACTCCCTGCTCCTGAAGCTAGTACTGAAGGTTATAGCAAAATTTAGAAAGTATGTTTTCAATTCTGAAAGACTTTTTTCCCCTCTCAATGTAATGTGGTAAGTTACAAGGAAAAAAAATCTACAAAAATGACCCAGCTGTAGGAGAAAAGAAAAGGAATTAATGATAAGTTAGTGTATCTAGACGTACTGTGTTTTGTATTGGCAAAGGAGAATGTCTCTCCTTTTGACCCCTAAATCCATTGAATGATTCACTTCTCTGAATTAAAAGACACTCACCTTGTAAGCACTGGTATTAATAGCATTTTTAATGCATTACAACTTCCACTAGTGCTTTGTATTTGAAAATGTAGCCTCCCAAATCCATTTTCTCTCTTTAAAATGTGACTGAACTAACTTATCAGGAATTCCGATAGGCGTATCCTTAAAACTTTCTGCATCTCTGTGAAGTGTTTATATGATGCTTAATAGTGTCTGCAAGCTGCTGTTTTACTCAACTTTCCTGAATTTCAAACATCTATATTTTACTCTCTTATATGCTTTTAACTAAGGTATAGTAGATGCATTTTTGCTTCGGTACTAATTCAAAATGTAATATTCATTTCTTTAGAAGACATTTTTGTTGTTGTGCATGCCTAGTGTTTTGTATGTTGTATATTGCATTCAGAATATTTTTTTCCTTCTCACCTATCCACAAATGCAATGCCGTTCCCATGACGCACCTCTGCTTGCTGTTTACCTGTATGTTAATTCGCTTGACTCCCATTGGCCCACTGCCATCATGTGCTCGCTGCCTGTTATTAAAAGACTCAGTCGACTGCCAAAGCAATGAAGCGACCTCTCGAAGCAACTGTAGACCTGGTACTTTGACCTTTCACCTTTTGCTTTGCATGTAGCTTTTTTTTTTTGTTTTGTTTATTTTATTATAATTTTTTTTTTTCCTTCAGAGAAGCAACTAATGAAATTTGTATCGCTTTACTTTTCAAACATCAACCGGAAATGATTTCACATACTCGTTAATTTACTGGAAGCTCTATTTATCCATCTCATTCTCATACGTAATAGACTGCAGACGATTTAGTTTGGTTCCTAACACAGTTTCATCTTTTTTAAATCTCTCATGAAAAGTCGAATTGAGATAAAACTGCTTTTGTAATTGAAAACGCGTAACGTAATCCATTAATCTGTATAATAATAGGAAATTATATTTAAATTTAAAAACAAAAGAAAATACTTGGCAATGAAACACAAGTGGTTTTTTCTCCCCGTAATAGTTGAAAACCTACTTAAAGGCAATGCCATTTTCGTTGCTTTAAAGCAAACGTTTCTTTTCAGTAGTTGTGCTGCTACAGTTCTAGGTTAATAGTACCATGCTTTTGCTACCAATAACAAAATTTCACTCATTTTACATTGCTGTGCTTTGAGTTAATATGCATGGCGAGGCATCTTTAGCCGCTTTAAAAAATACTAAGTTTTTGTATTTATGTATATGTTACAGACAAGGTCTTAAAAATGGCACCATTTTAACTAACTTTCTTATTTACAGGCCTTTCCTCCTGGTGTTCTTCACCCTTTACCAAAGAGACAAGCACTTGAAAAAAGCAATGGTGCCAGTGCCGTTTTCAATCCCAGTGTCTTGCACTATCAACAGGCTCTTGCCAATGCTCAGTTGCAGCAACATGCAGCGTTTATCCCAACAGGTATGTTGTATCTACATTGAACCAGTTTTGTGTCCCTGAGGTAGCCTCTCTGTCAGGCAGTTGCACTTAACAGAAGGTTTTATTATGCTCCCTGCCCCACTTGAGGTGAAGTCTGCACAGATGATTACACGTTGTTTTAATTCCTCTTGCAAAGGACAAGAATTGAAGCAGAAATTTCAACATGCCGTTAAGCTACTTTTTCACACGTTTATAGCCTTGCTCGTCATTCTCCAGAGTCTGCCCCTTTTGCCTACCTTAAATTGGCTGGATTTTGACTCGTATCTGTTTCCGCTAAGGAAAATGCTGGGAAAAGCATCACGCCTCAGAGATGCCACAGCATCCTCCTGCTCCCTCGGCTGCTGCCTTGCAGCTGTGGGGATTTCCCCAGCCGCACACGAGCGCCCTGAGAAGGGGAACGCCGGCCATACGCTTCCAGTCAATACCTGCGCGGAAGCGCTGGCAAAACACATCGCTCCCCACAGCTGCACTAAAGGGCTTTCAGGCATCAGATGCATTTTCGTGGTTTTGGAGCACCACCAGAACGTTTCCTAGCATTTGTGGCTCATAGATGGGGTTATAATTCTTCATAGGGTTGATCTGAAGATGAGTGAATGTAATTTACTATTTCAGTGTTCGGAGCTCTGTGAAAATCAAAGCGTTCAGAGATGGCTTGACCTGCACCCTGGCTGGTAGCAGGGCTTCTCTTTAACACTGCGAGAGAAGGGATGTGCTGGGTGCTCATGTAAACAGTAACAACACAACCCTCTAAATCGTGTCAGTCACCCCCACTCCAAACTTCCCAAAGGAGAATATCATGCCTAAGGAATTCTGAGATTTCATTTGTAATTAACAAATTACGTATTTTAGTGTCAGGGTGTTGTCGAGTGTGAACTTCAGAATCGTTTAAAACTATGTGTTTGCAAATGTGCTTGACATTTCAGCAATGTTATTTTAGTTTATAGAAATAATGTCGGTTAAACAAGGAATGAAAGGCAACACATGATGATTTCCCAATCTATCAGCATTCCCATATGTTTTTAAAGATAAAAAACAAACACAGATGGCTTTGACTTCATGGAATTTTTCTATAAGGCCTCAGTAACAACCTTGGAGCCTGCCCCCGTATTTGTAATAGTAAGTAATAGCATAGCCTTATTTTTAGCACATTGGTGCACCAGAATATCTGTGTCAGAAAACACACTGACATTTATGGGAGTGTTTGAAAAAAAATAAATAAATGGTGAGACCGCCTATTTGGACATGAATGGAAGACTGCCCTGTGCTTACAGAACATACAGAAATTTCCATGAATTTATTTTGCATTGAAACTATGAGAATTTGTAGCATGATAGGCCTTTTTCCTTTTTAAGCACTCCCTTTCAGGGCTTATTGCTCTTAGTTGCAATTGACATGGACTTCAAATTAACTATGGAAAATATAGTAGTTTAAACCTTTTTCAGTGAAAAAGCATTTGGATATTTTCCAGACTTTTGGAATGTTCATGCTTCCTTAAGTAGCTCATTTTTTGTACTTTTTATTGTCCATCCCTCTTTCCAACTAATTGTTGTAATTGTAGTTTTATCTGACAAATTTCTGGTGGTAGGAGGGGTGGATCTTGGAACCAAACCTTAAGGGCCAGGTTGTTGGCAAGCCCCAAAACAAGTGCATGAACAAAAAAAGAAGAAACAGAGGTATAAAATAGCAGATGGAGCCCAAGCCTCAGAGTAGAAAACCTTTCTCAAAGTGACGAATCTCTTGCTCTTTTCAAACACCATGAGTGCCAAGAAAGGACATTAAAGAGAGGAGTGGGGTATGGGAGGAGTTTAGGAAAGGGGGACACCCTCCGTAAGAATGGGTGTCATGAGCTTTCCATTAAAGATGCTACATATGATATTCCCACATTTCCTGGGAAGGTTGGATTTGGTGGGTGTAAGGACTTTCATGCAACCCACATCTAAGGAGCAATGCATGACACTATCTGTTGGATTTTAAATGATTATGTGATATTTTCTAAACTGGTATAATTTTCAAATGTGTTCCTGTGTGTGTGTGTGTGCGTGTGTGTTAAATTTTAAGACAAGTTTTGCTGCTGGAATATATATAAAACTTAATTGTTTTATATAACTTCTGCTTTCTTAACCACTGGCTCCCCTAATAAAAAGTGTGGGGCTTGACTTAGCATGGCTTACCTCCGAAGTTCTGCACTTTGTTTGTTTTACATCAGTTTGATTGCTTTGTCACCTTCTCCTTATTGTTTGGTGAATGATCTTAAAAACAGCAGATCTTTTCTCTCTTCCCATTGCTGTTTGTTAGTGTTTCTATAGCCTCTAGAGGAGGAACTCTGTGTATTCTCTGGGGACTGTTCTTGGGTAAGGTCATTCATAGTCCTGCCACAGCCGGATAAGGGGCTGCAGTAGTAATTCAGCAGGAATACAAGGAAGCATATTCGACTCTGTGTCACATATGCACGTACCTGGCACTAGTCTCCTTACCTGCTTGCCTTCACCAGCTTGCTGTATACACTGTCCTGGAAACAGGCCGATCTCTTTCTTTCATTTGGCCTTTCCAGAAGGTTAAAGGTGGACTAGGCACCAAAACTAAACTGCATGGCAAGTGAGCAGTCATCCCACAGCGTCTCTGAGGTGCTCTGGGAGCCTTCTGCTGGAGTGTTACGCACTTTGAGGTGTTTAGCTTGGAACTTGTCAAAGTACTGTTTTCTTTGTGTTAAGAATGGGTACATTAACATCAAACACAAATTTGGCAAAGCCCCTGCAGAGGAATATTGTCTTAATTCCACTTCAACTTCTTTTCCTGACACATGTCAAAAAATTGGTGAATGTTGATCTGCGTAACATTGAGCTGTCTGAATTATGCAATGAGTTCTAAAAGTCCCAAATACTGTGATCTTTAACCAAAGATGTTTCTATAAACAAAAACCTGTTGCTGCAAAAGTACTGAGTGAAAGGATAAAATTAATAAGTAAAAAAGTTCATGAAGTATCTTGAATATGTACAGAAACATGCCAAAACCCACACAGTATATACAGGAGTTTAGTAAGAACACAATCACCTTTTTGTGTTAACGCAAAACTGTGAATGACCTTACAGTTTCATTTAACTAACTTACTTCTCTGTGGTTATGCTTGAATCTCACTTTGAATGTTAACTCTAAACAGCTAACCTGTTTCTTCCCTTTATCCACTTTTTCACCTATCATTGCATGACACGCAGGGTCAGTTTTGTGCATGACACCCGCTACCAGTATTGGTAGGTTCCAAATTTCTTTATTGATCTCTTTTTTTATACTGTATATGATGTATATTCACTTGTTTCAAAAATCCTAGGCGAGATTTAGCCACTGACTAGAATTAAAGGTTCGCTTGTCCTTCTGGTTGACTTTGCAGAGTGTTTAGATTTGTAGATGAAAGCTGCAGTTTAGACATGATATCACCTGCTATAACAACTACACTGCAAAAGCATAATACCATGAATTCCAGTCTGCTTTTCAGTTTTCAAAGTTTTATTTCTCTTTATATTTTATATTGTCTAGTACTATAAAATCATAAAATACTGGAAAAAGCCAGCAAATTTCATCAGTGTTTTAAAGTTTCATAGTGGTGTGCCTATTTCTCCTTTGCTGTGTGTTAGAAAGTTTTATCAGCGTTTCCCAGAAATGCCTACTTTGATCCACAGAGGTCTGTTGAAACTCATGATCTGAATCTCACTCCTTCTTTAAATATATTTGCAGCTTGAAATTAACATTTCGCGCACGCGAAGTGGAAGTCCAATGCAACAGCCTCTGAGACAGAAAAGTAATCTTTCTTCTACTGCCCTATCCCAATGATTTTATTTTTGGGTTTTGGGCCTACTCAGATAAACAGTTAAAATATCAAGCCTTTAAAACATCAAATTAATAATTCCCCCATGAAGATACTGATTAAAATTCATTCTTAAAATGAGCAAAAGCACTGTCTTTCACAAAATCGATCTCGCTTTTTTAGATCAAACAAAGTAGTATATATATCAGGATAATTATTATCATCCCTCTCCTGATTTTTGCCTCAAGCAGATGGTAATTTAGCTCTGATAAAGTCGAACAGTTATGCAGTGCTAGTAGGAAAAAACGCATAAATTGGATTATAAAGGAAGACAGCGAGTATCTGGCTTACTTCGAAATGAAGATACATGAAAATAATTCATTTTTAATTGTGTTTAAAAATTAAGATAAACATTTAACAGTTTTTTTCCCAGTATAAACCACTGGGGTTTTCTTCATAGGATTTTATTTTGGAGGGCTTTTTAGCTGTACTGGGGGAAAACAAATTACGCATGTAACAATCCGCAGGTAATGGGCTATTTTGGTAAAGGCCTCATTTGCACAAGCAATCTTCTTAGAGATAACACTCGCATTTTCAGTGGTCCGTACTCTTTTTTTCTGGGAATCGCCGATTGTGTTGACAACCTTCCTTTAATTGTACTTGTAATAAGCTATTTTCCCTTTTTTTTATTTCTCCGCCACGCTTTCTCGCTTTGCACTGTGATTGCATGCCATCTGCCGGTTTAACCCATGACGATGGCTTGCCGCTCTTGATATTCACCATGCCAAAAATACCACTTCTCTTACCATAATGCTGCACCCTCCTGTTCATTGCTTCCATGGTTCCCCTCCTGAAAGTACCCATGATGCACAACGCTACGGCCGCCACTGTCTCTGCAGCAACAACTCCTGCAACAAGTGTTCCCTTCGCCGCAACAGCCACAGCAAATCAGGTTTGCTCCTTTTAAAGCTTTCTTTCACAAGATCCTGAACTCTAAATGAGTGCTGAGATTTTTATTTTAATTTTTTTTTAACAAAAAAAATTCTCACAGAGAATTTTTTTTTTCTGTGTTTACCCCATCAAATTTTACTTTTATTTTTAAGTCGTTTATAGCAAGTGTTTGTTGGACAGGTTGCACTTATTTAGAGTTAACATTTGTTGCAAATAATGATGTAGCTGTGTTTTGTGTTGCGATGTTTGTACCTAATTATTGTGTAATTAACCCAGCTGAAGTTAGAATCACCGTAGTACTGGACTACTTACAAAAGTCTATTATTAATGCCTAAGTTCAAAAGGAAGATCATCACAGGTTTCAAACAATCAGGTGTGTTAACGTAGCCTTCTCCATGAGGTGTGGAAGTGACTAATTTGTAAGCGTGGAAGTTGTCAAAAATGACGAGCAGGACAAGGCAGCTGGAAAAAGAAAAAAAATTGAATGTTTTCTGTACATAGTAGTGATCAAAACAGAACTCAAGATATTTATGACTATGCCTGCTTTATATTTGAAAGTTTAACCTGGGAGTTATATTTCCCTAAGGAAGGATATTGATATAAAGAATCCCAAGGCTTATTGTCTGAGGTAGGCTAGGAAAGATGACACTTTCTCCTCTTCTTCTGCAGTTTATGCTAATGGCAGTTTTCATTTTGGTTGGGTTTCCCCTCCTCCTGTAGGACCTAATTCCCAGGGAAGACATATCTATTGCAGCCCGGAGTGTGTAGCTTTGACTCCTCTGTTGGGGTGATTTCCATCCTGGTGTGACTGGCATCTGCCAGGAGAGCAGTTTGCACAGCTCTGGGGCTATGCTCATGTGTGTCCCCTCAGGTTCTGAGAGGTCAGAAAAGGAAACAAGCAGATTTGCCCACTAAAAGAAAGCAAAGGGCTATGTCCCCATCATCTTTCCTTGTGTTGCTTCTGAACAGACTGACAAGCTCTTGCAGACCCGGTAGAAATGCTCTCCTGTTGGTTCCTTCCCCTTCACTTGCCAAGGACTTAGAAAGAAACCAGTGAAAATGTTTTGCTTAATAATGTTATACTAACAGGTTTATTTTTTTTTACTGTCATTCCAAAAACTATGTAAGTATCCCGTGGAAAAATAGAAGTTGCTACAAGAGTTTATTTTTAATAATTTAGAAAAAATATACTACCTCTGAAATACATCCTACTTTATTAAAGAAACACAAACCAGTCCATTTCTTTCTTATTTTTTTTAAGGTTCGTTTGCCAACATGGTGACATTTTTGCTTCTAGCATTTTCATCAAAAGAGGGTTGTTGTTTTGTGCTTACTTTTCTGAGAGTTAGCTTGTATAAAATGCTTGGGATAAGGATGAAAGTGCAGCAGGCAAATGGTGCATTTCATGGTCTTTCCCAGAACAGTGTCTGCAGCAGTGTAGTTTTGTGATCTCAAAGTGGTGAGAGAGGGACTTGAAGATGCCAAGGGACTAAAAGAAAATGGGATGGTTTGGGGAGGGGTTCAGCTAGGGACCCTCTCCAGCACAGGAATGCAGCTGGGGCAGCTCCACCACCTGCACTCCTGAGTGCCAGAGGGGCCGACTGTGGCTGAAAGTAGAATAAATACAGGTATGCCTACAAAGGACCAGTAACCAGTATTTCTTTTAGTTAATGGGAACACTGTCACATAATTAACTAGTGTCACTAAGAAGACAGAGGTGTGCCTTAATGCTCTTTCTCATTTAGCAGGATGGCAGGCAGAGACCCTTCTTTCCCAGTGCAAATTTTGTTTGCATTGGAGGATTACAGCGTTTTAAATTTAACAGCAATTGTAGAAAGTGTCTGTATTTATCTAGTTGCACATATTTATGTGTGTGTGTATACATACAATTCCATGCTGAAATTAATGGATGATTTAGCAGGAGGATGGGTTTTCACTTGTTTAACTTCAGTCATTTGTAAGTTTGGCATCTAGTTCATCTGCTTTTCTAGAAGTCCGTGCTAAGGGAGGGTAAATTACCCTGGAGGGTCTTGCCTCTGTCCCTTGCCTGTGGAATGAGATTAGGTGTGTTACCACAGCTCTGTTCCACTGCACGTGGAGGAGATGAGTCCCACCCTCAGGTGCTCGTTGGCTTCTGTAGCATGTGCCATCACTGTCTGTTTTTTCTCACTCCTGTCTTTGTTTTAGTCATTGTAAGTCTTTAAAAGCTACTGTAAAAAAACCATGTATTTCAAAGCAGGGAAAGTAGTAGTAGTTTCTTCTTCTTTATAAGAGACAAAACTCCAAGTTTTCTGTGTATTTACAGCCTCCTAAGATTGGAAACAAAGCTACAATGCTAAGAAAGCCCCACAGTAACTTTGTGGCCCAAATTCTCGGTATTTCTTAAGCCCAAGAAACACAGCAGGAGCAGGTTATTAACTTGGTAATTAACATGACTTTGTTCGTGGTTGTAGCATTCTTTGTGTCCTCTTGTATGGGTTTAAACTCTCCTGAGTATTTCAGAAAAGGACTTTTTTATTCCCAACTAGATAAAATTTCCTTTTCTAGTCTGTGCCACACTGCTTTACATATCTGTGAGGTACAGTTTCCGCTTTCCATGGTCTCTGTTTTTTTTTTTTTTACAACATGCAGCCTTAAGCTTGTCCCATTTCAGCTCCCACGGCTTCTCCTCACAATTCTGGGCATGAAAAGAAAGTTGTAGCAGGGCTTAATCATTTATCATAGTATCATTTGGTTTAGTATTCTGACCTGGGGAAAGATTGCTGGTCTTCCTGGGATTGAATGTGATGATCCCAGTGTCTTTGAAGCACAAGTAGAAGGGAAAAGTCAACATCCCAAAAGTTATGGAGTCTCAGCTGATGGCTAATAAAACATAATAACTCCATTGGGTCCAGTAAATTATTTAGTATGTGCTGTCAGCTTGTATTTTGAAAAAAAAATTGACTCTGTCTCATGTCTTCTGTACATCCTTTCCTTCAGAAAATAACATGAGTAAGAGCTCAAAATATACCTGCATTGACACACACTGTCAGTCATGCTTGGCCAGCAACTCTGGGCAGTGTCTATTCAATGTATGGCATGAGGCACATGAGAACATTGTGTAGAGTTAAAGGCTGTACTGTGTACATCTGTGCAGGGTGACACCAGTTAAGAATATAAGGAAAATTAGGCATCTCTTGCTTTTCCTGACTTACAGAGATTAGGTTTTAAAAATAATTTTGTAGCAGTGTACTTCAGAGGGGAAGAGAATTGCTTTGGCTCAGTGCAATGTAAACATGCAGCAAAAGTGCTTTAGCAAACCCTGTTTTACAAACTGATTAAAAACTTACTCTGATGATACAAGAGCTGGTGGTGTTGCTGTTCCCTCGAGGGAGTCCCCCACTTACTGTAGCTGCCAGGCTATGGTGAGAGGGAATGGAGGGGAGGGGACTTCAGCTTTCCCGTGAAAGACAGCTGGAAAGGTACATGTCCAGGAGCATGACTGGTCAGAGGTAAAAGGCCCTTCCCCCTTTCCTTCTTTCCCCCTTCACAATCGCTCCAGCCATTCCTGGCAGGATGGGGCTTGAAGCCTCCGCTGCTTAACCTCACTTCAGCAGGAGAGGCTTGATGAACTTTCATTTCAGTTGTTGTCTGGGGACGCTGACAGCGTTTTCTTGGAGCCAAGTTCGAAGTCATGTGAAATGATGGTGAGAAGCAGTGTTAGGGCATGAATACAGAGGGTTTGGTCCTAGCTCCCTCTAGTGCCTGCATGTGGACAGAGGTATGTAAAATGTCCTGCTTAAATATTAATAGTCTTTGTAAATACATACTTCAGAGATATTTAACAAAGCTTTTGTTCCTCCTTTAGCTAGTGGACTAGCACTATTCAAGCAAGCAAGGAAACTGTTACCTCTTAGCTTCACTCACAGGTAGAGTCACAGAATCATTTAGGTTGGAAAAAGCCTCTAAGATCATCCAGTCCAACTGTTAACCCAGCACTGCCAAGTTCACCACTAAACCATGCCCCTATGTGCAGCAGCTATATGTCTTTTAAATAATTCCAGGGATGGTGACTGCTTTGGGCATTCTGTTCCAGTGCCTGATAATCCTTTCCATGAAGAAATATTTCCTAATACCCCCTGGTGCAACTTGAGGCCATTTTCTCTCATCTTATCACTTGTTACTTGGGAGAAGAGACCAATCCCCTTTCAGGTAGTTGTGGAGGGAAAGAGCAGTATTTACTGACTGTTCTTTAGGCTGAGAATGTACAGTGCTGTAATTTCAGCATGACAAGTCATAGATCTTAAGGAAAATTATTTTGGAAGTTTTTTTCTCTTCTTATTTTGCTGTGTGCTTTATGAGAAAATAGAGAATTAGAAACTTGGGGAATGATTAGACAGAGCCTACTTGGTGGAGGTGATGATGTTCTTATTGATGGAAATGCAGAAAAATATGACTTCCTCAATGCTGCATGCCAAAGATAATTTAAAAGAGGATGATTTATCCTGACATTATTTGAGAGAGATGTTATTCTGACTTTTGGAGCTGAAGTTCAATTTTAAATAATGACAAACACCTGCTTGTGGGGGCTTTAAATTTCTAAATTAGAAAGCCTCACTAGTGTTCCATTTATATATGTGTCTTGGTGAGTCCTACAAGGATTAGGAGGTTAGAACTCAGCCCAGAATAAAGACACTTAAGTGTTGGTGTCTAAGTATGGGTGTCTACATGCAAGATACAAGTTTAAGTACCCATTGTCAACTGTGAAGTTTATCAGCCCAGTCAGATGAAATCTGGAGAGTAGCCCGACTTGTGCTTCAGAAGTCTCACCAGCCTTGGTTCAGTTGCCTAAACATGTGTCTAGTGACGTTTGAGATTGTCCTAAGATAACCTTGCATGTCTGGGTTACTCAAGGCATTTTCACAAGCTTGGCAGATGCAATACAGGACCTACAGAAAGATCTGCACACTTACAGGACCTACAGACAAATCTGCACACCTACTTCTGAACTGGCAGCTGGAAGACAGGCAAGAGACCTTAGCCCAAGTGGTACTAAAACTCTGGTGAGCAAATGACCCAAGCCTGCAGCTGGTGATCACGTGAAGGGATCTCCAGGCTTTGTTGGCTTACTGACTAGGTTGTATCACCTCAGTGAGTGTAGTGGGGGCTTAAGACACCAGCATTTCTGTGTCCTATTCTGTGCCCACAAGCTCAGTGAGTGCTTCCGCAGTTCCTGGTTATTAGAGGACAATTACCAAATTCCAAACAATTCTAAGTGATGTGAGTCTTGCTCACATCACATCTCTTCAGAACAGTACGTGGCTTTATTTTTTGTAGCAATGAAAATGGGCAGAAACTGACAGTATAAAAAAAAATTACAGAGAATGCTGCTTGAAGATGTTATTTAGTGACAACATTATTCTACTGGTTATATGACCTTTTATCAAGAAGGAAATATTAAAGAACATATCCAAAAGAAAAATAAAATACTTGGAGGCTGTGTCTAAAAAGAAATATAAGATCAACAGGCTGTCTCACGCTAAGGCTTGTGATTATCTGGCACAGCTGCTTTAAATTATGCATCAGCGTTCGCACTGAATTAGGTGGCAATTATGCAGATATTAATTATGAAATCATTCAGTAGCCTTCAGCTCTGTCAAAATCTGTTAGAATACAATGAATCAAAAATAAAAATAGTTATGTTCGACTGTCACAAACAAAAGGACAACTAAAATATTTGCCCGAGAATTCAAAAACTAGTTAACATGTTGTAAAATACAAACAGGCCGAACTTCTGGGATTTGGGACGCCATGTGTGGTGGCTCCATCAGGAGGGAGCAGAGCTGGGATATGCAGTAACAGAGCACCTCTCCTTGCCAAGGCGCCCGCAAAGGCAGCACCACTCCCAAGGACGACAGATTCTTCTCAGACCAGAACGTCCTGCGGCACTGACTCAAGCTGATCTCCTCCACAAAGCAGAAGTGCCAGTTGCTCCCTCCTGCAGATATTCCTTGGTGTCCCCCAACAGGGCTTCCTCTGCAGTCCTCTCTAACCCCAGCAGGTCTTCTGGCAGGGCAGAGAGCTGTCCATAGCGCTGCTGACGAGGCTTTTACTGCCTCGTGTTCCTTTTCTTCCTCATGGAAACCTGCTGTACTTGCAAATGGAGAGAAGAGTAGCAATATACTGAGAAAATTAATTGAAAAATCTGGTAAATAGTAGGGAATTGACTTTTTTGGTGTTGTTTAAAAGCTAGCTTTTGAGAAGGAGGGTGGGCAGTGAAACAAATGTTATTTACATCCTTAGTGCCAGCATACAAGAACATTACAAATAAGAGTCTATGCAAAATTCATGTTAGTGGTTTGAAAACCTTTAATAGCAGTTTCTAAAGGAATGAGGGAATAGGTAGGAAAACATTTCTGCTAAGAATAATGAGTATCTAAACAATTTTAGTTTGGTTTTTTTTCTGATTGAAAGTTTTGGTCTAAAAATTCCATAAAGTTCCAAGTTAAATGCTCCTATAGAAGATTCTGCTCTAACAACACAAAGAGTGATTTGAATCTGACTTGAAAAAGTCCAGAAAAGGAGACAGAGGAACAGGTTCCATCCTCAGGCACATTATCAGAGGGAATACATGCAGGGGGCCAGCACAGGGCAGAACAGTGTTGGGACCCTAGCGAGCCTTTCTATGGGGCCCTGGCAGCTGGGATGAAGGAATGGCCATCTTGCCTTGTACCTGCACCAGGCTGGAAAAACAAACCTTGATCATGAAAATCATACTCTAGAGAAGGTATTCAGATAGTCACAGTGGGAAAGGCAAACTTAAACTCCTTGCTGCCTCTTTCATGCTAGACACACAAGCCTCATCTCACTCAAGTTATCTTGTCTGACACCGAGTTACAGGTAAGTAGCTGTGACTCGCAGACTCAAGAGAGTTTCCAATCATAAAGCCCACAGCAAACCTTGAACAGTGTCAAGAAAAGATCCTTTGAATTGCCTTGAAACAACTGATGTTACAGAATATGTGGCAAAATTGTTTTCTAAGGCGCCAAAGAAGCAAAACCAAAAGATTACCCTGGAAAATGTAAAGGAACTTTATTTTAGTCTCATGCAAACTTTAACCAAGTCTTGGTTTTAATAATATTTTTGGCCTCTTAAGATGGCATGTTGTTTCTTTGTAGATGATAAAAACTTCCAGCAGGCTTGTATACAGAATTTTAGATTGCACGCTCATATACAAGAAGCTAGTGGGGAAGAAATGGAAAAATCTCTGTTCTGTTTTGGGTTTTTTTAAGAAGTTCTCCCATCACACCCCTTTCCCCTGTATAAGGCTAAAACGAAACTTCCTCTGGTATCCTGCTAGATGGCAGTGTCAGACAACATCAGCAGTAAGCAAAGGCTTCATTCTTTTATATAACAAAAATCAAAACAGATTTCCCTTTCCTGTTATAGAAATTTAAAGAAAAAAGTGTTGATGTTTGATATGACAGCTTCTTTTTGTGTTCTTAATTGCAATTATTCAACAACTGGTACTTTGACAAGTGGAGTAAAAGTCCTTTGGGGTATATATTTACTATTTAAATATAGGCATTTTTTTCTAATGTCCATTAATTTTGTAGGCATTTGGGGGAAAATGAGTTTGTTTCATGGTGTATACAAACAGATCATGTGAGTCTGGGCTTTTCCATCATAAAATTTTAACAACACAGAGCAGTGCAGAGCTCTAGATGTACCTGTCTGGGATTCTGTCCTTTAAAATAATTGCATCTGGACATCTCTAGGTGCTCCAACTACTTTCCCTTAAATTAAAAAAAGGTCTTATTTTTATCTTGGTGTATGACTTATTGCCGACTAGAAATGCCAGTCTGGCTTTGCAGACTGCACTGGAAACATCTATATATTTATTTTTGTTGATTGTATCTGTCATAACTGTCATAACTTCCCGCTGGATGCAGAAATTTGCTAACCTGCCTGACTTCATTTTACCTGCCATGACACACACTAGTATGTGTGTCTGTTTATGTGAGAGTAATCAGAGAAGAAGAAAATTAAGGAAGTAGTAAGTAGTCAAAAGTCAGGAAGGTTAAGATTTCCTCAAGAGAAGTTTTAAGTATAGTGAGTTTTATAAAACTGACACAAGGTCTCATGAGTAACGCTGATGAATGTAAATTTGATACTTTCCTGTGTTTGAGTTTAGTTCTGGATGCTGTCTCTTGCTTTGAAGGGAGTCTGACCTGGAGCGCTAGGTTTTGGGAGAGGAGGGGTTTCAGGGTGGTGATAACTGCAGAAATGCCGACTGTGCTCTGTGTGCCGTGGTGCCTTCGCCTAAAAAGGATGGTGTATGTGCAGTGGCAGCCTCATCTTGCATGATGTGGGCATGCTTGGTGTCTAAAAGGAAAATGCAAAGCAGGTTTTGTTTAAAAAAAAAAAAAAAGGCTAAGTGAGGTTGCCAGGGCTGGAGAAGTAACACCCCTGCAAGAGGAATATGGACACTTCCACAGATAATGCACAACTTGTGCTTGACTTTCACTCATTTGTGCTCTCAGTTTCTCTGTGCAGGCCTATTCGGGCAATTTCTAAAATTCAAGAAGAGAAGGAAAATGATGTAAAAGTAGGAGGCGAAAAACACAGATGGTTGCAGTAGCTCAGACCTACTGGAAGGTAAAATTGAATGGCTATCCAAAACAGTCAGTGTACAGGTGCTCCTAAAATACTACAGCAGTGGTTTTCTTACTTCTATATAGTCTGTCTGCTGCCTCTGCATGAGTTAAAAATAGATTTTGGTAGAATATATTACAGTATGTTATGATCAGTTTTTAGCACTGCATTATTTATTACTTTAAAGAAGAATAAATAAAGCCAGATAGCTTTAATTTCTAAACCAACTAATCCTCTGTTTCTCCAGAGTGAGTAAATACTTATTAACTTGAATTTAAATATTGTACATTATTACTTGAGTAAATACCTATTGAAGCTCATAAGTGAGCTAAGGAGTTGGCAGCACAAGTGGCTTTGGTCTCTTCTTTCACAACCTTGTGACAATTAAATGAGAAAAATGATGGTGCTGAACCCTTGAACCCTTTGGGATCCTGTAGTTGCCTTGAACTTTTTTTTTTTTAGATCATCATGAATAGCTGGATTCAGATAAGGTCTTTGTCAGCTTTATGACACCCTGATGGCCAACAGCTTGTGCCTGATGGAATGAAAACATGCAAGCAGATGTGTCCACTTCAGCATGGACATCTGGCCCTCAGCCATTTCCAGAGGCATATTGTCAACATATGGGACAGGGAAAACTGGGCACACTCAAATTTAGGGAAGAACAGAGAGGAGGGAGCAGGGCACCAGAATTACCGTGTGAGGGAATAGGCTATGAGAAAGCCAAGTAAATAGGACCTCCAGCCCTCAGGAAACACCTGATGCCCCTGTATTAGGCACTGTATGGGCAGGCAGCCATCTGGGGCCCAGACATCTCACTGATTTATGTACAAATCAGAGGTCACCTTATTGATGAGCAAAGTAGACAAGTGTATTTGGGTTGCACTGGATTAATGGAGAAGCAATAAGATAAAATCCTCCTTCAGCCGTGGATTGAGGAGAGGACCGTGGTTAGTGAGTAAAACGAAGCACGTATCCATTAAATGATAATATGCTGGAAATGAGAACGAGGTTTCAAGGGAGAAGTACTAGCAAAGGGAAAAGTCCAGGCTGCATTTAATGCAAGCAAGGGTTGGAGCTGGCTCAGCTGTCAGCAGTCAGGACAGGGGCAAAACCTATCCCATGGGACAGTGTTGGTGGGAGCCCTGGGGTAGGGTAGTGGAATGTTTGGGATGGTGCTCCATGGAGGTGCTGCTGTGGAATCTGTGGGGAAATGGAGGTGAAAAAGTCCATCTGTTAGGCTATGTAAAAATTAAATGAGACCAAGCATAACTGATACAATAGAGATTGCTTTCAGTAAGTGTCTGAACATTTACTCATCCTTTTCCACTTCTAATTTAAAAAAAACCAAAATGGTTTATTTTGAAGAAAAGGAACAAGGCACATACCACAAGAGAACATTCTAAGAGAAAATGAAACATAAAGGCATGGAGGCATTTCCCAAAGGCACGGGGAAATATAAATAGTCTTGGGTTCCTTGTCATAGGGAAGAAATACTTGGTGTTACTTTTATTTTTAGAAAGAGGGAGAAGTTATGAGACAGCCTGATATGAGCCGGCTGTCTGAAAATATCTGTCATTTTTAATGTATACCCCAGATATATCTGACCAGTCTGCTGCTGGTGTGAAAAACATGAAAACAGAAAATGTCACTGTGGAAGGATTCATCTATCCTGATGCAGGTGTCCGAAAGTTAAATACCTTGGTGCAAACTGTTCACCACAGACCTTTTCATTTGGTGGAGGAGAAAAAAGCAGCATGAGTTGATAATCTATCTCATGCTAAAATAAGTTGCCTGAGGTAGCCTAGGAAGATGTAAAATGGGTGACCGGCTGAGGCATTCGTGTCTGAAATCCTCTGAGATAAATCTTGTTTACAAGAAACTCCTGTTACTACATTGCTTTCAAAACGGAAGGCTGAGCAGACCAGAATGTTTGCTATGCATGAGTTAATTTTTGGAGGGGTAAATGTTTTGCAATGCAGAGATCAAATACAGTCTTAACACCTTCTTAAAATATATTAGGGTTTATAAAGGACACTGTATTTTGGAGTAATAATTTCAAAACTTCTGAAAAAGAAACATGTCAAAGGTAGATGCAAAGTCATGTTTTCCAGCTGATCCACTGTGACAGGTCTTTAGTTGAACAAGAGTTCATGTACACTGAATTCATGCACAATGGTAAATTTTCCCTATTCATCATTGTATAATAAATCTGGAACTGAAAATGAATTTAAGTCAGAGACTGTAAAGAAGCTTTGTGAATTGTAGCTTCAAAATAGAAAATCTCAAGCCAAACAGTGTTCTTGTAATTCTTAGAACCTAGTCATGGTTCTCTGTAATTTGGTCAATTCGTGAACTGTATCAGGTAAAGCAGTAACCTGGGTGTCAGAAAAGAGTTCACAAAAATGGAATTTCCACTTTAATTTAAAAGACTTTCAATTTTACCTTTTAAGTCGTGAGACAATAACTGATCACAGCTGCCTTTGCTGGGTCTGAGGAACTCCCAGATCAATTTATTGGTATTGGTAGTTGGTGAGAAGCTGAAACCATTGGCACTAGCATCTTTCTTGGTTGTCATTCCCCTGGATGACACTGCAGAACTGTAGCACCCTTATGAGCAACCCTATCTGAATTTCAGGATGTTCTATGCTGTGCAAGGGCCTTAATGACCATTATGATCACTCAGAAGTCCAGAAGGTAAAGGTCTAAAAGAGCCATGCTCTGGTAGGAAAGAAAGTCTTGACATTTAGGAGCTGAAAATGTCACCTCTAAAGAGCTGGAAAATTTTGAGGAGCAAATTTAGAAGGTAGTTTGCAGAAATTTAGGTTCACTCCTTGTGTTAGTAGTTTCAGTGAGGTCTTCTAACTATCACTGGCACAGTGTGAGTGATATTGGTCTAAAGGGTAGCCAGCTTTCTGCCTCTTCAAGCAGGTACCAAGCAAGAAGGCAATGGAGAAGGTACCTTTATCTGTGATTACCTCCAAAAAATGCCCTTTTCTGTTATTAAATCTTCTGTGAGTTACTACTCAAGACTCTAAGTGCCAGGCCATTCTGCTTATGCTGGAAATAGTCTTCTTATTAGATCTCTTACTGCAGCAGCAGAAGGTTTGTTTCCTGGCATGTCTGTATCTACACCTGTGGATCTTATCCATACAGAGCATGAGAAAATGCTTTCCCATGCATGACCTGTAGACCTTTGTACATGGGATAATGCACACTCATTGTATAGTCTTCTTTTTCAGGATTTTTTGTTATATATACTGTGGTAAAAGTGTTGTAACATTACATCCTGTTGCTGTGAAGTAAAATGTTACAACAGTATCAGAGCAAACACAGCAAGTCATATGTATGTGCATTTGAGATGTAATTCTTCGAAGAGTAGTGAACATGAAGGTGGCTGCACCTATTTACAAGTAACGAGGCAGTGCAGACTCTGTAGCAAGTGTTTGCAGGGATGTTCCTTCTCCAGTACAGCTTCTCCTTTTTCAGCATGCAAGTGATGGAGCAATTAGCAGCGATGCAGACTTGGATAACCTCCATCTTCCATCACAGTTTATTACTTCATTTGTAGATTAAACAGGAGAGGTTCACCGTGTGTTTTCCATGTAAAGTAGTTTAGCATTTTGTGTTTCTCTGTCAGACACAGTGAAAAAAACCAGTGGCAGAAGATCATGCCTCTGTATGTAGCTGTGGCAGAGTTGTGATATCTTTTGAGAAATAGGGTGTGAACATGTAATTAAAGACTACGGGAGACGTTTTACACTTTGTGGCCAAGGTTAAAAAAGAAATGCAGCTCCTCAGTTCTGTGACTCTGCACTGGAGAAGCTTGTTCTGAAGGAGAGACTTGAGGATTTTTTCCTAGGAGGACTCCTACGTGTACTAGAAATAGCCGGGTGCAACATGCCCTAGTTACGGCCCCTGTATGAGGGGTGGCACATCGAGGACGATGTGGTGGGAGCAAGCCAGCTCCATAGCCACTGGCAGCAGGAGAAGCATGGCAGGGAGAGCTCCAGCTGCTCCTCTAGCACCTGCAACCCATAAACAGGACGTGCTTGCACAGAAAAAGAAAGTGTTTACATTGTCTTCGCTGTTTTCCTGAGTTTTGACAGGAGGAGAGAAAAGGCAGGAATAGGGACACAGCAGTGAAGTCCTTACCTTGGGCTTTGCCACTCACCAGGGCAGGGAAGACAAGGGGTCCCTGCTCTTTCACATTACCCAGGACTGCTCTGTCCTGCCTGGCACACAGCAGGATGAGTGGCACTTGGCTTAGTCACAATGCCAGGAATAATCCTACCATTTTGCCTGAGATTAGGCCCTGTGCCTTCTCTGTCACACATTTTGAGGGAATTGTGAACACCAGCACAAGGGGCAGTTATCTGTCTCCCTGTACTGTGAGGAAAGAAGGCTATAGGAAAATGCAAGTTTAGCCCCTCAGAAGCTGGCAGACAATGTAGTCAGCTGTAGTGTCTGAAATTCTGGGTTTTTTACTGAGTAAAAAACTTACTGAATAAGTTTCAGGTTATGTCCCACTAAGTGAGACCTTAGGATCCTTTAAATACATCTGTGTGATTATGGCTAACCCAGTAAAGCTAAACTGCTTTATTAATTACATTGACATGTTGGGCTGTAACATGCTAAAAATACCAGTGCTGAAAATCTTGGTCATTTCTTATTTTCAGTATGGCTGCGTTCTTCATGCATATTGTCAAATCACCATGCTGGAGCTGGACCAGGGTTATCACAGACAGGGCTTTATTATTTGAGCAAAGGTATTTCTTTGTTATTTCAAAAGGAAACAGAAGATAGGCGATAAGCTAACAAACTCACAATGGGTGGAAGTTCATTAAAAATGTATGTCCTTGTTGTGTGCATGATGTATTTAGATGTGAAGCCCTTTGGAGCAGCAGGTGTTTGTACAGTGTCATTACAATGGGGCCTCGTGTGTCACCAGATTTCCAGAGCTGATAGCAATCGAAGATGGCTTTTTGGCTTGCTGGCAAGGTCCTTGGGGTCAGGGAGACGGTGCTTGTGTACAGAGAGTGAGGCAGTGCAGTTGTGAGGGACAGTGGGGGTGATGGGCAGGGGACTGGGACAAGCACCTGCCACGCAGAGCCAAGAGTGTTTCTTTTTGGCAATCTGTATGTCAGAGGTAGTATGTTGCCGAAGTTACTTTCCAAACACCTTTTTTTCCCCCCTTTTAATATAAATATTTCATTAAGCAGTGGTCTATCTTCATAATACACAAGTAGGTCAAAGTGCTGTCATGACTGCATTGCATACCACCTGCAAATACAGCTTAAAAATATGCTGAGTGCCAAATTAAACAGGAAGAGCAGGCAATGCACTCTTAATTCCTTGACTCGTGCTTAAGTCTGCAGCACAGGTTAGAATGGCGTGATAAAATATCACACCCCTGCCTTTCAATATCACTTTCACCAACAGCCATTTCAGGCAGGTGATGGAAATCTGGATGATTTTCCAATACTGTGAGCAGGTGGAGTTGGTTGCTGGGCATGTGGTGCATTTAACCTTTGCAGTATTGGAAGCTCGAGAGTTTGCACCTGTAAAATGATTGCTTCACCCTCCACTTGAGACACCATGGAGGTAAAGCAGCAATGTTAGTGGCTAGTTAGGTGCACAGAGGTACCACTATGGTAATCCCCCTAGATTCCTTGGCATAAGGAAGCATGAGAAAACCTCTCAAGTTCGCTGATCTGCAGTTAATTATTCTAGGGAATAAGCAGCTGCTAAAAGTGCATTGAAAAGACACTTTTGCTTCATGAAAACACCCAGCCCAGTACATCTTTTTGCTTGTAAGTGGCAAGGAGCCCTGCCTCCACTGTTTCCCCTGGTCGTTCTGACTTTCTGGGAGCATGGTGGGAGCTGGAGAGTCGCCCCAGGCACTGGTGCGCTTTGAGCTCCTCTGGGAGATGCAGGGCTTCTACCTCTACGGATGGGCAGGGCGCTGGGAGTGCACACCCTGCCCATGGCCAGGCCATGGATTCAGCACTGCCCTCCAGTATTTTGACACGTAAAGTAGCCTCTCTGCGTGTTCTCACGCACATGGGGACCTGTGTGCAGGGGCGGACAGCCAGGCGCGTGAGGCACAACCGCCTCCCAGGCAGCCTGCGGACACGGGACGCTGTCTGTCCCCTCGGGACGCTGCCTGTCCCCTCGGGACGCTGTCTGTCCCCACAGGACGCTGTCTGTCCCCTCGGGACGCTGTCCGTCCCCACGGGATGCTGTCTGTCCCCTCGGGACGCTGCCTGTCCCCTCGGGACGCTCTCCGTCCCCTCGGGACGCTGTCCGTCCCCTCGGGACGCTGCCTGTCCCCTCGGGACGCGGTCTGTCCCCACGGGACGCTGTCTGTCCCCTCGGGACGCTGTCCCGCGTGAGCCGTGCCTGAGCGCAGGGAGGCCCGCGCCGGCCGGCTGGCGCACTGCTGTCCCCACGTCGCCTGAAAGCGCGGTCACGCTTTCCCTTTCTCTCGACAGATAATCCTGAAATAGCCGGCAGGAGCGGAACGGAGTGTCACGAAGCCTCCCTGCGGACGGCCAAGCACGGCTACTGTACATACTACCCCGTCTCCTCCTCTCTAGAGTTGCCACAAACTGCATGCTAAGTCAAGAATTTGTTCTTATGGACAAATCAAAAACTCAAAAAAGCTAGTGCTGCTATGTCATATATGAATATTAAATATGGTATGCTTACTATACTCCAACCTAAAATAGTTAACTACCTGATACCAGCTGTGATGTTTCAAGACATAAAGGGTAACATTTAGTTTTAAAGATTTTCTAAGCATAGTTTAATTATTGCAAATATTGTCGTTTCTCCATAACTACACCTAACGGAAATGGTCCAGATCAGTTAGTCTCGTGAGATTCAGTGTTTATGAATCTTTCGAGCTCAGCAATAATTGAGTTGCATTGGCTAAAAACTTTCCCCAGTTGCAGGTTTAATTTTCACCCAAACTATGATTCGGGGTTTTCTTCTCAGTTAAAAAAAAAAAATCTTGGTTTTGCTCCCTTGGTGAGTTGATTCCAAGACAGAGGAAGTGAAACGCAGCCCGGTGTCCTGCACATCATCCTGCCAATCTGATATTTTTAGCCAGAAGTCCAAAGTAAAGCACAAGGTCTTTAGATGCACATGGTTGGTGTTTGACTTGTATGGAGAAGTTGCATTTGAATCATAGCAGAATAGCAGAAGAAAAATTTTAAAATTTTGCACAGTATGAACTTCATACCCCTTTCAATCCCCAAAAGAACAAAGTCTTGAGAATATTATTTTACGAGTATATTTATAATGTTTTTAAAATAGACTTTGCAGAAGTGCCTAAATTTTGTCACATCAGACTTGATGAAAGTGAGCCTGATGCCAACAGTCAAATCTCACCGGACGTGAATAATCTTTGAAACTCATAGTCAGGTTACCAAAAAGATCCAAGCTGTTAAGAAGTAACTTCTAGAAGTGTAAAATCAAACAAAACAAAACAAGACCAAACTAACAAAAGAAAAGGCGAAAAAGAAGGCTGTAGATGAAGAGATTGTATGATACTCTAATTTAATTAAAATTCAGTTGAGTCACTGAAACTTCATAGGTGACTTTAATCTAGGCTATTAACTGAACACTAAGAATGTAGAATGAGATTCAGTTTAATAAATCATTACTGTATTTGCATTTTTTAAATTGGATTATAAGATTGTAACCAGATTAGAGTGGAGAAAAAATAGTTCTTTTAATTGTTTTTCTTTAAAAACATATTTTATGTCACAAAAGTATGAAGATATCTTTAATACAATTATATACATGTTATATATACATACATACATATATATGGATGAAGCAGATTTTAATGTTGTTTACTTTTTTAAATACTTTGTTGATTTACAAGGTAATTATATATGTATAATTAAAATTTCATTTGTTTGATTTGAGATATGTTTCAAGCACTATTGTACCAAATATTTCATATTTCACATTTTATATGTTGCACATGTATCACATAAATGACATAGTTTTTAAATTATTGTTTAAAAAAACAAGACAGCTGTTATAAGTGGATATTATGTATAATTGTTTGCAGCATAAGTTTTCTATGTGGACATAACTAGTGATTGCAGTATTTTAACTTAACCTCTTCAGATTGATTGTAAACTATTTTAAACTTTGGCAGCACTGCCTGTTCTGAACGACTGAAGGCACTAACCATATTATTCTTTGTCTAGGAAATTATTTTCCAGGCTAAATCTTGTTTGTCCGATGTCTAATTACTATCTATTTATATATAAAGCTGGAGATTTGATCATCCGAAAGAAAAAAAATAATCACAATTCGGTTGTAAAATTAACATAGTGCTTGTAACGTTGCATTAGTTTAATTTGTGGAAAAATAACGTATCTTAACTTGTTAATTTAGCAGTTAAGGTATCACCATTATATACTATTAAAACACTAATATTTGTAGACTTTCTCAGTCATTATAACTAGGTAGTTGACACTGCAACTTGCCTATATCTGTCAAAGTTGTTTTTATTTTTTTATAATAGTTAATTTAGGCATTTGGGTAGCTTATTGTATAATACTAAATGGTAAATTATCCATGTTTAAATATTTTATGTAGATAACTCTTCAAGACATCGTTTTGTGTGAACTTTTTATGTTTCAAAATTACTGTTATTCTATGTTTTTTACAATTAATCCAATATTACTATTTTTTGCCCATGGATGACGAAGCTTCAGATACATCAGGTCTTTCATCCAGATAAACTGACAGACAAAAAGAGAAAATGTATTTTTAATAAGAGATCCACTTTCCGACTTTATGACTTTGTAATATTCCTGAAAACTGTACAAGTACAAACCTATGCTAACAGTAAGGAGGCAATTACAGAGATGTGCAAATACGTGTACAACAGATTCTGCATTTTATTTATTTATAAAGTAATTTTATAGACTATTTCAAAATTTGGGAAGATCTAAAACTATTTTTCTGTATAAATATTATTTGCCAAAACTTTGTTTATATTTTAAAAAAAAGTCTAAAGAAAATGATTAAATTTTAAATGCTTTGTTTAATTAAAAAAGAAATACAACAAGAAATATAACCCCCTAAAAGAACCATGAGATGGGCCAACACGGAGACAGTGAATACTGTAGCTGGGACATGGTTTCAAGCGACTTGAGATGTCTCAGTTCTTATTTTCTTCAAAGGATACAGCACCTCACCAAAATACCTTTTTGTTTGCCTCTCTCATCCAGCATAATTGACGACACGTACAATGAATATTTGGATAACAGTTAAAAGAAACCCCTCCATTCACTCTTTTCCAGCATATATAATTACTAGTGGTCTGTTAAATAGCCATTCTATTTCTGTTGTGACGTTAAATTCATTCACCCAATGTACAACCACTGAAATAAAAAGAAGCATTTTAAAATGAGAGCAGAGTCGGGGTGATCCTTTCTCGTGGCGCGGCTCTGGGAAGAGGGGCCCGGGGTAACAAAAAATAGCCAAAAGAAAGTGGAGTAGTCTTTTTAAAAGTATGTATTTTTAATTTTTTTTTCCTTAATTGCTTGTTCAAGTAACAAATCCTTAAGTGCAGTCCCCAGGTGCAGGACATGCAGATGGGCATATGCAGGTGGGGAAGCCCATGCCCTTCTCCTGCCGAGGATGCCGCGCCGCCCGGCTCCAGCCTCCAGCAGGCATCCCGAGCCCTTCCCGCCTGTCCCTGCGTGCCGGGCTGCAGGCAGGCACTGGTTATCCCAGGGCTGTGGCTCGCAGTTGCCTGACCATTGCAGGGTTTTTTTGGTGGCACATCCTTTGCATCTTCTTTTCTTTCCTAAATCTTGAAGAGTATTACACCAGTAAATAATCCCTGTTATCTGCTAGTTCCTCTGGGTAGAGCAGCATCACGGAGGAGTTGTGTGCCCATGGGCAGAGATTGCATGGCAAGCTAGTGACAAAGCAGGGAATAAAACCTCTGGCTGGCAGCTCTGTGGTTTCATCACACTGCCTTCTCTGATTTATTTTT
Source organism: Daphoenositta chrysoptera (assembly GCA_013397915.1). Lineage (NCBI taxonomy): Eukaryota > Metazoa > Chordata > Aves > Passeriformes > Daphoenositta > Daphoenositta chrysoptera. Next base: position 503,049 of record VZRO01005129.1, on the reverse strand, counting down.
TAAAGTGCTTTAAAGAAAGGAAATACAATTCCTGCAAATCAAGAAGTTTGTGTCATAAAGTTGTCTACGCTTCATCAGCACAGGGCTGGTTTGAAAGGGGCCCAAGGTCACAAGTGATGTGGAAAACCATCAGGTTAACCAGTCTATTTGGATGTATCACAGACATACTGAGCCAGATGCCTGCTGAGAACGAGTATGTGGGATGGAGAGGAGAAACAGGATGACTTGCAGGGACAGGGAAGGACTGGAGCATTAGAGGGCTGCAAGGGCATTGTAGAGCAGAAGCAGCAAATGATTAAAATTCAACTCCTAATGACTCAGGAGTGGGAAGCCTGTCTGTTGACACTTTCTTATGTTAAACCCCACCCGGGACAGTTGTCAGCTGCCAAGAAGGGTCAGGACGTGTCACTTTTCTTGTCTAAAAGCTGCTTTGTTTCTTGTCAGCTTTGATACTTTCTTGGCAGTGGAGAAGTGCTCATGGAAGCGTGAGCTTTCAGGGGCCTCAGCAAACGTTCAGTGCCTGTACGTGTCCACACGCAGAGGGTACCCCCTTCAGACAACGTCAGGGTTTCCAAAATGAAGCAAGTTACTTCTAGAGAAGAGCCTTCAGAAACCTCTGAGTTTCCCCCCCTGCCATGCACGTCCTCGTGGACCGTCTGTGGCCACTGCCGTGGCCCTCCCCTCAGGCCAAGGGCTGCAGCAGTGTCCTGGTGCTCAGCACCAGCCCTCAGCAGACTGCCCAGGAGCACATGCACCACGCCTGGCCGTGCACCTCCCCGGCGCCCCGTGGTGTAGCCATGGCCAGAAGTCTTATCCTCTATGCTTTGCATGGTTGTCTGTTCAAAAGTCCAAAGTAATCTGAGGACTGGGGTGTTTTTGCAGTGCACTGGAATTAAAAGCATGAAACAAAAGGGGATGTGACATTTGAGGGATCAGAGCCTGCTGGGATAGTTTGGCATGTTTGTGTACAGCAAAGGAAGCCAAAACTGGTTGAGCCTTGTTCATGCTGCACTTTGGGAGTGACTCTTGAGCAAGTCACTGAGACAGTAACTGGGTTTGCTTTCAGAACGAGTTGTTTCGCTCCAGAAGAGAGCCCAGGAACAACCCAACGTTTCTCTACTGTGGCTGACAATGAATGAAAGGACTTGTGGGCAAGTCTGCTCAACAGTGCAGGCATTCAATCTCCTGCTACTGGCATTTACTGCATTAATTCATGGGACCAAAAAAATATACCTTGTCTGGAATTGCTGAAAACCTTCCTTGGCATCTGATCACACGGTCATCTGAGCATACCATGCTCTTCATGCCTGCAATCAGTTCTCTAGCCAAGCCTTTTGCCCGGTAGCCTGCATTTTTAATGTCATATAATTGACAGTTCTGGAGGCTTTTTTACATGGGTCAAGATGATTTTTATTGCTTGAGTGGGTGTGTGTGAGAGCAAAATCACTTCAGCTGTTGCATTATTGCTGGTATGTAATGTATTTAGCACATATGTATAGAATATATAGTTCGATTATCTGTGAATGGATAAAGTATGGAAATGTGTTCTAAATTGTTATTCTTCTGTAATTATAGAAACCATAGAAATTGTAGAAAATAAATTACATGTTTCATTACATGAAAATACCTTCTGCTGTAACAGGGGAAAAAACCACAACACTAAGAAATGTGAAAGGAAGGTATTGGTGTGAGCTGCTTATTCAATGCTGGGTTGCAGTTGTATTATTTCCATCAAAGCTTCTTGCAGTGTGAGGAAAAGACACTTGCCTTTATGATTTAGGAAAATCACTACAGGAAAGACGCCCTGCTCCTCTCATCTTCAAAGGGCTGGATTTGGATACTACTTTTAAGGAAAACAAATTCTGGTGAGTGTCTTCCTTGTCTTAATTGTCACAAAACAGTCAAGGTGTGGCCTGTGGGGTTCTCAGAGGGCCACCAGACCAAAGAGATGCCAGGATGTGGAGGTGGCGAGGGTGACCACAGTGGTGTGAGGTTCACCTTGTAGGAGGGTCCCCCAGGGATGGTCATGCAGGTGCTGCCTGTGCTAAGCCTGAGCTGTGTTTGCATTTGCCATGGCTGCCTCTCCTTTTCACGCAGGGCTAGAAGGAGGAAGTGCTTTTACTTCCTTGTTTTGTTGTTGTAGCCACTGCACGGAATGCAGTGATGCTAAAGTTGGTGGCTGACAGCACAGCTCGGGACTGCGGGTGGGCAAGGTTTTCACACTTTGAAAGCTGCTAGAGTGGGATCCAGCTTTCTCTCTGTAGCTGTGGAGTCTCAAATGAGACATGCAGAGTACCCACTTGGCCTAAAGCTGCTGCTATGGGAGGAGCACAGGTCTGGGTGAGTATGTTAACTTAAGTCTGCCACCCCCATGCAGGTGTCTCAGAGACTCTACAACACCTTAGGTGAGTTTAGTCAATGAATCCCACCTGTTTTCACAAAGGACAATGGTTTTGATGGATTTTAAAACACCCATCAAGAAATCAGAAAATCATGAAATTGACTTAAATGGCCTGATAGTTTAAAATCCTGATCTTCTCTGTGGTATTTGGAGGATGTTCGGCTTGCATATTTAAGCTTTTTCTCTCCTACTAAGGTACCTAGAAATTTTTTTCATGTCACCTAACGTGTTCATGTGCTCACAGATGTAAAGCTAAAGAGCAGCTCATAAAATTCTTGAGAAACTCATGAAAACTGACAACAGAAACTCAAGCAGTTCTTACGTCTTACCATGTTGTAGGGAGGAATGACAAAATATGGTAACCCTTGAGGATGCAACGTAATTTCTTCAGGCTTAACTTCCACGTGGACTTTATTCAACTGTTATGCCAATGAAGGTGTGATGTCAGTACAACACAAGCTGAGTGCAGTTGCAATGGGATGGACTGTCCCTTATTATTATGCAGCTAAATTGTTCTGTTTAACATGTGAAATGACTGTATCCCTACTCTATCCAAATTAGTTGCTTTAATTTCTCTAAGTCTTGATAACAAGCTGTCCTTGGACAGGCATTGGTAGAGCCTACACATCCATTTCTAAGTTTAAGATAAATGATGATGAAAGGCAAGAGTCCCGTTTTGTGTCCTTCCTCGAGCCAGATGGGCTCAAAAGAAAAGCTACATAAGCAAGTACAAGTGAAGGAGAACTCACATGGAAAAAAGTGGTCAGCCTTAAGCAGATTTTAGTGGACTTTCTAACTACATGACGGGATAGAAAGAGTTCTCCCTTTCAATTGACCCTGAAAGTGGCTCCTTTATACCCATTCCAGAGGGAATAAGTGAGGTTGAACTCTTCTAATAGAAAATCAATGCACTCCTCCATGAGTGTGAACTTTGCAAGAGCCATCACTGGAGTAAGTCCTTGGGCTGATGGTACTGCCCATTCCTCAGCTGTTATGTTGGAATCCATGGTAAGTGCTCATGGGCAGCAGTAGAAGCACGCAGGCAACTCCTGCTGTGGCAAGGGACTTCTCATTTTAATTCCTTTTAATTAGATCATGAGAGAGGCTGGACTTCTTCACGTCCAATTTTATCTGGAGTTGCAGGTATGGATGGCAACTTTTGTTTGGTGTTTTTCTCACCAACTTATTTGTAAGATTGATTGCTCTGGGGTCCCCAGCCTAAGGAGGATGTGGACCCATTGGAGTGAGTCCACAGAAGCGCCATGAAGATGATCAGAGGGCTGGGGCACCTCTCCCGTGAAGATGGGCTGAGAGAGTTGGGGTGATTAGTTGGAGAAGAGAAGGCTCCAGGAAGACCCTAGAGCACCTTCCAGTACCTAAAGGAGACCTATAAGAAAGATGAGGACAGACTTTTTAGCAGGGCCTGTTATGATAGGACAAGAGATAATGGTTTTAAACTAGAAGAGGGTAGATTTAGATTAAATGTAAGACGGATTCTGGTTTTTACAATGAGGGTGATGAAAAACTCGAACAGGTTGCCCAGAGAAGTTGTAGATGCCCTATCCCTGGAAACATTCAAGGCCAGGTTGGACGGAGCTCTGAGCAACCTGGTTGAGTTGAAAATGTCTCTGCCCATGGCAGGGGATTGGACTAGATGACACTGGAGGGTCCCTTCCAGCCCAAACCATTCTCTGATTCTATACACAGAGCCTATAAAGCGAATGAAACCAAATTAAATCCAATTGTCAGCCAGCTCGGCACTTTCTTACTTGCAGCCAGTCTATTTGCCAGATATAGCACAGTATGGATTGCCTGAACAGTGGCAATAGCTTCTTCCTGAGCATCCTTTTCTGCGTGCAGGCAGAACAGAAACATGTTTTTACCACACAAAATTCAGGCCTTTTGCATTCAGCCCCAGGCTTCCTGTTTAAGCAAATGGAGAGTGACTGAGGCTTTGCCAGAGGGCAACAATATTGAACTCCTAGGCAGGATTGCCTCTTCTGAAGCCTTTCCAGCCCTGCTGCCTACAGAGATGCCTAGTGTGACCCCTCCTCCGTCCAGCTGGGGCACACAGCAGGGTGCTGTGCATTCCCAATCCTGCCTCCAGCTCCTTCTTGCTCTGGCTTTTACTTGAGATGCTCTTCTAAGCATATTTGCACCATGGGAACCCCATGCCACCTGCTGGCTTCCAAGCCTTTATTTTTGTCTGAGGGTGGTTGCTTTTTCAAAGCATCTTGTTCCCCTTTTCTTCCTTTGACTGTAGAGATGACACAGGCTTTTACAGCATCATGTGTTGGGGGAGCACGCTCTGGTCCTTGCACCACTGCAGCACTGCAGTGGGTGCAATGAACTGATTTATCTTGCCCCCACAGACTGAGCACACTGCCCAAAAGATGAGGAGATGATTTAAGTAATCTGTTCTACAGTAATCAAACACCTTTCCCCACCACTACACACACACATTAATGTGCATCCTATAGAGAAACTTCAGGGGGGAAATGTCCTTTTGCTACTTAAGGAAAAGCATTAGCCAATCTTGTCTTAATTCATGCAGAGGCTTTTATCTTCACCCACTTGATTCTGCTGGCCTTCCTTAGGAGACCCTTGGATCCAAATTAAGAGCCATGCTGTTCTTGACCATACAGAGAAGTTCCTTGCAAGGTTATGGAAGCCTTTGTGAGTGAGTTTCTGTGGAATTGACCAAACAAACTTCATAACTAAAGCAGGAAACCATAACAGTCTGAGCATTTGAAGCATCCTTTAATTATAGATTTGTTTTGCATGGAAGGTAAAGTGGTGTAAGCCTTCCTAGAGAGGATCTGACTTCCATACAGGCAATGTCTCGTCTGCTCTGTCCAACATTTTATGGTCAGGGAGAAGACAGATAGGGCAGGCTGACTGCAAACAAACCCCCACCTCAGCAGCAGAAGCAGCTCTCTGCTTACTATTATTTGGCCAGAGAAATTTTCCAGTCTTTCCCAGTGAATGCTGTCCACAGGAAAGGTTTTGATGAGAGCTCTTTGGATATGATGGAAACCCCATGGAATGCAGAAGGTGTAAAGCAGCAAGGGGACATCGTGTGGTGAGAAGCCAGTTGGTGGAAACCAAATGCAGCATAATTATTCTCTCATTTGCATTTCACCTCCATCTACATCAGATGTTCACTCTAAAAGGCGTTCCACCTTTCATCTTGGTGGAAAGGACTTTCTTCTAAACCTGGCATTTGGGAGTTTTACATCCTTTCTTATTTGTTTCCTCTCCCTTTGTTTTAATTTTAGCCATAATGCAGATGATCCAATGAGATACAAGATCAGCCTTTGGGCTTTGGTGAATGCAGCAGATAATTACTCCTGAAGAGGAATGTATCAGAGGAACTGCTTTCCAATCCAAGTTTCCTGTGCAATATAATTATTCCCATTTAAATAAAGGACTCCAGCACTTCCACTCAGCAGCACCTCTCCACAAAGTGAGGGTTGTTCACTCTTGACACAGCTTTTTCTGCTCTTCTCAGAAAATGACTCAATTAAAACCAAACATTAGTCCATCAAAGTCCCTAAAATCAATGATGATTTTATATTCAATGGAATCCTTACTTTCTAAAAAATATCACAATGAAACCGTTCTATTTTCCTTCCCCTTATTGTTACTATTATTACCTCATGAATGCTCCAGAGAGAAACAGCTGCATCTCCTTTAGTTTTCAGCTTCTAAGACTTAGCTGGATGTGGCTTCATGCTCTAGGAGTCTATAGACTCAAGCCAATTTACAATAAAACTAACAAAGAAAATGGCCCTGGTAAGATGTGGCATTTGTAGAACTTGGATTTTGTTTGCTCAGCAGTGGAAACATGCCCCAAGATGAATTTTATCTAAAATGCATGCTGGAGCATCGTGGTGTCAGAAGCTCCCATTCACAGGGGCTCATACCCATTGAAACTTGCAGAGTTTGTGGTGGGGTCCCTCAGAAGCAAGGCCTGCAGCAGTCGGCATTCACTGGGATTAGACACTTACTACTGGAGCTGGATGCTCAGCTGTAAGGAATAGACCCGGGCTGGGTTACTTGAGCAGGGTATTAGGAGAAGCTAGTGTGTGGATTTGTGGACACTGCCCGTGCTCTGCAGCAGCTGTGGGTAGCTGCTCTGCAGTGAAAAGTGCCCTGTCTGTCGGAAATGGAAGTATCTCATCTTTTTAAACATAATGTTTTTCTTTTGGGATCCCAAGGTGTGTGTGTGTGTCTGTCTGTGGCAATCACCACAGGGATAACCATGTTGGCTGTCAACAAGCCATAGAAGTTCTTCTCAGGTGCCTGGTGCTTTGTCCAGCAGAGAGATTACTAGATTTACCACAGGAACATCCTACAGCCTTCTGGCAGAGCTGAAGGTAATGGGAGGGCCCAGAGGAGAGGATTCAGAGGCACTGCATGGGGAATGTGTCTTCATTCCTCCAACACATCCTGTGGCAGAACCCAAACAGCCTCACCAGCTATCCTGTTCCTGCACATGCAAAATGGTATCACTGTAAATAAATAAAACCCAAAGCCCCCTAACCTATGGCACCAGAAGTAGCAGGATCCCTCTGAGACGTTAGTAAGTCTGAAGAAGGAAAGTCTGTGGCCTCTACAGTAAATACTGTTGGCTTCTCCTTGTTGGGATTTCTTCTGCCAAATCTCTGCTGTATGCCAGCACTGGCATCCCCCTGTAGCCATCCCCTTGTGCCATGTTTCCTTCTGTCAAAACATGGAGGAATCGGAGCACATGCAAAGACAGAAATGTAAAAATGTCTATTTCTACCCCGCTTGGAAAACATCCTTGTGGGGGACCTGAGGGAGCAGGTGAGTTTTACAGGGCCCGTTCAGCCAGCTGGGTTACAAGGGAGTCTCCTCAGCTGCAGCCCCTAGCGGAGCCTGAGGCTATTTTTAGTAAATATATCAGTAAAATGGAGAAGTCTGGGGACTTGGGAGGCTGATTATCTCCTGCAGGGCACCTACAGATCTCGGAGGCAGCTGAGGTGAGACGAAGCTTGCCTGCAACACACCTGCCTGTTTCTGCCCTGAGCGTCCCTCGGCCATTGATGGTCCCTGCTCTGCCACCATGCCTGGCAGCCAAGGTGCTGCCAAAGCTCCTTCTCCAGAAGGGAGACCTGGCTGGATTTGTGTGCCTTAGGCCCTCGACCCTGCAGCCATCCCATTAACTTAATGCTGGTGACACAGGCTCGCATCCAGCTGTTCGCTCAGCTTCAACCCAGCCTCCCCGAAACTGCCCCTCAGCCCTTCCTGGTGTCTCCACACGCCTCTACCCACACGGGCACAGGACACAGGGCTTGGCTCGCTGCATCCTTCCCTTGTTTGCAAAAGCCCAACACTCTTTTAGAGCATTTTATACCTGTTTAGAGGCAAACTTTGCGTTTGTTCTGATGAAATGAAAATAGCTGGAGGTTTATGCTGATAGCAGCCTGAAGCTATGCCTGCTAGTACAGCAAATGTGCTTTAGGGAGGAATGGCTCTGTGCTCTGCTACACCTGCCAGGAGCATCCCTGGCACCTCCCAGACTGCTGCATTTTTCCTCTGGATAAAGCTTGCATTGGCACCTTTTGCCAGTCCTCAGCTCCCAACATTTTTCATCACTGCCTTTTCTATCTCAGGGGGAAAAGAAAACAATTTTAAAAGCCTGTTCTTCAGGCATTTATATTCCTAACAATTTTGCTGAGTAACTGGAAAAAAAAAATTGTGTGAGAAAAAAAATTGACATGGAAGATGACAAGACAACCAGAATAAAGAAACAAGTTCACAGGCGCTAACCACCTTGAGAAAATTGTCATGGAGCAGTTCTAGTATTTTCATCAGTCATCTATTATGCCCAGGATGTTCATCCCAAACCCACGAGGAAGTCATGTTGGAATCTGTCCCAGAAAAGCTATCCTGATAAAGTTCATCTCTGTGCAGTGGGACCAGATCTATTTGAAAGTTCCAAAATAATTCTGGAAAAATCTAATATTATGGATTTGTTTGGTGTGTTGTGGGTTGCTGCCAAATTATTTTGCAAGCATCTACCTGCAGTTGTATCAGCCCTCACTAAAGGCCCAAGAGGAAATGCAAAGAGGGGCTGGTGCTAATTCTTTGCATTATTTTCCTCAAGCAAATGAGCTGTGGTTCTTGAAGTAGGATATGCAGATCTGCTTGCATACACCTCCCACTATAACACACTTCTGAAAGGTTGCTTGAAAACAGTAGTCACAGTGTTGCATTCACGTACAGCACAGAAGACCTAAAGAGTATGAGAGCTTTGTACACCTCACAAACTCAGCTCCTTTTGGTTTTTTCTTGCATCAATCTCTTCTTCAGCCTCAGAATGATTTTATCATAAATTTATGATATTGGGTTGTCTTAAAGCATCAGCTATTGGAATCAAAAACATGAGATTCCTGGTTTCTGTTAAAAAAATCTAAACAACCTATGAGGAAGCAGCAAAAAGAAGCAACAGTAACTTAAGACCAAAAGGCAAACCCAATAGTCAGTGTTGGGAGGCAATGATTTTCAGGCCTTTGATGTTTATCTCTGAAGGCCAGCAGTTAGTAACTCCCGTGTTGATAAAGATCATACATACACCTCATGATTCTGAAGCATTTAGTTAAAACTTACGGTTCCACTAATTAGAGGTTGGGCTCAACAAGCTCCTAGAAGTGGGAACTCCAGACCTCCACGTAGAAAGAGACCAGTTACTGTAGAGGTGAGAGCTGCCTCCCCACCCCGGTGTCGTAACTGGATGAGCTCCTATCTGAGCTCCTATCTGTGATTCACTCGGGGAGGGGGAGGGAAGGGCCCACGCTGGAGCTGGGCACACTTGGCCACCTCTCTGGGCACAGAGACAGGCTCAGCACTTGCTGGCAAACTGGCAGCTGAGTCTTTTTCAGGGGCTGTCACATCCCCCAGGCAGTGACCACCCCCTTTAAACCTACCTCTCCATGTCCACCCCTAAATCCTGCCTCTCCTCAGGGACCCTTCCAGGGTCTTTCCCACTGTGATTGGGATCCTCGGCAGAGCAACCAACTCCACCGGAACAGATGATGTAAATCCAAACATTCAAAACAAAACCATCCCTTCAGATATGCACCAAAATGGCCTACTCGGTTTTAGCACATGGACTAAATTAAACTTACCTAAGTTATGATTGGATTACATGAAATCAAGATTAAATGCTTCCCCTTTTTATGTGAAAAGCATATTGGAAACCTTATTTTAATTTACAGTATAACTCAGAGCAATTAGGGCATCTTACAATTTCAGTTCTGAATATTTTGCTAAAAATAACCACATAAAAAGAAAGTATTATTGTAACTGTAATATTTATTTTTTATTGACACCTACAAATCTAATGCTTATGACATACATGTCCCTGATGCTTATACACTGATTATTAAAAAGAATGACTTATTTCAAGTCTGACTCAGAAAAAAAAGGCTGACTTGTGACAGATACTGCAAAATTTTTGTATCTTAATAAAAACAGACTATAATTGTCTTAACTTTCTCTTAAGTCTTGTGATTGAATTGATTTATTTTTGAACATCATAAGGAGAAAGAATGAAAGAGTCAAATAGAATAATAAATTACCTGTTTTTAGTTTATTTTGCTGTGGATTTTTATATCTTGAAACTGACTTCCCTGTTTTGAACCTATATCTGAACAACAGCTATTTAACTTTTTTAGTAGACGAGTATTTCTCACAAAACTTAAATATGTAGCAGAAATTTTCATTAAAATTAATGGCACCATCAAGGTTTCTAATTTGCTTTATGGGAAGCAAGGAAAACTTTGTTGTGAAATGCTGTAATACATCAGCAGAAGTCCACCAAAACTCCACTGAAAACAGTAAAAATCAGGTCACAAGCTAATTCATACTATTTTCACTTAGATTTCCTGGCACTTTGGGGAATGGTTTGATCAAATTTTCACTACTAATAAAAAGAGTGGCCAGGAGCAATTACTCTTTTTTAATTTAATCACCATCTTCAATTAAACACAACGACCTTAATACATGAGAGGGATGGCTATCTGACTGCATAAAATAGTTAAAAAATCATCAGTCCTACCACTCAACAAGTGATCCCCTTCCTTTGACAGTTAACCTGCAGTGTTAGGAAAGATCAATAATGAGAAAGCTGTGGGGATCTGCAGACCTATCAAATTTTAAAATAAACCCATGGGACTGAAGCCACCTTAATGTTCCTTTCTGGCTAGAAAATTAAATTATGAGAGAAGACTTTGGTATGTCTACTCCTATTGTCTCCACTTCTTTCAAACTGTAAAAAACCAGAACGACCCAAACCCCGGGGACTGGATCACACAATTGAAAGTGGCAAGTACAGCAATTTAATGAGTATCTATTGGTGGAGCCACAGTAATTGTGTTCACACGTGTTGTCCTCTCTAGTTGTAAGGTAAAACACATTAATTGAATCTCGTTCTGCTGGAATGTAATCTTGTTTGTTTTCCTTCACAACACAAACCAGACTCTTGGGAATCAATAGGTGGGGGGTTAAACTGTTTTAAGCTGAGGATGGTGTTAACTCTGTTCCTCTTTCATGGCTGAGCCCCTGGCAGCTAGCAATTATAAAACAATTTGTATTAATAGTCTGGATTCGCTTTCTACAAATTCAGTGATCTGAAATGGCCCAGCACAGGTGTCAGAGGGAGAAAGGCAGTGTGGATCTGGGAGCTAACAGAGCTGGCTTCCAGGGTCTGCGTTCACCCCTATGGATCACAGGAAGTGCAAGAGAACACTTCAGATTTTGGCGCTCTGACTCTAAATATGCTTAAGTGAAAGCTAGAAGCAATTAAAACTGAGAAGAAAAGAGTTGCCCAAAGAACATTTCTGATCATCTGGTTTAAAATCTCCCCGCTCAGCATGCTTGGCTGCTCAGAATCCAAGTGCTAAAGTCTCAGTTTTGCCAAGAATTTCCTAGTGCTTACCTCAGCTTTGTGAATTGTCTTCCCAAAACCAGGTATCAGAACTAAAGCATAGCAATACTGCTGACCATCACACTTGCTACACTGGACAGATCAGCCTAATTTATCATCTTAGGGTGCTGAGCCCAGGATAGCACATGGGAATGAATCCCTGCATGTAGGGAGCTGTTAGCCCCAGCCAATGCAGACATGTATCGATGCCTGTAATTCATCACTGCAGATTTTGACTCTTACCTTAGAGTGAGGTCTGTGGACAGCTGCTATCTCATCTTGGCACAGAGCACCCCTGACTTCAGTGAGGCTCGACACAGACACAAAAGTCACCTCACTCAGAGCTCACATGAGGCTTCACCACTACAAAACTAAAGCATGCTCACCATACCTTCCAAAACAAGGGCTTAGATGTGCTTAAGAACAAAACAAAAAACCCCAACAAACCCAAACTGGCCTGCAAGCAGTGAAGTTAATGAAACCTTGCTTCTGTAAGATGCTCTTCCAGTGTGGTAAGTTAAATCCCAAATCCTACTCCCTCCACCAGGCTGGAAATGCTGCTGGCTGTCACTGATGGGCTCTTGGGTGATCCGAGCTGCCACCCGACTGCTGGCAGACGTGACAGAGGAGATCCCACCTCCTTTGCCTTTACAGGTACACTCAGATCGTTTCTGCTCTCACCTAGAAAGCATGAAAAAAGGTGTCAAACATCTACAATTTTGCACTTGGTCAAAACAGGACAACTTTACTGCCGATATGAAAGGGAAATTACCAGAGTGATCACCTGAAAAGGCTAAGGATAGGGTAAGCCAAGTCATCCGCATTGCACTACAGCTAGTTGCATCCTAAATTTGATAACAACTTTATGGACAGCAGTAATAAGACAATTAATCTAGCAAGAAATATTAAGACTAAGCAAAATCTCAATCCTTAATGCTTCCTAAATAGTGTAATGACATATGGCTAGGAGAAATCCATGTGATGACAGAACTGCATTGACAGCCTGAATGTAAAGACATGACAGTAAGCAAGGACAGGAAATCATCTTCTACTAATACTCACTTAAAAGAACACTTGACCATGGAAAACAAATGTACACCAGAACAGTTTGTAGCACAGAAAGGCTTTATCTCACACATTTTCTTGTGCTTCAGGGTCAGAAGACCACCATCGACTCTCAGAGGGAGGGAACTACAGATTCCCCCATTTTTCATACTGCTACACTTTACATCTTGCAACTGATACTGTTAGTAGTGAAGAATTGGCAAACGCTGGCTTTGGAACGGAAACAGGTATTAGAGGCCATTTTCCTCTTTTGAATACGTACCCTAACTCATAGTCAGAGGCTACGATAGCTAGCAAAAATATTACAAACCAGTGTGTTGGTTGCTGTGCAAGATAAAAATTCAGTATTTACTGAGAAACTCCAGGCTTCCATAAAACAGTGCGGTAAGCCGCAGGCCACTGAGGCTTGAAATAAGACAGCTCGATACAAGACATAAAAAGACTTGAGAAGTGAGCAATAAAAGTGAAGTTTCTAAATCCTAGGAAGTCGGCAAAAGCCCAGCTGTACAGCACAGGGGGACTAGATGACTCTCCAGTCTCCTGTGAGAAGCTACAAAGGAAGTCACGCTGGGAAGGCATGCTGTGGGCTGAGATATTTGCCTGGCAAGCCTTGCCCAATTCAATCTTTTGTGGCAGGAAGTTTCTCTTTCCCTGCAATTTACTACCTTATTTTTTTCTCCCGTTCTTCAGTACAGAATAGCAGAAGTATAAGCAACACGCAATAAAAAAGACTGGCAGCACCTAAATGACCCCATGTTCTCCGCCTCACTATAAATAACTCCACATAACTGATACTGCATTTGTTTTCAGGGCTGAGCCTCCTGCACTTATTAGGTGAAATTTCAATGTTGTTGTTGTTCTCATCAGATGAATCACAATCAAAAATGAAGGCCAGAAAAACAGGGCAATGACAAGATGTTCAGCCTCACAACAGCAATGCCGAGATCCTTGGGAACAGTCATCCATTCATGGCATCCAGCATCTCCTCCAGTTGACCAGCCTACATTTTCTTTTACATCCTCCATACTGTATATACACAATTCTTCTGTATTTCCAGTTCCTACATTCCTTAGGTCCCTGCATACACTACTAAGTAAAATAACCTTTTGCTGCCCATCAAATCTAAGAGACTGAACACCTGGTGTTAATCTCCTCAGTGGGAGCATCCCTGTTACCCCTTTCTGAACTGTTGCCTTCCCTCTTTCCTCATCATGAACCAGCAGTTGACAGCTTTCTTTCTGAGAACAGCTTTTTTCTGCCGAACATCAGGAGGTTGCTCTGGTCTCAGGATGAGCCAGGGGGCCTAAAACTCCTCCCTCCAACATTGATCACTTAAATCTATTTTGTATAATTACACATAATCTTCCTATTCTGATGCGCAACACATTTTAAATCCTGTTAGATAAGTCCATTTTCACTGTTTTTCGTGGAAGACAAAACCCTCACTGCACTGAGACAGGGCTTAGTTTTCTATCTAGGTTATAATCAGTTTAGATCCGTGCTCTTCCATCAGTGTTGCTCATTAGCTCAAATGCCTACTCACTTGAGCTTGACTCCACCCTGCCTTACTGGTTACTCATAACCCTCCCCTGCATTTGCTTTTCCTACGTTAATCAAACAAATATTCCCAGTGTACTCTTGTAGATAAGGTTTGTTTATCTCCAGTAACCCTCCTGGAAGTATTTCTGTACAAATTCCTCTTTCCTGGACATGATTTATCAGAACTGGACACAGTAATGTCTCACCAGTCACCCAGAAGCTTGACTGTGTGCACAACACTGTCACACTCAGTTTTTTCACAACCACATCAAATTGGCAGCTTCCCTTCATCATTGACTAATAAACCCAGGTATGTTCCCATTACTCTGCTGGGTTCCTGGATTCACACTACAAATAGTTATTAATCTGTACATGCAGTTTCTTACATTTTGTGATATTACATATTCTTATAGGCTCATTTCTAATACTTGAAGGTCTCAAGTCACCAACAGAAATTAGATTATTCATTGAAACTATTACTCAGTTCTGACTAGACTGACCAGCCTCTGCAACATTTACAAATTAATTTTGACAGTCCTGTAAAAAATTGTCTACCTCTTTGGTACTGATATACTTAAATCACTCAAACAGGTGTGGTTTCCGGTTTGCTTCAGCAGCTTTGGACATGGGAATTGCAAGAAGCCAGTAAATAATCTTCTTTCTTCTTGACACACCAGAGCTATGGCCATCCTACTAAGATAAATTTCATTTGAAGCTTTGCAATTAAAAAAAAAAAGAAAACTAAAACAAACAAATCAAAAACACACAGAAAAGCCAAATAGAAAGCCCAAGCAAAACACTGGAAAGCTTAAAATACTGCACATGGTAAGCATTTAACCAAAAGACTCGGACAAATATTTTCCAAAAAACCCTTAATACATATGCCACTGTTAGGTTTGGAAACATGAAAACAAGCCAACAAGGAAGCAGAACTGGACTTAAAGCAGGCCGACACCTTGGGCCTTATTTCAGACGAAGAGATGACAATGAAGTGGGAAGAACAACACAAGAAATGCAGCACCAGGAGTGGGCTCCTTTTCCGACAGCTTTTGGAAAGCATCTGAACAGCAGACTTAGGGCTCTGGCTGACCTTTAAACCTCTAATGGAAACAAAGTCTTTACTCCCTGTATCAAATAATTGCAACCAATTATATTTGAGGGAAAAAAAAGAAAAAAGAAATGTTAAGGAGTCTGTCTCATAGCAGAAAGAGAAGCATACAAGTGTGAGCATCTTTCCGGAGTGATAGCGGTTCCTGTAAGGAACTGTGAATTCCATCTGATCAACCATCTTCATTTTCCTTACTGTTTTGATGGAGCACTTTTCCCAAACTGTACCACCACCTTTTCTGGCCCTCTCTCTCTGCCCGAAGGGGACCAGAAGGCAGACACCCACTGGCAACACTCCTCCGGCCGCCCCCTTGCAGGCACAGCCCAGACCGCAGTGCGTCCGCAGGGATCCAACGCGGCCGGATCACTGCCACGGATGCGATGAACCCCACTGCCTTTTACACCCAGGAGCGGGATTCACAGGGGGCCGCGGGCACCCCGGCCTGCGGAGAGCCGGCACGGACCGGGGCCGCCCCCCCGCAGCCCGGGAAGCGGAACCGCGGCGCCCGCCCGCGCTCCCATTGGCTCGTCCCGCCCCCGCCCGCCCGGCCC